>OZ005652.1:108525146-108692646 GCA_963930645.1 Salticus scenicus
ATTTTTTAAACATCTATCGGACAGATGATTTGGTAGAAAATCATTCCAGATAATTATTTTTAAGTTTTTTTTCTTATATAGTATCATAGTGACAACGAAATATGCATTTTTTTCTAACTTCTCTAATTATAAACTAGTTTTTTTTAAATTGGTAATCATCCTTGATTATTAATAAAGTGTCTCCAGTGCAAAATCGTAAAAATCGTTTAAAATATATGACAATTTTTTTTTTCTAATTCATATTTCTTGCCAAAATGCATTTCTTCTGTTAAATTCCAAGATAGAGAAAAAAAAAAAAAAAAATTCCTCTATTCTCTTTTTATTCTTATTTTATGAACTGAGGAAATAAAAAGGAGTTTTTATTTATTTTTATTTATTTATTTATTTATTTATTTATTTATTTATTTATTTTCTTTCAATTTGTTTTTATAGTGAATTTAACAGAAATTCGTATTCCGCTATTATTATTTGTCATGTATCTCTAGTCCAAACGTTGAAAAAATTGCTTAATAAATTGGAATTTTACACAATTAAATATTTATTTAAATCCATTTTTCAATCAATGGCCTTGAAAATCTTAGATTTTAGGTTTTTGGACGTGAGAAATCGTTTGCGCACACGTTTGAAACTGTGGAATTATTAAGTGAGAGAGAATAAGGGGAACAAATATTTACTTTTTAAGCTGAGATAGGGGGTAGAAAAGCACGTGTTACATAGTTTTGTGGCTGAAGGATCATTTGCGCATACTATCAGAGCGATAAAAATATTAAAGAGGAATATGAAAAGGGGGAGGCAGGTATTATATATATATTTTTTAAATAGAGTTCAGAGCTACAAATCTTTTTTATTAAGTTTCGGGAGAAAAGGAATCAAATGCGTATACTTTCAAAGCTTTAAAAATAAGGGAGTTTACTACAGTGAGAAGTTTCAAGATTCGGTTTCCTGGTAAGCGAACATACTGCTATATGTGTCTGAATCGGAGGTGGAGCGCCTTTTGCGTCACCATGCAGGTCTTTGATATGATAAGGTATTTCAAAATTTACAAAACCAGTCTAAACTTTCAAGGATCGTTTGTAAGTTTCGTGAATAATATTATGTAGGTGGGTTAAAAAGGTGAGACCAGTGTTTTTTTTTTTTTTTTTTTTTCTGAGGATAGCTTGCATAGTGTGTGAACAGCCAGTTATGGATGCCTGCAACTGGAACAAGGAGTTATGAAGCTCCTGAGTGTGAGTTTTCTATGGTCAAATTTTTCAAGGTATCTTTTTGCTTTAACCCTTTGCCGCTCAGTGTTCCACTACATGGAACACCTAACTTCGCTAGCTTCTCCAACCGCTAAATTCAATTGGAAATGCATAAAAATAGGTTTATTTTTTACTTTGAATTTTCTTTTTTATCAATAGATGGCACCACTACACAAGGCAATCCATGATATTTAGCTGGGACGCGTTATTTTAAATCCTCGTATTTACAAGAAATTTTGTATATATTTTTTTTTGTGATACAAAAAAGATTGCTTAAAAATAGATTTCTGTGTTATATCGTTGGTTGTACTCTAAATTATTTATTCTATATTATTTAATTTTTTTATACAGGAAACATACGAGGAACCGTTGAATAAAATAAGGTGTTCCATCTCCTGGAACACTGCGACACTAGCGTTTTTCATATTATGCAACCGAAAACAATGATGAGAGATGACAGCTGTGTTTACGTGCTCTGTTTTCCTCTGTTTGGAGGGAATGACGTCAAGCTATCAGATGCTGCGAGGGAGGGTTGGTTGTTTATAAAAAAAACAACCGCAAAAAACTAGTTTCAATGTGCAAAACCTGCAATATTCGTTTGTGCTTTGGAGAACTAGTTGTTTGCCAAAGTTGGCTAATTTAATAAAAACTTCTTGTTTTATCAGTGTTTAATTGTTAACATGTATTTTTAAATTCTCTAAATAATGACAAACAAAAAATTGTCAAATTGTATTTTCTTTAAAATTTTACACACTATTTTATCAGTAAAAGCATTCGTCATTTGATACCAGGAAACTCCGATATAGTGGTAATAATTAGTATTGTATGGTTTTAAATGTAGAAACAGATAAATCGAATATACACTAAAATTAAGCATACTAAATACAGAAAATTTACAATATAATGAAGAAAAGCGTTTCATAAAGCGCTATCAGTACAGGCATTGATTCACTAAATGTTATCTAAATGTTTCCTTAAAATGTCTATTCATAAATAAGATATTTTAATAATATATTAGCGGAATTATTTCAAAATTCCTGCTAGTAATAATGTTCGAAGCACTCGTTATCTTTTCTTTAAAGTATTTTGTTTTGAGAATTCATTTGCGATAATTTGAGTGATAAAAGGTAAGCATGTTTTATTTTGCTTTACAAGCATATCTCAATGTAATGTGAAAAATACATAATACATCATAAAATTTATTGTCAGAAATATAACTAACATCTCAGTACAGTAAATAATTCTTTTTTTCCCCCTACCAACTTATTATTTTAAGATTTATCTTTTAAAGCATTAAGTAAATCTCTGTCTGACAGAAGATATGAAAAATGCTCGTTGCAAAGGAAGTATCAGAATTTTCATATCATCAAGTTTTCAAAACAATATCGAGGCAATTTAAAATATATTTGAAATCGTATATTGTACATTATATTTAAAATAACTGCTGTTAAATCCTGAAAACATAAAATGAAATCAGTATACAACAATACTAGACATTTAACTAAGCAAAAATTAAAATAATAATGGCGTATTCCTAAATATCATACGCTATGTTCAGACTATAGAAATTGAAGGAACCGTAGCAATATGGACACTTAAATAATTAAATTATACTAAAAAATGAACATTAAACTAGAATTACAATATATATATATATATATATATATAGAGAGAGAGAGAGGAGGATTATTACGCAAAGAAATATGATTAAAATAAGTATCATAATCAAATACTATTGCTACAATGCATTCAGAGCATTATTTTACATATTGTTATGCCAAACATTATTTTTTACTTTCATTTTTTACTGTTTTTTTTTTTTTTTTTTTTTTTTACTGAAGGCGGAGATTTGCATTGTAAATGAGGTATTTTATCACTTTACTTCTTCAAGCAAATCCATTTAGATTTTTTTTTTAGGTGTTTGAAAAAACGTCTCAGTCCTACATAGATTTATCCATACAAAGTATTATATACATATACGTATCTATCAATCTCTATCTGTCTATCTATCAACTATATATATATATATACTAGCTGACTAGTCCGGCTTCGCACTGATGAACAAATTTTAGTTAAAGATGGATTGATATGTAAAAAATCAAGAAATATATCAGTTTATATGTTATAGTCAGGCAATATTATTAACTGGAAAGTCAAAATATAATTTTACAATTATTTTTTTTAATTAGTTGTTAAATGTTGGCAATTTTTACTTAATGATATTTATTTATTTATTTATTTATTTCATAAAAAGAAACATTTCTTTACTCATGAATAAAAAATATTGAAAAATAAACCTATGACATGAAAATGTTTTTGATAAAATTTACGTCATAATAGCTTTAATTATTATTTATTTGTTCATTTCGCAAATATATTTAATTATTTCCATAACTGATTATTATTTTAATAATGTATATTAAAGGAGAAATCAATAATATGAAACAATATTCGTACAATATATACTATTATAGAATCTGGTGTGAAACAACCACACGACTTCCATTACCCACTATTACACGTAATATATACAATTTTTTGGAGATATTACATGCATTTTTTGAGATTTTCGAGTAAGAGAAACTTGATACACGTATAAAGACACATACAACAGAGTTTGCATAGCGAGTTAAAAAATAAGGGGAAAAAAATAGATAGTTATTTTTTTAAACACGAATTTCCGAGATCTAAAACTGAACTACCTAATCAGGATGACCGTTAATATTCCTGTAATAAGCACGTAATACTTGAGAAAGGTTATCTAAATTGGATTAAAGAAAAAATTTTCAAGAATACGTTAGAGCCGTTTTTGAGATACGAACTTTTACCAAAACTTAGCATACTCAATTATTAACCTAAAAACAATAATTACATACAAAAGGATATTTAATAGGAAGTTAACATGGCGAGTTTGAAAAAAATCCTTACAGGCGTTTTTAAAGGAACGCACTTGCGAAGTCTGAAATTGAGCTGTTTATAGAGGACGCCTATCAATTTTCCTGAACAAAGCAACTTTTCAATCGAAAGGGCATCTAATATATTATTTATACAGCAACTTTGAAGAAAATCATTAGAGGTGTTTTTGAATATGGGCTTACGGTCCCATTTCTGGTTTTCGATGACCCAATTCCAGTTTTTCAATTTTCACGAAAATTTGGAAAATTTATCTGTACACCAGACCTGAATCACTTGTGAAGTTTAGTAGTTCTATATTTATTAGTTTTGGAGATATGACAGCCAGAAGATTACACAAACACGTGCACATATACACCCACACTGACCAATTGCCAAAACCTATACAATACTTCCACTACCTACGGTAGTAGGGTAATTGAAGTAAACACATACATCTCGTATTTACTACGATAATATACAGATTTTCGTATTACGTTTTCGATCGCCAAATACAAAAATCGCCAATGACGATAGATATCAAATCTATGCTTTGTTTCAATTAAAATATTGAAACTTTTAATTAAAAATTTATTTTACCAAAATTTATTATAGCTTCTAGCACTTAGAGAGAGACAGTGTAACTTTTGACTATTGAAAGAAAAAAAAAAAAAAAAGCAACCGGCTTTTTAGTTCTAGCGATCGTTCTCTACATATGCATATAAACCTTTCTTCTTTTTATATTAGTATAGCTATAGAGCATAGGTATATTAAATAGGTTTCCAATCAATATAATGTAACTCAAATAATTAAATGCTATTTACATTTCAGTAATGGCTGTATGCGCTATGTATATTGAGCTACTTGCCATAACTGTTAGTTGCTAAAAATAGTCGCCAAATAAATTTAAACATCTCAATACGCAAGCGAAGTGTGACATCACTGACCGCCCATGGATGCAAGAAAAAGATTTTCCATGTTAATCGCTCATTGGATTTTTTTTTTTTTTTTTTAATTAAAATTCTAGAAGAATTATTTCCCGATTTTAATCCTCATATTTGGGTATAGATATGTATTAGTTATTGTATGCATGCGTTAGATTGAGTTATTTTGCTGTCAAATTGACAAAATTTTAATTTTAAATTTCAAAACTGTCACCCTTGGCGTTTTTTGTATTTGGCGATCAAAAAGTAATACGAAAATATACATGCCAGATGTATATTTTCGTAATATGTATTGTACGAAATATTCTTTCATATTATTCGTTACACTCTTAATGTAAGTTTTTAAAATAACCATGATTTTTGAAAGGAATTAAATTATATTCGCCAGATAATTTGGCGATATTTTTTTTTTCTGCCAAGGATGACGGATATCAAATCTATTCCGCTGCAACATATTAGTATATTATATCAGATACTTTATTTAGACATTTGAAAACAAATTTGACTTCAAATTATGATAGAATATTTATCCTTTCCCTTTTAATTAGTTTATTAGTTGGATGTTTATTGTGTAAATATCATCCTTTGAAATGAAATGTTTATGTTTTCAATCGAATATGGAAATTTGCCATTTTTTTTCTAGAGTTTTGAAATTTAAAATTCCAATTTTATCAATTTTACAACAAAAACAATTTAATCTAACGGATGCACATGATAACTAATACATATCTATATCCAAATATGGGGATTAAAATGGGGAAATAATTTTCCTCGATCTTTATTATTTTTTTACAAAAAATCCAGTTCACTTTTTATATTATTGTTCGCGTGAAAATATATTTTATTATATGTCTAAAAATAAATTAATTCGTAAATCTTTTTGGCAACAATTATAAATTAAAATAAATAATATCAACGAGATATATAAAGTAGAGTGATAAATGGTAACCCTTGAGAAGGTCCAAGATGAGTCATGTGACATGCTCTCCTTTCACCTGCGCATTCGGTGGTTCCCTTGGTAACAGCTTATTTTCAGTAAATTTCTATGGCAACGGTTTGGAGATTGTTCTTCGAATAAGTCATAAACGCCGATTTTTTTGTTTACTTGCGTAGTTTAATATTCTTTTGTTCTAAATCATTTTGATTTTGATTTTACTTCCCTTTTATTTCGTGTAGTTGAACTTTAACCGACAAAATGTTTAAAAATAGTTGAAAAATTATTATTTGTTGTTAAATTTAGCTCTTTAAAAGTTTAAATTTTCTTTTATAAACACTTTTAAACTTTGTTGGGAAACGATGAAATTAAAGGTATTTTATTATTTATTAAAATGTGAAATATGTGTAAAATTATTTTAAAAACAATTTATTTCGGTCATAGGACTGTCATGTTACCCAATAATAGTGATAATTTGTCGAACTGATATTTTAAATGCCAAAATAGCGATAAAGGGCCAAACACAGCAACCTATTCGAGCATGTCACGTGATTCATCTTGAACCACGGAAAGTTAATCCTTCATCCATTGAATCAGCACTCTAATTTATATATCTCGTTGAATAATATTATAAAATAGAATTTCTTATTTTATTTTATTTTATTTATTTATTTATTTTTAAATTCCAATTTCGTTTACACACATCAGTTTAAACCACGGAGTAATAAAGACTCCGTGGTTTAAACATTGATGCTTAGATCATTATATTATATCATATCATATCAAATTAAATTATTAGAAAAATAAACACTTTTAATTCTATAATGACGTCAGATTTAACGTGTAAGTTTAACAATTATAAAAGCTTTATATGAATTTCAATTTAATGCACGTGCAAATATATTTCTTTTCTTTTCACGTCAAGATATTTTAAAAACGAAATGAATATGTAAATGTTTCTTTTACGTTGGCAGCAGCTAATTTTTTTAATATTTCATTATTTCCATTTCTATTACGGCTTCTATGGGGATTTTAATTAAAATGCTCAGATTTTAAACTAAAAGTTATTTTATCAAAATTAAATATAGCCTATAACAATATGGCATACTGTAGCTTTCGGTCAGTGAAAGAAGTTTTTAAATCGGTTCAGTAGTTTCAGAGATTACCCTCCACAAACAAACAATTTTTTGCGCTTTATATAATGACATGGCGAGTTTGAAAAAAATCCGTACAGGCGTTTTTAAAGGAACGCACTTGCGAAGTCTGAAATTGAGCTGTTTATAGAGGACGCCTATCAATTTTCCTGAACTAAGCAACTTTTCAATCGAAAGGGCATCTAATATATTATTTATATAGCAACTTTGAAGAAAATCATTAGAGGTGTTTTTGAATATGGGCTTAGGGTCCCATTTCTGGTTTTCGATGACCCTATTCCGGTTTTTCAATTTTCACGAAAATTTGGAAAATTTATCTGTACACCAGACCTGAATCACTTGTGAAGGTTAGTAGTTCTATTTTTATTAGTTTTGGAGATATGACAGCCAGAAGATTACACAAACACGTGCACATATACACACACACTGACCAATTGCCAAAACCTATACAATACTTCCACTACCTACGGTAGTAGGGTAATTGAAGTAAACACATACATCTCGTATTTACTATGATAATATACAGATTTTCGTATTACGTTTTCGATCGCCAAATACAAAAATCGCCAATGACGATAGATATCAAATCTATGCTTTGTTTTCAATTAAAATATTGAAAATTTTAATTAAAAATTTATTTTACCAAAATTTATTATAGCTTCTAACACTTAGAGAGAGACAGTGTAACTTTTGATTATTGAAAGAAAAAAAAAAAAAAAAAAAAGCAATCGGCTTTTTAGTTCTAGCGATCGTTCTCTACATATGCATATAAACCTTTCTTTTTTTTTATATTAGTATAGCTATAGAGCATAGGTATATTAAATAGGTTTCCAGTCAACATAATGTAACTCAAATAATTAAATGCTATTTACATTTCAGTAATGGCTGTATGCGCTATGTATATTGAGCTACTTGCCATAACTGTTAGTTGCTAAAAATAGTCGCCAAATAAATTTAAACATCTCAATACGCAAGCGAAGTATGACATCACTGACCGCCCGTGGATGCAAGAAAAAGTTTTTCCATGTTAATCGCTCATTGGATTTTTTTTTTTTTTTTTTTTTTTTTTTTTATTAAAATTCTAGAAGAATTATTTCCCGATTTTAATCCTCATATTTGGGTATAGATATGTATTAGTTATTGTATGCATGCGTTAGATTGAGTTATTTTGCTGTTAAATTGACAAAACTTTATTTTTAAATTTCAAAACTGTCACCCTTGGCGTTTTTTGTATTTGGCGATCAAAAACGTAATACGAAAATATACATGCCAGATGTATATTTTCGTAATATGTATTGTACGAAATATTGTTTCATATTATTCGTTACACTCTTAATGTAAGTTTTTAAAATAACCATGATTTTTGAAAGGAATTAAATTATATTCGCCAGATAATTTGGCGATATTTTTTTTTTCTGCCAAGGATGAGGGATATAAAATCTATTCCGCTGCAACATATTAGTATATTATATCAGATACTTTTTTTAGACATTTGAAAACAAATTTGACTTAAAATTATGATAGAATATTTATCCTTTCCCTTTTAATTAGTTTATTAGTTGGATGTTTATTGTGTAAATATCATCCTTTGAAATGAAATGTTTATGTTTTCAATCGAATATGGAAATTTGCCATTTTTTTTCTAGAGTTTTGAAATTTAAAATTCCAATTTTATCAATTTTACAACAAAAACAATTTAATCTAACGGATGCACATGATAACTAATACATATCTATATCCAAATATGGGGATTAAAATGGGGAAATAATTTTCCTCGATCTTTATTATTTTTTTACAAAAAATCTAGTTCACTTTTTATATTATTGTTCGCGTGAAAATATATTTTATTATATGTCTAAAAATAAATTAATTCGTAAATCTTTTTGGCAACAATTATAAATTAAAATAAATAATATTATAAAATAGAATTTCTTATTTTATTTTATTTTATTTATTTATTTATTTTTAAATTCCAATTTCGTTTACACACATCAGTTTAAACCACGGAGTAATAAAGACTCCGTGGTTTAAACATTGATGCTTAGATCATTATATTATATCATATCATATCAAATTAAATTATTAGAAAAATAAACACTTTTAATTCTATAATGACGTCAGATTTAACGTGTAAGTTTAACAATTAAAAAAGCTTTATATGAATTTCAATTTAATGCACGTGCAAATATATTTCTTTTCTTTTCACGTCAAGATATTTTAAAAACGAAATGAATATGTAAATGTTTCTTTTATGTTGGCAGCAGCTAATTTTTTTAATATTTCATTATTTCCATTTCTATTACGGCTTCTATGGGGATTTTAATTAAAATGCTCAGATTTTAAACTAAAATTTATTTTATCAAAATTAAATATAGCCTATAACAATATGGCATACTGTAGCTTTCGGTCAGTGAAAGAAGTTTTTAAATCGGTTCAGTAGTTTCAGAGATTACCCTCCACAAACAAACAATTTTTTGCGCTTTATATAATGACTAGCTGACCCGTCCGGCTTCGCACTGATGAACAAATTTTAGTCATAGAATAATAATAAGAAGAATGAGCATGCCAATACTCTTAATGCTTACAAACCCCTTCTAGTGAAATGCCAGCGACAGCTACTTTTGCTACTCAAAACCTTAAAGTAGGGCCATAGAAAAATAATAATATCGCTGTTTGTTGTGGCAACACAACAGCTTATTAGAAACACTTATGCTCCTTCTTCCTTTATTATTATTCTATGATTTTAGTTAAAGATGAATTGATATGTAAAAAATCAAGAAATATATCAGTTTATATGTTGTAGTCAGGCAATATTATTAACTGGAAAGTCAAAATATAATTTTACAATTATTTTTTTTTAATTAGTTGTTAAATGTTGGCAATTTTTACTTAATGCTATTTATTTATTTATTTCATAAAAAGAAACATTTCTTTACTCATGAATAAAAAATATTGAAACCTATGACATGAAAATGTTTTTGATAAAATTGACGTCATAATAGCTTTAATTATTATTTATTTTTTCATTTCGCAAATATGTTTAATTTTTTCCATAATTGATTATTATTTTAATAATGTATATTAAAGGAGAAATCAATAATATGAAACAATATTCGTACAATATATACTATTACAGAATCTGGTGTGAAACAACCACACGACTTCCATTACCCACTATTACACGTAATATATACAATTTTTTGGAGATATTACTTGCATTTTTTGAGATTTTCGAGTAAGAGAAACTTGATACACGTATAAAGACACATACAACAGAGTTTGCATAGCGAGTTAAAAAATAAGGGGAAAAAAATAGATAGTTATTTTTTTAAACACGAATTTCCGAGATCTAAAACTGAACTACCTAATCAGGATAACCGTTAATATTCCTGTAATAAGCACGTAATACTTGAGAAAGGTTATCTAAATTGGATTAAAGAAAAAATTTTCAAGAATACGTTAGAGCCGTTTTTGAGATACCAACTTTTACCAAAACTTAACATACTCAATTATTGACCTAAAAACAATAATTACATACAAAAGGATATTTAATAGGAAGTTAACATGGCGAGTTTGAAAAAAATCCGTACAGGCGTTTTTAAAGGAACGCACTTGCGAAGTCTGAAATTGAGCTGTTTATAGAGGACGCCTATCAATTTTCCTGAACTAAGCAACTTTTCAATCGAAAGGGCATCTAATATATTATTTATATAGCAACTTTGAAGAAAATCATTAGAGGTGTTTTTGAATATGGGCTTAGGGTCCCATTTCTGGTTTTCGATGACCCAATTCCGGTTTTTCAACTTTCACGAAAATTTGGAAAATTTATCTGTACACCAGACCTGAATCACTTGTGAAGTTTAGTAGTTCTATTTTTATTAGTTTTGGAGATATGACAGCCAGAAGATTGCACACACACGTGCACATATATACACACACTGACCAATTGCCAAAATCTATACAATACTTCCACTACCTACGGTAGTAGGGTAATTGAAGTAAACACATACATCTCGTATTTACTACGATAATATACAGATTTTCGTATTACGTTTTCGATCGCCAAATACAAAAATCGCCAATGACGATAGATATCAAATCTATGCTTTGTTTTCAATTAAAATATTGAAAATTTTAATTAAAAATTTATTTTACCAAAATTTATTATAGCTTCTAGCACTTAGAGAGAGACAGTGTAACTTTTGATTATTGAAAAAAAAAAAAAAAAAAAAAAAAAAAAAAAACAATCGGCTTTTTAGTTCTAGCGATCGTTCTCTACATATGCATATAAACCTTTCTTTTTTTATATTAGTATAGCTATAGAGCATAGGTATATTAAATAGGTTTCCAGTCAATATAATGTAACTCAAATAATTAAATGCTATTTACATTTCAGTAATGGCTGTATGCGCTATGTATATTGAGCTACTTGCCATAACTGTTAGTTGCTAAAAATAGTCGCCAAATAAATTTAAACATCTCAATACGCAAGCGAAGTATGACATCACTGACCGCCCGTGGATGCAAGAAAAAGATTTTCCATGCTAATCGCTCATTGCATTTTTTTTTTTTTTTGTTGTTTATTAAAATTCTAGAAGAATTATTTCCCGATTTTAATCCTCATATTTGGGTATATGTATTAGTTATTGTATGCATGCGTTAGATTGAGTTATTTTGCTGTCAAATTGACAAAATTTTAATTTTAAATTTCAAAACTGTCACCCTTGGCATTTTTTGTATTTGTCGATCAAAAACGTAATACGAAAATATACATGCCAGATGTACATTTTCGTAATATGTATTGTACGAAATATTGTTTCATATTATTCGTTACACTCTTAATGTAAGTTTTTAAAATAACCATGATTTTTGAAAGGAATTAAATTATATTCGCCAGATAATTTGGCGATATTTTTTTTTTTCTGCCAAGGATGACAGATATCAAATCTATTCCGCTGCAACATATTAGTATATTATATCAGATACTTTATTTAGACATTTGAAAACAAATTTGACTTCAAATTATGATAGAATATTTATCCTTTCCCTTTTAATTAGTTCATTAGTTGGATGTTTATTGTGTAAATATCATCCTTTGAAATAAAATGTTTATGTTTTCAATCGAATATGGAAATTTGCCATTTTTTTTCTAGAGTTTTGAAATTTAAAATTCCAATTTTATCAATTTTACAACAAAAACAATTTAATCTAACGGATGCACATGATAACTAATACATATCTATATCCAAATATGGGGATTAAAATGGGGAAATAATTTTCCTCGATCTTTATTATTTTTTTACAAAAAATCCAGTTCACTTTTTATATTATTGTTCGCGTGAAAATATATTTTATTATATGTCTAAAAATAAATTAATTCGTAAACCTTTTTGGCAACAATTATAAATTAAAATAAATAATATTATAAAATAGAATTTCTTATTTTATTTTATTTTATTTATTTATTTATTTTTAAATTCCAATTTCGTTTACACACATCAGTTTAAACCACGGAGTAATAAAGACTCCGTGGTTTAAACATTGATGCTTAGATATTATATCATATCATATCAAATTAAATTATTAGAAAAATAAACACTTTTAATTCTATAATGACGTCAGATTTAACGTGTAAGT
The DNA here is from genome assembly GCA_963930645.1 of Salticus scenicus. Taxonomy (NCBI): domain Eukaryota; kingdom Metazoa; phylum Arthropoda; class Arachnida; order Araneae; family Salticidae; genus Salticus; species Salticus scenicus. Next base: position 108,537,949 of record OZ005652.1, read on the forward strand.
TTAACAATTAAAAAAGCTTTGTATGAATTTCAATTTAATGCACGTGCAAATATATTTCTTTTCTTTTCACGTCAAGATATTTTAAAAACGAAATGAATATGTAAATGTTTCTTTTATGTTGGCAGCAGCTAATTTTTTTAATATTTCATTATTTCCATTTCTATTACGGCTTCTATGGGGATTTTAATTAAAATGCTTAGATTTTAAACTAAAATTTATTTTATCAAAATTAAATATAGCCTATAACAATATGGCATACTGTAGCTTTCGGTCAGTGAAAGAAGTTTTTAAATCGGTTCAGTAGTTTCAGAGATTACCCTCCACAAACAAACAATTTTTTGCGCTTTATATAATGACTAGCTGACCCGTCCGGCTTCGCACTGATGAACAAATTTTAGTCATAGAATAATAATAAGAAGAAGGAGCATGCCAATACTCTTAATGCTTACAAACCCCTTCTAGTGAAATGCCAGCGACAGCTACTTTTGCTACTCAAAACCTTAAAGTAGAGCCATAGAAAAATAATAATATCGCTGTTTGTTGTGGCAACACAACAGCTTATTAGAAACACTTATGCTCCTTCTTCCTTTATTATTATTCTATGATTTTAGTTAAAGATGAATTGATATGTAAAAAATCAAGAAATATATCAGTTTATATGTTGTAGTCAGGCAATATTATTAACTGGAAAGTCAAAATATAATTTTACAATTATTTTTTTTAATTAGTTGTTAAATGTTGGCAATTTTTACTTAATGCTATTTATTTATTTATTTCATAAAAAGAAACATTTCTTTACTCATGAATAAAAAATATTGAAACCTATGACATGAAAATGTTTTTGATAAAATTGACGTCATAATAGCTTTAATTATTATTTATTTTTTCATTTCGCAAATATGTTTAATTTTTTCCATAATTGATTATTATTTTAATAATGTATATTAAAGGAGAAATCAATAATATGAAACAATATTCGTACAATATATACTATTACAGAATCTGGTGTGAAACAACCACACGACTTCCATTACCCACTATTACACGTAATATATACAATTTTTTGGAGATATTACTTGCATTTTTTGAGATTTTCGAGTAAGAGAAACTTGATACACGTATAAAGACACATACAACAGAGTTTGCATAGCGAGTTAAAAAATAAGGGGAAAAAAATAGATAGTTATTTTTTTAAACACGAATTTCCGAGATCTAAAACTGAACTACCTAATCAGGATAACCGTTAATATTCCTGTAATAAGCACGTAATACTTGAGAAAGGTTATCTAAATTGGATTAAAGAAAAAATTTTCAAGAATACGTTAGAGCCGTTTTTGAGATACCAACTTTTACCAAAACTTAACATACTCAATTATTGACCTAAAAACAATAATTACATACAAAAGGATATTTAATAGGAAGTTAACATGGCGAGTTTGAAAAAAATCCGTACAGGCGTTTTTAAAGGAACGCACTTGCGAAGTCTGAAATTGAGCTGTTTATAGAGGACGCCTATCAATTTTCCTGAACTAAGCAACTTTTCAATCGAAAGGGCATCTAATATATTATTTATATAGCAACTTTGAAGAAAATCATTAGAGGTGTTTTTGAATATGGGCTTAGGGTCCCATTTCTGGTTTTCGATGACCCAATTCCGGTTTTTCAACTTTCACGAAAATTTGGAAAATTTATCTGTACACCAGACCTGAATCACTTGTGAAGTTTAGTAGTTCTATTTTTATTAGTTTTGGAGATATGACAGCCAGAAGATTGCACACACACGTGCACATATATACACACACTGACCAATTGCCAAAATCTATACAATACTTCCACTACCTACGGTAGTAGGGTAATTGAAGTAAACACATACATCTCGTATTTACTACGATAATATACAGATTTTCGTATTACGTTTTCGATCGCCAAATACAAAAATCGCCAATGACGATAGATATCAAATCTATGCTTTGTTTTCAATTAAAATATTGAAAATTTTAATTAAAAATTTATTTTACCAAAATTTATTATAGCTTCTAGCACTTAGAGAGAGACAGTGTAACTTTTGATTATTGAAAAAAAAAAAAAAAAAAAAAAAAAAAAAAAACAATCGGCTTTTTAGTTCTAGCGATCGTTCTCTACATATGCATATAAACCTTTCTTTTTTTATATTAGTATAGCTATAGAGCATAGGTATATTAAATAGGTTTCCAGTCAATATAATGTAACTCAAATAATTAAATGCTATTTACATTTCAGTAATGGCTGTATGCGCTATGTATATTGAGCTACTTGCCATAACTGTTAGTTGCTAAAAATAGTCGCCAAATAAATTTAAACATCTCAATACGCAAGCGAAGTATGACATCACTGACCGCCCGTGGATGCAAGAAAAAGATTTTCCATGCTAATCGCTCATTGCATTTTTTTTTTTTTTTTGTTGTTTATTAAAATTCTAGAAGAATTATTTCCCGATTTTAATCCTCATATTTGGGTATATGTATTAGTTATTGTATGCATGCGTTAGATTGAGTTATTTTGCTGTCAAATTGACAAAATTTTAATTTTAAATTTCAAAACTGTCACCCTTGGCATTTTTTGTATTTGTCGATCAAAAACGTAATACGAAAATATACATGCCAGATGTACATTTTCGTAATATGTATTGTACGAAATATTGTTTCATATTATTCGTTACACTCTTAATGTAAGTTTTTAAAATAACCATGATTTTTGAAAGGAATTAAATTATATTCGCCAGATAATTTGGCGATATTTTTTTTTTCTGCCAAGGATGACAGATATCAAATCTATTCCGCTGCAACATATTAGTATATTATATCAGATACTTTATTTAGACATTTGAAAACAAATTTGACTTCAAATTATGATAGAATATTTATCCTTTCCCTTTTAATTAGTTCATTAGTTGGATGTTTATTGTGTAAATATCATCCTTTGAAATGAAATGTTTATGTTTTCAATCGAATATGGAAATTTGCCATTTTTTTTCTAGAGTTTTGAAATTTAAAATTCCAATTTTATCAATTTTACAACAAAAACAATTTAATCTAACGGATGCACATGATAACTAATACATATCTATATCCAAATATGGGGATTAAAATGGGGAAATAATTTTCCTCGATCTTTATTATTTTTTTACAAAAAATCCAGTTCACTTTTTATATTATTGTTCGCGTGAAAATATATTTTATTATATGTCTAAAAATAAATTAATTCGTAAACCTTTTTGGCAACAATTATAAATTAAAATAAATAATATTATAAAATAGAATTTCTTATTTTATTTTATTTTATTTATTTATTTATTTTTAAATTCCAATTTCGTTTACACACATCAGTTTAAACCACGGAGTAATAAAGACTCCGTGGTTTAAACATTGATGCTTAGATATTATATCATATCATATCAAATTAAATTATTAGAAAAATAAACACTTTTAATTCTATAATGACGTCAGATTTAACGTGTAAGTTTAACAATTAAAAAAGCTTTGTATGAATTTCAATTTAATGCACGTGCAAATATATTCCTTTTCTTTTCACGTCAAGATATTTTAAAAACGAAATGAATATGTAAATGTTTCTTTTATGTTGGCAGCAGCTAATTTTTTTAATATTTCATTATTTCCATTTCTATTACGGCTTCTATGGGGATTTTAATTAAAATGCTCAGATTTTAAACTAAAATTTATTTTATCAAAATTAAATATAGCCTATAACAATATGGCATACTGTAGCTTTCGGTCAGTGAAAGAAGTTTTTAAATCGGTTCAGTAGTTTCAGAGATTACCCTCCACAAACAAACAATTTTTTGCGCTTTATATAATGACTAGCTGACCCGTCCGGCTTCGCACTGATGAACAAATTTTAGTCATAGAATAATAATAAGAAGAAGGAGCATGCCAATACTCTTAATGCTTACAAACCCCTTCTAGTGAAATGCCAGCGACAGCTACTTTTGCTACTCAAAACCTTAAAGTAGGGCCATAGAAAAATAATAATATCGCTGTTTGTTGTGGCAACACAACAGCTTATTAGAAACACTTATGCTCCTTCTTCCTTTATTATTATTCTATGATTTTAGTTAAAGATGAATTGATATGTAAAAAATCAAGAAATATATCAGTTTATATGTTGTAGTCAGGCAATATTATTAACTGGAAAGTCAAAATATAATTTTACAATTATTTTTTTTAATTAGTTGTTAAATGTTGGCAATTTTTACTTAATGCTATTTATTTATTTATTTCATAAAAAGAAACATTTCTTTACTCATGAATAAAAAATATTGAAACCTATGACATGAAAATGTTTTTGATAAAATTGACGTCATAATAGCTTTAATTATTATTTATTTTTTCATTTCGCAAATATGTTTAATTTTTTCCATAATTGATTATTATTTTAATAATGTATATTAAATTAGAAATCAATAATATGAAACAATATTCGTACAATATATACTATTACAGAATCTGGTGTGAAACAACCACACGACTTCCATTACCCACTATTACACGTAATATATACAATTTTTTGGAGATATTACTTGCATTTTTTGAGATTTTCGAGTAAGAGAAACTTGATACACGTATAAAGACACATACAACAGAGTTTGCATAGCGAGTTAAAAAATAAGGGGAAAAAAATAGATAGTTATTTTTTTAAACACGAATTTCCGAGATCTAAAACTGAACTACCTAATCAGGATAACCGTTAATATTCCTGTAATAAGCACGTAATACTTGAGAAAGGTTATCTAAATTGGATTAAAGAAAAAATTTTCAAGAATACGTTAGAGCCGTTTTTGAGATACCAACTTTTACCAAAACTTAACATACTCAATTATTGACCTAAAAACAATAATTACATACAAAAGGATATTTAATAGGAAGTTAACATGGCGAGTTTGAAAAAAATCCGTACAGGCGTTTTTAAAGGAACGCACTTGCGAAGTCTGAAATTGAGCTGTTTATAGAGGACGCCTATCAATTTTCCTGAACTAAGCAACTTTTCAATCGAAAGGGCATCTAATATATTATTTATATAGCAACTTTGAAGAAAATCATTAGAGGTGTTTTTGAATATGGGCTTAGGGTCCCATTTCTGGTTTTCGATGACCCAATTCCGGTTTTTCAACTTTCACGAAAATTTGGAAAATTTATCTGTACACCAGACCTGAATCACTTGTGAAGTTTAGTAGTTCTATTTTTATTAGTTTTGGAGATATGACAGCCAGAAGATTGCACACACACGTGCACATATATACACACACTGACCAATTGCCAAAATCTATACAATACTTCCACTACCTACGGTAGTAGGGTAATTGAAGTAAACACATACATCTCGTATTTACTACGATAATATACAGATTTTCGTATTACGTTTTCGATCGCCAAATACAAAAATCGCCAATAACGATAGATATCAAATCTATGCTTTGTTTTCAATTAAAATATTGAAAATTTTAATTAAAAATTTATTTTACCAAAATTTATTATAGCTTCTAGCACTTAGAGAGAGACAGTGTAACTTTTGATTATTGAAAAAAAAAAAAAAAAAAAAAAAAAAACAATCGGCTTTTTAGTTCTAGCGATCGTTCTCTACATATGCATATAAACCTTTCTTTTTTTATATTAGTATAGCTATAGAGCATAGGTATATTAAATAGGTTTCCAGTCAATATAATGTAACTCAAATAATTAAATGCTATTTACATTTCAGTAATGGCTGTATGCGCTATGTATATTGAGCTACTTGCCATAACTGTTAGTTGCTAAAAATAGTCGCCAAATAAATTTAAACATCTCAATACGCAAGCGAAGTATGACATCACTGACCGCCCGTGGATGCAAGAAAAAGATTTTCCATGCTAATCGCTCATTGCATTTTTTTTTTTTTTTGTTGTTTATTAAAATTCTAGAAGAATTATTTCCCGATTTTAATCCTCATATTTGGGTATATGTATTAGTTATTGTATGCATGCGTTAGATTGAGTTATTTTGCTGTCAAATTGACAAAATTTTAATTTTAAATTTCAAAACTGTCACCCTTGGCATTTTTTGTATTTGTCGATCAAAAACGTAATACGAAAATATACATGCCAGATGTACATTTTCGTAATATGTATTGTACGAAATATTGTTTCATATTATTCGTTACACTCTTAATGTAAGTTTTTAATATAACCATGATTTTTGAAAGGAATTAAATTATATTCGCCAGATAATTTGGCGATATTTTTTTTTTTCTGCCAAGGATGACAGATATCAAATCTATTCCGCTGCAACATATTAGTATATTATATCAGATACTTTATTTAGACATTTGAAAACAAATTTGACTTCAAATTATGATAGAATATTTATCCTTTCCCTTTTAATTAGTTCATTAGTTGGATGTTTATTGTGTAAATATCATCCTTTGAAATGAAATGTTTATGTTTTCAATCGAATATGGAAATTTGCCATTTTTTTTCTAGAGTTTTGAAATTTAAAATTCCAATTTTATCAATTTTACAACAAAAACAATTTAATCTAACGGATGCACATGATAACTAATACATATCTATATCCAAATATGGGGATTAAAATGGGGAAATAATTTTCCTCGATCTTTATTATTTTTTTACAAAAAATCCAGTTCACTTTTTATATTATTGTTCGCGCGAAAATATATTTTATTATATGTCTAAAAATAAATTAATTCGTAAACCTTTTTGGCAACAATTATAAATTAAAATAAATAATATTATAAAATAGAATTTCTTATTTTATTTTATTTTATTTATTTATTTATTTTTAAATTCCAATTTCGTTTACACACATCAGTTTAAACCACGGAGTAATAAAGACTCCGTGGTTTAAACATTGATGCTTAGATATTATATCATATCATATCAAATTAAATTATTAGAAAAATAAACACTTTTAATTCTATAATGACGTCAGATTTAACGTGTAAGTTTAACAATTAAAAAAGCTTTGTATGAATTTCAATTTAATGCACGTGCAAATATATTTCTTTTCTTTTCACGTCAAGATATTTTAAAAACGAAATGAATATGTAAATGTTTCTTTTATGTTGGCAGCAGCTAATTTTTTTAATATTTCATTATTTCCATTTCTATTACGGCTTCTATGGGGATTTTAATTAAAATGCTCAGATTTTAAACTAAAATTTATTTTATCAAAATTAAATATAGCCTATAACAATATGGCATACTGTAGCTTTCGGTCAGTGAAAGAAGTTTTTAAATCGGTTCAGTAGTTTCAGAGATTACTCTCCACAAACAAACAATTTTTTGCGCTTTATATAATGATATAGATATAGATATGTATATCTATTTATATACGTTTGTGTGTGTGTGTATAGTCAGACCACCATTTAATGAAAGAAGTGTTCGATAAAAGGATGTCTGACTGTACATGTATAATAATAAAAATATTATATATATATACTAGCCGCCTTCGGTGACCAGCTGGTTCGCGATCCCTGAAAAATCCGACTTTACGAAACTTCCGCTCGGTGGCGACTGCGGCGCCTTTTTCCCGTTTCAGGTCTAATAACAGCTTATCGATATATCGTGACAATAGCTTATTGAAAGCGCAGTAAATTCCCGAGCGGTAGCGCCTTCGGCGCCCTCTTCCCTTTTCAGTATCTGAAACAGCCTGTTCGCTCACCATGTTATGATCTTTCAAATTTCTGAGTTTATCTAAGTCCCGCTCGGTGGCGCCTGCGTCGCCGTATAAAATTTTTTTTAAAGATTTGTGTCTGACTTATCTGTGGTTGTCTCCAAAACTTGTTTAATTCCGGGCTATACATCGTTAAAAATTATTAGTAAGAAATGTGAGCGAAAGAAAATCTTAATTTGAAACTCTGTAAAATATAAAATAATAAATATTTTCTGGTTTTTCCGTAGTTTTCTCCGAAAGTTTCGTACAGAATTTGAACGGCTTATATCATTTTAATAGCCTGCAATACAAATACTTTAAAATATCTTTTGAATAATGTATTATGTATTACAATAATGAATAGCTATGATATATTTTAGACTCAAAATGGCTAATCTATCAAGGGCGATTAACGATTTCTATTGAAATCCATCTAAAATTTAAGAATTCCAAAACTGCTTTTTTACAACCGAATTCATAAAAAAAAAAAAAAAAAAAATCAATATTATTCTGTTAAAAGTAACTCATTAACAGATGAAATTGGTTAATGGTGTCATTAACGCATGAAATAAAAATGAATTTAAATAAATATAATATGTCTATTTATTTTATTTTTAAAGCTATACTTTAGATTTTTTAACTGCATACAATATGTACTCCTTAATTTCAGTTTAAAAGGCTTAAAATGATATTTTACCTATGAAATTATGTTAATTAGATGCTGAGATACAAAGGTAATATAAACATTGTTATAACAAAATTTGTGTCTGATTTTTTCGTTTTTTTTTTTTTTTTTCCTTTGAAACTCGCGTGTTAAAAATCCTTAATACGAAATGTGAACGGAGTATCGGAATTCGAAAGCCTGCATCATAATTAGAATTGGAGATATATTAATAAAGGTGTTCTGGCTATTCTGTGGTTTTCTCTGAAACTCCCGCACGGAATTTAACGGCTTACATCAGTTTAAAAGTCCGTAATATTTCAAATGATGTGTTATAAGTAGAATTCTAGATATTGAATTATTAAAATATCGAAGCGCCCTCTGGCGACAGAGATTTGCAACACATACTCATCAATTGTAATTCAAATAGCTTTTTAAATAATGTATTACTTATGAAATTATGTTAATTAGAAGCTGAGATACAAAGCTAATATAGACATTTTTATAGAAAGATTTGTGTCCGACTTATCCATGGTTTTCTCCGAAACTTGCATAATTCCGGGCTATATAACGTTAAAAATCCTTAGTACGATATGTGAGCAGAAATTGGAATTCGAAACTCTGCAAAATATTAAAGAATAAACGTGCTCTGGGTGTTCCGTGGTTTTCTCCGAAACTCCCTTTTGGAGATATATTAATAAAGGTGTTCTGGCTATTCTGTGGTTTTTCTCTGAAACTCCCGTACGGAATTTAACGGCTTACATCAGTTTAAAAGTCCGTAATATTTCATATGATGTGTTATAAGTAGAATTCCAGATATAGAATTATTAAAATATAAAAGCGCCCTCTGGCTACAGAGATTTGCAATACATGCTCATCAATTGTAATTCAAATAACTTTTTAAATGATGTATTACTTATGAAATTATGTTAATTAGAAGCTGAGATACAAAGCTAATATAGGCATTTTTATAAAAAGATTTGTGTCCGACTTATCCATGGTTTTCTCCGAAACTTGCATAATTCCGGGCTATATAACGTTAAATATCCTTAGTACGATATGTGAGCAGAAATTGGAATTCAAAACTCTGCAAAATATTAAAGAATAAAGGTGTTCTGGGTGTACCGTGGTTTTCTCCGAAACTCCCGTTCCTTTTCTACATATTTGCCTCTTCGCTCCCCCCCCCTCCTTTCCGTCGTTAACAATAATTTTACACTCGAAAATATCCGCAATCGATTTACCTTGCCTTAAAATCTAAATATACCAACCAATTTCAAACGCTGTAACTTTTTTTTTTTTTTTTTTTTTTTTAAATTTATGCCCCTTTTCCCCTTCTCTCAAGCCCTCCCTAATAATCGTTCTCTTTCAAAAATATTCACAATCGAATTATCGGGCATTAAAACCAAATACTACGAATTTTCAACGGAAAAGAAAATGTAATCTTTTTCCAATAAATATGTCATTTTTTTATTTATTCATATATTTTCATGAAAATTGAACAGTAGCTATATAAAATGCTGTCTAAGCCGAATATTCATTCAAATGTAAGGTAAATGAAAATTTGAAAAAGTTTGAAAATTGCAATTTTTCCCCTCAGTATAAAACACATGATATTTTAATTGATTACAACCATTTCCGTTTTCATCACAGACAGATGTCTCGCATGTGTTTTGTTTCAGATCGAGACAGCTTAGAAAATCGTCTGCCTGTTTCCAACTAAATTTCATACTTTAGTTAATTTAAAAAAAATCTAATTGGTGTATCGATAAGCCGCTTGCACTCTTAGATTCGGAAAAAATTCCCCTTTCATTTGGTACCAAATTTGTAACGATCGGACTAATATTTCTAATTTATTTTCCATTTTTTCTGCTTTTAACTCCGTTAAAATATCTATTTTTATGCAACTGCGGTGAATTCTCAGTGATTGAGATCGCGTTTTGATTTACATAGGTCTATATTTTAATTAATATCTCCGCAACTAATTAAAATTTTTAAATTCTGTTTTCACTATCCCCTCGGGAAGGCTTCTAGGTACCCGTATGTCAAATTTTATACTTCTGCGTTCAGTAGAGGCTGAACGTATAGATGCTCAGACAGACAGACAGACAGACAGACAGACAGACAGACATCTTTTATTATATATATATATATATATATATATATATATCAGCGGCATATCGTGAATGTCGTTTCTGGTATGCTCCATACGGGTGGCTAGAAACACCTCGTTATCGTGAAATGCTCATTTTTCTGATTGATTGTTGAAATAGATACCATGTATGTCAAAATAATAATGTATGTATTTTGCCTATGCATGTATGTCAAAATACCAAAATGTCAAATACCTATGCATATATGTCAAATTATCTATGCATAATTGTATGCCAAAAGACTTATATTGTTTCTCGAACTAAGCAAATCAACCAAAAGACGACTGAATATATTTTTTAATGTTCTGTTTCTAACTACCTGAGTGGAGCATTCGAAAACCGTCATTCAGGATACGCCACACACACACACACACGGATGTGGTAACTATTTTAACCCTGAACTATAATTGTTTGAACCTTGTTTAAGTGTGGGTGACAATTTTCAACTCTGTTGGACTATTACAACTTTATTTGTGAAGTAAAACAGAAATGGAGACTTTTTTTTTAATCCTGCAATAGTTGTATTTATGAAATACGATATTTATTTATTTATTTATTTATTTATTTTACATTTTCATTCCTACATTACATTTACACTATCATTATCATTTTTACATTATCATTTCATAGGCTTTTCCAGAGAAGTCTTGCAAACATCGATGAATTAAAACAGATCATAAGCCGAAGAAATCTTGTTAATAACACCAACAATACTGCGACGTGTGTCAAAAACCTGATTCGTGGTGTTCACGTTTGCATTGAAAATGGTGGCGAACATTTTCAACATTTTCTGTGAAGAACGATAATATAAAAAAAAAAAAAAAAAAAAAGAATTATATATTTTTTTTTAAATAAATTTTTTACAGGATAAAAAAAAAAAAAAAAAAAAAAAAAAAAAAAAAAAAAATGGGCGTCTCCATTTCTATTTTACCTCACAAATAATGCTGTAACAGTCCAACAGTCTTAGAAATTATCTCACAAACTTAAGCAAGGTTCAAACAATCATACTTCAGTGTTAAAACAGTTGCCACATTCGCCATATTTAAGAGTTATAAGAATAAGAAAAAAACACGGTTACTCTTTTAAACAAATCACCCTGTATATGTATAATGCAATGTACGGAAGAAATATTCATACTTGAATTAGACATTTTAATGATCATGAAATGAGTTACACAATGGATTTTCTTAAAAATTTAAGGATGTAAATTTTATTTTATATTTCATATATTATATCGAACGTTTCTTCCAAAAAGAAAAATGTCACTTTTAACAAATAATAATAATAAAAAAAAAAAAAAAAATGATATTTGGCATAACCCTGTAGAAAATAATGCTTTAAATGCTTTATAACCGTAACTATTTTATTATCCAATGATTCTTTTAGTTATCTATATGTATTTGTATAAGTATATCACGTATATTCAAGAAGATATAAAGTTTATATCTAACAATATTGAAAATTTGTATATGTTTTTTTATTCCTAACATGCAAGATTTTCAAAACAATGCCATTTTCAAATACTGGCATTATATTTCTATGAAAATGTTTTATCATTCATAACTCATGAAATATACTCGCCTGACCAGAATTAGAAAAAAAAAGTCACTTTAAGCTATTCTAATATTGCTGGATAACAGTGATTAAATATAATGTGTGAAATACGAACAAATGCAAATATAATGTTTACATGCACTCTTCTGTTGCGAATAGTTCCTTCTCAAGGTGACAAAAAAATCATAATAATAATAATAATAAAGTAAAATAAATATAGAAATAAATAAATAAATAAAATAGTGCAAGTAGGATGTACAAAGATATCATATATAAATATTTAATAAATTATTTAATAACAAAGACATTTAAAAGGGGAAATTATATATATATATATATATATTATTTTACACATCCGTATATGGTTATATAAAATAAATATAGCGTGTATTTTTCTATTTAAAAAAAAGTTTACGAAACTGGGTTCACTTTCGATAAATAAATTACAATACAATACAATTTTTTATAGATACGTATATAAATTTTATATAAGAAATTAATCTACAAATTTAATAAATTACAAAGTTATTTGTTAAAGATATATTTTATCGATATAAGATGATGAACTTAAGTAAAAATAAAAATGCAAATATTGTTGAAAAATAAAGAAAATCATAAAAGTATGTATATATACATATTATTTCTTCGGAAAATAATTGTAAACTGTATTAAATATATTAATTTATTAAAAAAAAGTTTATTAATCACTATTAAAGTAGTATATAAATTACTATGATGTTGCAAACCAAAGTTACAAAACGATCTTACGTTGCTATCAGAATATAATTAATTTCATCTTATTATACAACAAATTTACTGTTGCAAAAGAGGATTATACATTATGAATTTAACCGGTATGGTAATTTGGTAATTTTGAAAATTTTATATTATAATGATATTATATAAATTTTCGAAAAAATTTATATTTTATGCATCCTCAAACTGAAATTGAATTTTCCTTCCGAAATGATAAATAAAGCATATGAAAAAAAAAAAAATCTCCAATTAATTATTTCTCTTTGCATTTTTTTCTAATTATAAATTCAATAAATCCATGCAGTATAGTTTATATGAAGATAAATTAGTTTTCTAACATATAGTAAGTATTAAGTTTGTAATTTCTCTGCTGATGAAAGAAATATTGAAATGCTAGGATTATATAATGTGTAGCATTTTTAAATAAAGAAATAAATGTGTTTATTAATATTATGTTGTGTATTGTATTTTAAAATTAATTATCACCGCTAATAAGTAATGCTTATAAAAAGTTTCTATTATCAATTAGAAATATATTGTAGGTTCGGCTATAAAATCGATAATAGAATAAGATGAAGAAGAAAGAAAAAAAAAAAAAAAAAAAAAAAAAAAAAACACTTGTAAACATAAAATGTACGTCATTCTTTATATTAGAAATAAATTTTGTTTGAGAAAGGAACTACAAATATACATATTTTTTTATAATATATATTATTCTATCGACACCAAATTTTCTATTTTATTCCTTAATATTGTTTATACCACTTTTTTTTTTCTCACCACTTATTCTCAAAAGTTATTTTTAGCTCATTTAATCGTAATTATATGTTGAAGAAAATTATTCTCCAAATAATGTGGTCTCTATAAAGTGTGGATACTGGTATCGGAATTAAATTAGGAATATTGACATCTATGTTATCCTACTATATACAGTATAAATACAGTTCCAGCCAAAACAGTTTATTCACCCATGATTATAAATAAATAATAAACTTTGATTTATGTATCTGCTTTAAAACCAACTAAACTACATCAAATCATCTCGGACATGTTTATTTTCTTATTGTGAACAGAAAAGTTCATCCATAATTCATTAAATGCGTACTGCATAAAATACTAGAATATTTACAGAACTTTTATGTGAGATGTTTTTTAAAATAAATATTTAAATTTATCTAACATAATAACGTAAAATTTTTACCAAATACTAGTTTATTGATATAATAAAACTTTGAACGAATAATAAAATACGATATAAATAAATAAGATATGTCAACTTTGATTTTAAAAAGGTTGCAAACATTTCTACTTAAATAAATCTTAGAAATTAGTAAAGTATCTGCGTTACCTAAAAATACTTTTATAGATTTTTTTTTTTTTTTTTTTTTTTTTTTTTTTTAATGACTGCTTAAAAATCATGTCTCTATAAGCAGTGTAAAATCTCATGATAATATAAGATTAATTCTTTGATAAATGAATATGTAAATTTATAAAATGTGAGTTTTAAGCTTATTTGAAATTCAATATTGTTGTAAGTGATCAGCTCTAATAATTTGGATTATTTTAGAACTTGACTTCTATATCATTTTAAAAAGTAAGTGTGTTATAAAAGTGCATACACATGGAAATTTTAAAATTAAAATCATGTGGAACTTTGCATCGTGATGAAGCATTATATTGAGTTCTTAGATGTAATCGATTGCAACAATAGCCATTGTTGCAACCAAATGCTGTTGTTATTGTTGAAACATTCATGGGCTTTAAAATCGTTTTAATTGAAAACGAAACTCGACCTTTTTTTTTTTTTTTTTTTTTTTTGCAAAGCGAGGTAAAGCAAAGTTATTGCCTTGTCCTAAACGGAATGCAATTGCAACACAGCTGCGGCAATTGTTTGCCGATATTCACTCTAACTGAATCAGCAGAGTTTTACCTAATATAACTATTTCTCTCTGTAAATGTTAGCCTTTCCAGAAATGAGAGAAAATCTCAACGTGAAAACGCCCCTTGTTGTGTGATACAGCCCAGAAGCTAATAGGTACCATGTCAAACTAAGGCCCAACCAACCTGTTAAATTAATTCGATTGGTTCATAAAGTACAGTGTTTGAACAAAAAAAAAAAAAAAAAAAAAAAGATATTTTTCAAAAATGGTCGAATTGAGTTCGGGAAATTTCAAAATGTGTAACATTATCGAAAACCGAAAATCTAAAACTTTTCTGAATCTTATATTTTCTACTTATATATGCAGAGGAAAGAATAATAAATCCACTTTTTAAAAAATAAAAATAAGTTGTCAATTTCACTTAATTAAAATGCAAGGAAATCTCAAAACGTGTAAATTCATCGAAAACCGGAAATCGGAATTTTTTCCGTATCGTCTACTTATACATGCAGCAGTTAGTAACAAATCCATTTTCCTTTTATTTAGTATATTAGTTGAATATTTATTGTTTAAATATCACCCTTTGAAATGAAATGTTTATGTTTACACTCGAAACTGGAAGTTTGCCATTTTTTTTTCTGGAGTTTTGTGATTTTAAATTAAAATTTTATCAATTTTACAGAAAAAATAACTCAATCAAATACATGTAGACAGTAACTTATATATAACTATACCCAAATATCGGAATTAAAATCGGCAGATAATTTCCGTTATTTTTTAATAATTTTTTACAAAAAATCTAATGGACGATTAACATAGAAAATCTTTTTCATGGCTCCATGGGCAGACAGTGACGTCATCACTTCGCTTGCGTATAGTGATGCTACATTATACAAATTACTGTGTCTATGGTTTTATTTGAGCTTTATGAAATTGCCAGATTTAACAACTTTCTACTTTTAGGTATTTTTTAATGTAAAGGAATACGTGTATAAAAGGGAAAAATGGGGGAAAATGCATAAAAAATAAATGTATTTTTAAATACTGTAAAAGCACTTATTTTCGTGAGCCGTAATTTTCGCGAAAATGAAGATATCGGTGATTTCGCGAGCTGAAAATTTCGCGAATTTTATATGAACAGAACCAAAAGTTGAAAAATTCCAACGTTGAAAAGTACCTAAATATAGAACTCTTTTTGCATAAGACATTTTAAGAAATTTCCTTTTGTCCGAAAAGTTCGTCGCTACCTTCCCATCGCTCTAAAAACAATTTATACTGTGCTTATACATCAACTTTGGCTTTGGCTCAACGCGCACATTCCACCCCAAACAATTTTCTTTTCTTAATCCCGTTTTTCTCACGCTGTTTACCAAACTAGGGACTTGTGAGCCCCCTTTTGGCATCGAAAATGTAATCACGTCACCCCCTTCACTTTTCTCGGATTCGGACCGTCAATGAATGCGAGTTTTGGTAACTGAAAAATTTCTGTTTTTTTTTTTTTTTTTTTTTTCTTTTTTTTTTTTATTATTATTATTATTATTATTATTTGCTGCGATTAAAAAAAAAAAAAAAAGTATTTCGCGAGGCTTCAATTTTCGCGATTACGATGGGCTCGCGAAAATCGCGAAAATTAAAGCCTCGCGAAAATAAGTGCTTTTACAGTACCTTCTTGACATCGTAAGAAAATAATATTTATATTCACACCTTCCGGCTAACCATACCTTTCGAATGATACCATTTTCAACCCTCTACTCCCATAATTAATATGTTAAAAAGGGACTACAAATTTTATGCTTGCCTATTAATATATAGATTATACTTCTCATTCGGCATCGCAATGTTCATTTGGTATCTCATCTTAAAACATTATTTTCGATGTTCTTTTTTAACCTTAGCAATACAATTTTACAATTTGCTTTCTTTATAGTATAGCAATTTAGAATTGAAAGCGGATATTAACGATTGTAATACGTCTACTCTTATTAAATCTATAGAAACAAACAGAAGTTAAATGTCTTATTGCTATTATTCATAAATATTACTTTTATGAAGTAAAATCATGAAATCAGATAAGTATTATTGTAAATAGTACGTAAAAAATTCGACTTTCACATGATTGTTATTCATAAAGATTACTCTATTTTTTTAATGATTCGTTATTATTTGTCACAAAATCTTATGATAGCATTTCACTTCTATAAGTGTAATTTTTTAAGTGATTTTCAGCATTTATTCCTATCTCTTCTTTGCTATTTTCGGAAATACAGATTATTTTTATTGTATTCTTTTAAAACATGCCTTCCATATTAAATAAATAAAGTAGTACGAAGTTTGTGCTAATATTTATCAAAGTCCTATTTCCTTTTAATAGTGTTATTATTCATTAGAAACACTAGAAAGGAGAATAGTAAAAAAAAAATGCTTTTGACATTTGAGAAAAAAATAATTCTTTATACCTAATAAAGGACATTTAGATATATGATTGATATTTTCATTTTTTCACAGTTTTTATACATAAATAAAAATTCCAATTTAAAAACCTTGATTATCGACATGATTTTAAAGACCTTGATTAGTCCTTATCTTTATATTTTCTTTCAGATTTCATCTAAAATGTATAAAAGAAAATGTTTATTGCTATTGAATCTGCGTGATTTCTGCATAAATAAACTGATTGTGGCAGTTGTTGCATTATTTTTTCTGTTTTAATTAACTGATTTAAACATTTGAAAAAATAAATAAATAACGGAAAAAAGAGACAATTTTGTTTAAAATATACTAATCTTTCGTAAAATAAATAAGCATGATACTAGCGGAATTTTTCTTGGAGTTAATTTAATAGTAGAATTTAGAAATCAAAAAATAGACAATAAAAATGCCGTGCATTAAATTAATTTAGATCATTTAAATAAATTTACTCATTTTAAAGTAAAAGGTATTTAAAAAAAAGTTTAAAGCTTTTATTAGAAGCGAATTCCACCCTCTATCTCATATTAAAGTAAACAAACTTGATACTCGTAAAATTTCAAAGAATAATTATAATATATATATATATATATATATTGCTTTTTAATGATAAGTACATGGTGTATATTATACTCCGTCAAAAATTTTTTATCTTAAAATCAAATCCCTACATTCGAATTGCTGTAACTTAAATAAATAAATAAATAAATAAATAAATATATATATATATATATATATATATATATATATTTACATTCTCTTTAAAATAATGTATTTATATTAAAATGCAAATTGAAGAATTTACTTCAAAATATTATAATACAATCCTTAAAATCTACACTATCTGAAGGAAAAAAAAACAGCAAATATTTATTCAATATATAAATATTTTTCCGTTTAAAACATTTTTAGTATAATCATTACGGAATTTAGTATAATACCCTGTATGGAAAACAGTGCAATGAATTATTTCCCTTGTACGGACTTGTAAAAAAAAAAAAAAAAAAACTAAAACTAAAATGTTTGTTCTTTTTTTTTTCTTCAGTATGCTTACATACATGCTTACATAAATGTTTCAAAAGCATGATAATCTAAGCATAAAAAAATAATGCATCTACTAAACAATATAGAAGAGCATCTGAATCACGTAATAAATTTCAGTTTTGTTGTGAGACATTTACAAATGATAACTTTCATCCAAATAAGCAAAGAAAAACGTCAGTAAAAATTTATCAATATAAAAGTATCGTATTTTTACAGATTTATGATTTATAAATACTGTTTTAGTAAATTCAAAAATGGAAAACCTGAATAATTTATTCTTGGCAGTTCTATTTAAATATTTACAAATAAATAAAACTTTTTTTTTTTCAGTAACGGTAGAAAAATATAAATGAAACACTTTAAAAAGAAAATAATAAATATTTTTTTCAATCTTACAAATTGTATTTTTCTGCCTTACGTAATCAAAATTTTCCTTTAAATATCCATTTCCTTTGGAAAATACTTTTTTTTTTTTTTGCCTTTACAAAAAATTCTCTTTGAGAATTGTTCAATTTATTACATTCCTTTGAAAATTCCGACAATAAATTATTTATACTTTCGAAAAGAGAAATTTTCTCTAACATTATTTATTCTGAAGGAGAAGACCAATTTTGAAGAATTTAAATTGTGAAAATATGGTATAATATAACAATTCATGTTGAATAGTATGTGCATTTTTACGAAATTGATAATGTAATTCCCCACAAAATGTAAGGTAATGATTATTTTGAATAGTACTTCTCAAAAAAGCCTTATACAATATATATATATATATAATATAATTTTTTGATCAAAAATATAAAACAATAACATCATAGCTACATTTTTTTTAACATTCGTTTTCCGAAATAAACTGACTTGTCCTTGATTTAAAAACTAAAATTTAACAATTAAATAAGAAAAGTGAACTTAGGCTAGATAATGATGTTAAATACTCGATAAGGTTGTCAAGTTACGTGAAGAAATTTTGGAAATTGGGAAAAAAGCATAAAAAAAAAATTAATATTTTTAAAACTCTGTATACTTTTTTTATATATATAATTTAACAGAGAATTACTACCATATATTTATATTCTTGTAATACTGTGGTTTTAAGTACTGACATTTACGTTTTTCCCCAACTTAAAGCAACAGTAAACTTACAAAATTGCAAAATTGAACTAAAATATCAATCTTTTAATTTTACTAAATTTGAAACTACACAACAGTAGTAATTTGTGGTAAAACATTTTTTATTAAATGTTGATTTATAATCGGTTGAATATGTAAATAAATATTGAATATTTTGTAAACTAAAAAAAAAAAAAAAAAAAAAAAAAAACTTTCTAAAAACTAGTTTTTACGTAATTACCTTGTGTTTGAAAAGTTCTACGAGGCTTAATTTTTTGTTTAAACCCTATTTATTTTCACTCCTCTGTAAAGTGTTGCCAAATTTAGTGACTTTTTTATTCAATATCCACCAAAAATTTTAATTTAACAGTTGTCTAATCACTTCAAAGGTTATTCGTTCATAGGTACAATAGAACTTAAATAATTCAACTTGAAGTTACCTGAGAAAAATTTGAAATATCAAAATATTCGAATTACATACACTATTTTGTCAAAAAGAAGAAGTAAATTAAAAAAATAAAACTCCACGATCAAAAATTTAACACATAAACTTTATATCTAAGGATACTGCTACATTCACCCCCCCCCCCCCCCCCCCATTAAATCAATATATTTTTACAATCTTGATTATTCAATACTTTTTAAAAAATAGTCAGATATATTGCTTCTTAAAGTACAATCTTTCTGTCATAACATATGCTTTCAACCTATCAATTGATACAAAAAAAGAATCTTCCACATTAGACATGACTTTCAATTAAATAATCTGGTGTGCCGATCACACAACTTTCTCTTACTCCGAAATTTAATACTAGAAATACAGGTTGCAGATAAGAGGTAAGATAACGAGTGTTGTTATGTAAACCTGCGTTAAACAATTCAAATTAGGCTTCAGAAGAGTTTTATATGATAATTAGTTCTGTGTGAGGGGGAATACCGCCCTCCTCAACCCCCCGTTTCATTAATGCATCTACATTTATATAGAATTTAATTCGGTTATCAAATTCGGTTAATTTTGTTTCTAAAAAAATATATTATTAAAATTATTATTTAAAAAAATTATCTTTTATGATAATGCAGACGATTTCCATATTAGAGAAGCAGTATAACACTAAATATATCATCATCATCATCACCAACTTCAAGGATTAGGCATAGTGCCTGTTCCGGTTTCATTGTTCAGTCCACCGCTTTCTCGGTCGTCCTCGATCTCTCCTGCCCTTTGGGGAGTAGTCGAGGGCAGCTCTGGGGAACCGTGTTTCCGGCATACGCTGTACATGGTCTTTCCATTTAGTTCGATATTCTTGTATTCTATCACATAAGTTGAAGATCTTTAACTCCTATTTTTTTTTTTTTTTTTTAGTTAAATTTATTCTCAGTATTACATTAAAAAAAAAAAAAAAATCGATAATTTTATTTTAAATTATCGCTGATCGATGGTTTAACCATTCGTTTTAAAGGTACTGGCGATCTCTTTTGAAATATACTCAACATGAAAATTTACTCCCATCGAGGGGGCCCTTCCGAGTCAGGTGGGAGACGAAGCTGCTACATACAGAATTTTTTTTTCCCCAGTTGACTATCTCTGATACAAAAAATATATATCCGTTTAATTTGGTTTAGTACAGTCTATAGATGGTAAAATCTACTTACCTGCAATTTCTCCCATAGACGTAATGTATTTGAATAATTTTGAGTGTCCCTGTACACGAGCCATTTGCTTCATCTCCACGAAACGCTTACTGTAGCATCCCTATATGATACACATTTAGAATACCGAGTTTGGAATATCTACTACCATTTGTTCTTGAGATATGCTGATAACAGGCACACAGACAGACACACATACCATTCGCTAAAAACATGATTTTCGTATCCAGGGGACATCAGAACATGTAAATATTACAAAAACCCACGTTCGAAAATTTGACCCTAAAATAATACTTTCTCGACCCTATGGGTAAGAGAAAGTAAAATACCCTTAAAGTTCATGTATATGGACCATATCTTCTGATGCACTAGGTAGAAAATACTCTTGTATTTCTTTACCTTCCTTTTGAAAGACTGTTAAAAAAAATAATGAAACTTTTGCTGAGAAAAATCTCGTGAACAAATTTTACTGTAATATTTTAAAGGTAATTGCGTGAAAAATTCGATTTATTGAAAATAGAATTCGAATTAGCCATGATTCTTTAACATTATTTTAAAACAAAATTCAAGGGATCGATTAAAAAATTTGAATTATTCAGAATTTCAAATTAAACAAGTTCGAATTATTCACGTTTCACTGTATATATATATATTGCATCGTTATAATTCTAAATGTGAAACAAAATCAAATACCTTCTGTTAAAATCTCATCTAAAATTATCTCTAGACTTGTATGTTCTGGCCACGAGAACACTTTCTTCTGCATAATCCTAAACAAATTACTGCTTATCGTATTCATTATTATTATTATTATTATTATTATTTTATTAATATGGTTTACCAGCAAAAAAATTCAGAAGATTTTTTTTACAGAGAAGTATTATCAATAAATGTCCGAAGAAATTGAATTTAATGCTGAATAAGAATGCATTTTAGGAAATGCAGTAAAAAAAGATGGAAGTCTAAGTAAACTAGTATAATGTGGCCACCACCAAATTTTCTGCTATATTTTCGTATAGAAAAATCCATGCAGTACGAATTATTTATTTCTTTGTTCTAGACATATAAGAAGGAAATAATGCATTCGTGAAAAATTCCTATCTTCAGTTTTTGAAGGATTTACACGCTTTGAGATATACTGAACGCGATCTTACTATTTTTAGAAAATGTCTCTATGTGCGCATGTGTATCATGTATTTTCTAGGCTCTGTATCTCACAAACTAAAGAAAACAAATTATAAAAACTTAGCTTTTAGTTACACCTTGACCTAAACATGTGCTAAACAGGATGTTCCTTGATAGAGTATGTGTTCAACCATTGTTCCAGCCAGCGCGTTCTCCTGATCTCGCACCAATGAAAATGTCCGTTTAACCGTTGAAAAGCGAGTGGTCCGCCACCACTTACCAGTAACTGTAGTCTATGAACTCCGGCATCCTGTTGAAGCTTCATGAAGTGCTATACCCGAATATGTCATCCAATCGCTGTTCGATTCAATGCGTAGGCAGATAAGTGTAGCTATTACTCCCAGAAGTCGCTGCTTTATGTACTGATTTCTCAGGATATATTACTCAGAAATTCCAGAAATTTTAATCAGTTGGTCTTCCAACTATAATGTATGTGCCTAATAAATATCATTCAAATATTCGTATTCCTTCTTGGTGTTGCAATTTTCACAAACATGAGTGTAAAAAAATCATTATGGAAACAAACAGTTTAATGTTTGCAAGAAATATTTTAAATAAAAGAATTTCGTAGAAGAATTCCATCGTTAGAATAGAAATCACACAAAGTAATGTTATATCTAATTCAAAGACATTTAATATTGCATTCATAAAGTACTTTTCTTTTTTTTTGTAAATACATCCACATTAAATATAAACATCTTGAAAATGAATTTAAAGTTTTCAAGTATGTGAGTGAAATCCATATTTAAGAAAAGAAAAAAAGAAAAATAAATATATATATATATATAAAAACAAGAGAGGAAACCGTATATGGAATTCGACAATATTTCTCAGAAATATTTATATAAAAAATTCGTTTTTTGTAGATCAAAAGAACAAAATTGACTTGTTTTTAAAAGGGATCGAAATTTAGTTAAGAGAGAAAAATTCAGTTATTTATTTCCTTTTTGCTAAAAATACTGCTTTTTCAATTTATACAATTTAGTTCATTTCATTCGTTACAATGTTATTTTAGATTAGATTACAATATTACTGTAAACTCATACAAACATTTAATGAAATACAGAAAAATCTTATAAAAAAAAAAAAAAAAAAATTATATTTATAATTTATACGACAATTTTGTTAGAATATTGTTTTATTTGTGCTCTCTTATATTGCTGTGTAAATTTTAGGTGAAATATTCTAAGTAAATGAATGTAATGTAAAGTTTTAGAAATAAATATAAAACTTGCAAATATTATCTTTAATTACTTTGCTCTCTTTTTTATTGTGCGTAATTTAATGCGTATTCTACTTGTGCATTATAATGTAAAAAGTTTTGTAACACATTTTGAATAACATTGAGGGAATTTAGAATTTAGCTGTAAAACATTTCTTTGTTATGCAAAATAATTAAAATCAAATGCAAAATTATTCAAAATTTCCATCCAATTACCGCTTTTTCGCCATAAATGAATTTTAACAAGGTATCGTAATATCAAAAAGTACAGCTAACACAACCTTTAAACTTTTGAATTTTCTGAATCTCTTATTGAATCATTCGGATTTACATTATGCATTTGAGAATTCGGTATCTTTTCGAAGAAAGAAATTGTATCTCTTCATATTTTATTGCATTTTTTTATTTTTATTTTTATTAGTCAATATACTTTCAAATTCGGCTTTAAAATTCGGCTACCGGATCTTGGGATATGCCCACCTCTAAGAATAGACTAGACTGTCGAGCTCTCCTGGAGAGTCTGAAAATAGAGGGGCGACAAATAACACTCCATTGGATTCCGGGACGTTGCGATATTTTCGGCAACAAACAGGCCGATATGTTGACTAAGAAGGGCACCCAAATAATTCAGCAGCCAAATACTTATAAGTCATTCCATTCCACAAAACTTTACATAAAAAATCTAATGAGACAAAAATGGAAGGCATTGCTCACTTCTCATGTTTCTTCAAGATGTCGGAGGAACAACTAGGAGCAGGGTATCTCTCATAAACCACGCGAAAAAGCTCTGGCGGAATTTAGACTTGCGGAGGGCCACGACTGTCTGGCGGGGCGGCCCATCTTTATCGATTAGGGATTTTTATGAGCCCGAATTGCTCACTTTGTGAGAAAGATGAAATTTTGGACGGGAACCATTTGTGGGGATGCTCGGATCTGCAAGGGGACTCCGCGGTGAAGAGATATTGGAGTCCCAGACACCTGCTGATGAAACATTAAATTTTTCTCTCACTGCATTTCTTTTTTATGTTACTCGTGATTCTTGTTATTCTGTAAGAGTTTGTCATTTTCTCATGCCACTGGGAAAAAAAATCGAAATATTATTCAGTGTCCACATTTTAAAAATTTCTATTAAAAAAAAAAAAAAAAAAAACTGTTTGCTTTAGAATTCATTGCAGAATTTAAAATAATAAATTCAAAATTATTTATAGTACTTTTAAAAATTATAAATTAATAGTTGAATGCATCTATTTTTGTATTTTTCTATGCAACTGAAGAAATTGGGGATAGTTTGAGGTACCCATTAACTTATATAAAACATTAGATACCAACCTTGCCGTTTTTTATGGAATATTAATTTATATTAATTTATTAGTTTTAGAAACAAGAGACAAAATATTTTTAGTACTAAATAGTCGTGATAACCCAGCTTGCTAGCCTAAATAAGGAGAATTTTAACGCAAGCTAAAAGATATATTGGTTTAAATGTTGAAAATAACTTAAAAAAAAAAAAAAAAAAAAAGAACCAGAAATGAGGAGAAAACATTCAAACCATGTTTTCTCTTTCGAATAAAAATTTTCAAAAAATACAAAATAATAATAATAATAATAGTAATAATAATATATATGTATATATATATATATAAACTTAAACCCTAATTACCATTATTTTATATGTATTACTAGTTACTGGAGAGACATTGAAACCTTTGGACAGCCCCTGCCTGCCTGGACTCGCCAAGCTTAACGGGTTGGATGCTGTCCGCCGGAGCGAATAAATCGCCGGATCACTGCATGATAACCACCTACTGCCAGACAGTAATCTAGACGCAACAGAGAATGAGCTGTGTCCTATTGCTCGTTCAGACTTCTAACTTCAGTCGGGAGAGGACCACTCTTCTGCTAAGGACTGGGTGACATCAGAAGACAGCTCTGGTACGACAGGGTTGCGACATCTTCTTCTGGACACATTATGCTCGACTGACACACCACACCTCCAGATCGCACAAGGTAGGAAGCGCACAGTCACGCTACCTGGAAGCAGGAATTTAGAATATGTGCACATTATCGGAAAGCCAGAAGGGGAGAAAAAAGAAAAAAAAAAAAAAAAAAAAAATTAAAAGAGGATTTTGAATTTTGGAATGGGGGGGAAACTCGGGGGGAGCCAAAATGATAAGTTGTGCACTCAGAATTATGCCAAAGATAGGAGGCTAAAAAGTAATGGGGGGGGAGCTAAACACCAAAACTGCTGAACGACATACGTGAGAAAGAGAGGAAAAAAAAAAAAAAAATTAATTTAATACTTGCCACTGGAGGGGGGAAGGAAAACTTTGGTAGCGCATAGTCTAGAGATTTGAAGTGGCTGATCGAGAGAAAAGAAAAAAAAAAAAAAAAAAAGGGGGAGTGGGACCATGCGCTAAAGGCCTAATAAGAGAGGAAAGAGGGACCATCGCAATTTTGATCCACCACGGGGGGATGGTGCCCCGCGTTGGTAGCCCGACGACTGCTTAACGACCCCATCGAGCACTTGACGGTGCAGCACATTTTTACGAGGACCAGACACCGCCACACCCTCGGAGAGAAAAAAAAAATAAAATAAAAAAAAAAAAAATAAAAAAAAAAATAAATAAATAAATAAAAAATAAAAAAAAATAAACAAAATAAACAAAATAAACAAAAAAAAATAAAATAAAATAAAATAAAATAAAATAAAATAAAATAAAAATAAAATAAAATAAAATAAAATAAAGTTAATAAATAAATAATAAAGTAAATTAATTAGTATTAAAAAAAAAAAAAAAAAAAAAAAAACACTAAAGAAATATATAATAATAATAATAAAAGAAAAAAAAAAAAAGAAGAAGAAGAATAAACTATTTAATAATTATTATTACGGATAGTTGATTGTTAACCAGACCTTCCGGGCTTCGGAGAACTGCAGGGAGGCGAAAAGAAATCAGCGGAGCTTCAAGGAGCCGGGAAAAAAAAAAAAAAAAAAAAAAAAAAAAAAACGGGGAGATAGCCACTCTAGCTTGGCTCCCGGTCACCTTACCCACTCAAGGGTCCGGTTCAGGAAAACCAAGGGGCTAATTAAAAAAAAAAAAAAAAAAAAAAAAAAAAAAAATTGGGAGATAGCCGCACTAGCTTGGCTCCCGGTCACCTTACCCACTCAAGGGTCCGGTTCGGGAAAACCAAGGGGCTAAAAAAAAAAAAAAAAAAAGACATATCTAGAAAGATATGCAGACATAATATGTTATGTTAAGTTTAAAGAAAAACCACTATATATATATATAATTTTTTTTTTTTGAGAAAAAAGGTTTGAATATTTGCTCTTAATATGCAGGCTAAATAACTTCCAGTCTTAATAATTTCAATAATACGGCTGAATATTATATACACAAAATATAATCAACATCTTTCAAAAAAACTTTGGTAGAAGAATATGATCAAATAAAATATAGAATTCTATATCAGTAAATATACTTTTACCTTCTGATCATACATTTGTAAAGAAAGTATTGTAATCATGCCAAAAATGCAACTTTGTATTTCTGTTTATCTGTATCCCCCGAGTTGATTTTTGCTACGAAGGTGGGATAAAAAGTTGCCGGCCTCACCTAGAGATGGCGCTCCCGGAGTTACTTTGACAAATGCACTTAAAAATGCTGTTTTTGTTTAATACATCTTGCGCATTTCAAAGAATTTGTGTTTAGTTGTTTTTACACTGTGCTTTTTAAAACTGTACTGTGCATTGCATAACGATATCAGAAAAATGATTGATTTGCGCTATAGCCTTCGAACCCACCTGACTTTTTGCGGTGTTACGTAATTGTGGATGATAAATGGATACGTCTCTATACTCCATAGACCACGCAGCAATCAAAACACTGAATAGCGAAAATCGAACAAGCACAAAACTAAAGCAAAAAGTGCGGAACATGATGGAAAGGTTATGACAACAGTTTTTGCGACGCTAAGGGGATTTTAGTATTATATTATCTAGACTAGAAAAAGGCAGGAACATCCATGCTGAATATTAGACTAATCTTTCGGATAAATTGCATTCCAAGAAGCAAGACTTGCTGGCCAAGAAGAAAGTCTTGTTTCATCAGCACAATGTTCCTATCCACAAGGCTGCCATTGTGATGGCAAAACTTCTTTAACTGTAGTTTGAAATTCTTCCTGATGCATCATATTCTCCTTATATCACCCCTCAGTCTACAGCCAATTTCGCAGTCTGAAAAAAAAAATTCTGGCTGGAAGGAAATTCTGTTTTGATACCGAAGTCCTCTCAGTGACGAATGTCAACTTTGAGACCTAAGACGAAAGCTTTTACAGAGAGGTGATCTAAGCATTGGCACACCGCTGGAGCAAGGGTATATCTATGGAAGGGGTTTATGTTGAAAAATGAAGTAAGCATTAAACAGATTTTCATTTCCTCATTAGGCCAGAAAATTTTCATCTCACTTTCATATATTGAAGGGGGTGAAATATACATATGTGTGCATGTGAGTATATATATATGTGGATGTATGAATGAAGACGATATCATTTAAACGCTTTCTTCAAATGAGCTGAAAGTTAGGATGTATGTTATAGGCCAGTGTAACATGAACTGTTTAAAGTTTGGAGAATCTAGCACTTATATTTATTTTTTACATGGACACACAGAAAAATGCTCTATCATTATAGCCTATGGGATCAAATTTTTTTAAAATTTCCCTTATTCGATTGAGCTGGAATTTATATATATGTCATAAGTCATCTTCGTACGAACTGTATAGATTTTGTGAATCTAACACTTACAGGTTTAATATATAAGAATTTTATAGCACACTGAGAAAAAAAATAATATATATATATATACCGCCTTCATCTAGAATGAATAAATGGTCATTTTCTATATCCTTAAACTAGAAATATAGATTTCTGCGCTATGCGCATAAGGCACGCCAATAAACTGGATAGACGAAATGGTCAAGAATTTTTAACCTACACATTTCTAGATACTCTGAATATTCTGAATTTTTTATTATGAGAAATCCTCGCTTGTTTTTCTAGAATTGGGTCATAAACCAAAATTATAGCTGCTGAAACCCGCCTCTTGTATTCACATTTATTTGGAGATATTTGTCAAATATGTTTGTCCTCGATAGTAGAGGCAAACTCTCAAGAATTCTAATAGAGGTTTCTAGAATTCGCTTTCGAAGGGAATTAGAAAACAATTGTAAGAAATTTATAAGAATGGCATGGAACTATTTTTCTAGAGCCACAATTTAGATTCTTGATGCCAGTTATATAATGTTTTCTCATTGTATTGGCGTGAATTATACTCATAGCTCGGAAATCTGTATTTCTAGTTTAAGGATTTTGAAAAGGACCACCTATTCGTTCTAGATGAAAGCAATATATATTTTTTTCTCAGTGCACTAATAGTTTTTACAGTGACAGAACAAAAAACTCTTTACCATTATGGCTAAATGGTCGCAAATTATTAGAAATGTTACAGTATTAAATTTAACAACATACAATATAAAGAAAATCACTCAAACACGTTATTTTATTTTCCCCTTTTGTTTATTTAATAACTTCTCTTACTTTAATTTATTTAAACAACCGTTAATTACTTAATGGTTAGAATGATTTAAATAATGATTTTCATTTTTACGTAATTCATAAAAGCATACTACGATATATTTTTGATGATATTTTTTATGTATTTTGGACTAATTAATGCATTAATTATTATTATTATTATTATTTTCCAAAATGTTACACCTTTTCCTGCAGAATATTTTATCGTTTACTCTGATGAATAAAATACAATAAATACTGATATAATAACCCATTAAACTTTAATTAATTCGAGCTTTTTGCATAATATATCTATGAAATATTTTTTACTAAAAATTAGTTATATTCTAAAGAATTCTAAAATTTAATTAACACTTTTTTTTTCCACCGTATTATTACACTTTTTCACACTGGAAAATTTACCTTTTACCCAAATAAATAAAGTAAAATAAAATAAAATAAAGTAAAATAAAATAAAATAAAAAATAGAATTATGAACCCATTAACTTCCTGATAATTTTTTAAATGCATGTTGATGAATATCTAAAATCTAAATTTATATAGAGTGTTTGGGGTAACAATAAGAAGATAATAAATACTTATGTTGTTCTTGGGTCTTATTCGATGTATTATAACGTATCCGCATTTGAGGTTACGGGACATTCTGAATGTGTATTTTAAATTACAGGAAAAATACAATTATTAAATTTAAATCAAAAATAAATAATAAATGTAAAGATTCAAAATTTAATATTGGCTAAACTAAAAATTTAAAATCTATAAATCCCAATGATTATAAATAAATAAAATTTACATTTATGTAATTTAACTGAATTAATATATTGTCTGTACGATTATAATATGGTCTCTCTAATTACAATAAATAGATAAATAAACATCTTATTTATATAATTACTAGAAAAGCCCCGTTTTGTGAACGAACCGAATTCTGAATACGGTAAATATTTCAAAATCAAACTCGGAATGTACAAAATTCGGCTTCTTTGGTCGCCAAAAAATCAAAGTTTGTTAATGAAACCATATTTAAATTCATGAAATCAATGAAGGTTGTGTAGATCTTATCAAAAAAAAAAAAAATATATATCCGAACAGAAAAAAGGATTTCACACCAATTTTTTATAGTACAAAGAACTAATAAAGATTTTTTTAACCAAATTTATCCAAACAACAGTTTAGCTGAAAAATTCCTTTTACATAACGTTTTTGGTGAAAATATTTTCGCATTTCTTAATTAGACGTCCTTGTTGGACCTTAACTTCTGAAGAACGCTTGACTCTCGAAAATGCGACGTACAGTTGACCGTGACCAAAGACAGGTTCAGATAAATAGGTGTTTGACCTTGTGACTGATTGATTGTCATGGAAAACACTGCTTTGATAGGAAACTGCCTACATCTCATCTTAAAAGGGATTTCTGTATTGGAGTTGAGTAAGTCAATGCGGAGAATGAGAACCATCTGCCCAGCTTCAGACCCACTGATGACTTTGGCTTCAACGATATTTCTGTAATATCACAGTACATCTGTAAAACAATACATCTGTAAAACGGTAAGAACCATTTCCTGGTTGTGTGATACATTAGCACACATAGATGCAAATGTAAATGAACTAAAGGGAACGGAAGAATTATAGAAAGTTTTTTGCTCTCGCGAAGTTTGTTTCGAAGCAGTTGTTGAAAATAGTCAAGGTATGGCGATAACGGTGTTAATTTAGCGGGACCATTTTGACAGCATCGTGAGAATTCATCTATCGTGTGTCCCGTTTTTTCATCTTCAAAATTTATTGAATCGCATCGCTGGCAGATCTTGTTAAGGAACCCCAAGTACTACTCTTGTGCAAAGCTTCCATTCATCTTTACGTTTTCTGTCTTGCTCCTTTCAACTGCAGAAGGCCTCCTTTGATACCCACCATTACGTTGAACATATTGTGTCCTTCTGTTCTCTAATATGTTTTCTCGTTCTAATGACGATTCTCGTTGGATTCGAGCTGCATGACGTTGACAATCCCGTTGTTGTCCCCTAGCATCCCGTTGTTCAGGAATTTCGTTTGAGCGGCGAAGAGTCATCCGGGATCTATTTTGACCCTGCATTAGCTACTACTATCTGGCCTCAATCCGTTTCTTTAAACGGACTGCTTGTTCTTCAGCAGTTTTCATTTGACACTTTAAAAGTCTTCGCTCATTGTTGCTGTCAATTTTCTTTTGATCTTCGTCTTTGCTGCTAGGATCCATCTGATCCAAATTAGAGAATGAGAGAGAGCAAACAAAAAACATCCACATTTTAAAAATCAATAAAATATTATCAATATGCGCTTGTGTAAAAATGTGATTATTCCTACGGTAGATAATTCTTAAAATTAAAAAGCTCAAGCTGTAAAACAAAATGTAACCAACATAATTGCTTCTCTTTAAGCATTCTCTTGTAAACAGTCTATTTATTCTATTTCTTTAATTCTATTTCTTTAATCTATTTCTTATAAAGATTTTTACATATGCCACATGCTTCACATAAACTTTTCATTTTTAGAATATTTTAAAGCTAGCAAGCGATTACATTTTTACATAAAAATCAAAACATCAAGTTATTATCATTATTATTGTTATTATTATTATTTTTTTTTTTTTATGTGTGATCTTATACTCGGTGCGTTCCCACACAGAGTCCAGGAAAATCTCCTAGTCATTTATATTGGGTTGGCAACTAAGTTCCCGCCGTTTTTTTTAATTGGAAAAATATGTATGATATTAAATACTTTTCGCACGAAGTTGTACATCATTGGAAAGAGAATGTACTGTTCTACCTAAATATATGTTTCGTTGTTACTAAGATAAATTTGTTGTTATTTACAGATCATTAACATGGAATGTCAAGTTGAGAAGAATGAGCATTTTCGACACCTCCTTTTTTTTTTAACTTTTAATCAAGGTTCTAAGACCGCAGAAACTGCTCGCAACATTTGTGCTGTGTATGGAGTGGGTACTATAGCTGAAAGAACCGCCCGTGATTGGTATGAAATGTTCAAAAAATGAAATTTTGACCTCAAAGACGCACCTCGTTTTTGAGTCCAGTTGAGTTCGATAAAGAGCGATTGAACCACCTTTTGCATAAAAATCCGCGTCAAACACGTTAGGAAAACGTTGTAAACAACAAAGGAGAATACGTTATTGATTAACTACTTGTATATGTTTATTGAAAAATAACCTTTTAACAAACATTATTAAAAACGGCGGGAACTTAGTTGCCAATCCAATAGATACAGATTATTTTGTTCTACTAATTTAGAGAAAAAAATATTATAATAAATTTGTATATCCGAAAATATTCTACAACTTTTCTGCAAAATCTCATAAATGGAACATTATCAAAATATCGGTTTAGATGAGAATAATTTTTGATAATGATGGAAATCTAAGGTATGATATTAATATAAGCAAAAAATAAATTAAAAGGAAATATATACAACAGTTTCTTACCACAAATAGTTCGGAATATAATTGCATTTAAATTTTAAATAATTGCTATTCAGTGATTGATTGCAAGCTCGAAATGCTACATTTTTACTTAAATGAACGATTATTAAACTTTTAAGGAACATCGAGCAAAATCGCAGTGACATTTTTATTAATGGTTACATGCAAATGGTAACTACAATTAGAGTCATTAATCAAGTTTCATATACTTCGTTTATTGAGTGGAATATACTAGAACGTAGAATTATTAAAAAAAAAAAAATGTTTAATCGTATATACGTTTAAGATGTTTGTGAATTGGTCTTCAGAAGCGTTTATATCTGTACTTACTTAAAAAATTTAGTAACCGTAAGAATTTTTTTTAAAAAAAGTTTTAATATATTTCCAGTTGTTATACATATATTTTCTTTTAAAAAAATGACTATTACCATTTCATTAAATATATACAGGGTGTCCCATAAATAGCGCCGAAACTCTGCACAATCAGATTCCTCTTTGGAAGTACATAAAAAATATCCAAAGAACTGTACCTAGTTCATAAGAAAAATACGAAAAACAAAGTATGACGTTACAGGAAAAAAACATCGAATTTTTAGATTCCGTGCACTAGTAAAAGCGCATACTTAGGCTTCAGCAAGAAGTGCAAAATTCTGCGTAAATCCTTGACCTTGTCGTTTGCCTTGTTTTTATAGAGTTCAAAAGTGTTTATAACTTCGTATTTTCTGCCTGTCTGACCGCTCTCTAATTCCTGTAAATATTCACTGAAGTTTTTGAAACTGATACATGATATTCAAGTTCACTATGGAATGATTCCTTCTGAAAAACAGGTAAATACTATCAATGATTTGTGTACAAGGACATACGAAAGAATTCCAAAGCACTGTATTCTGTGAAACATATTTAGATAAAGCAAATTCCCATAGCTTTATTTTCAACAGACCATAATTAAATTGATATTTATTATTCATATGCACAAAAAAAAAAAAAAGTTTTCTATTAGACTACAGTGTGGTTAGCATTAAGATTTCCAAAATAATTCATAAATATTCAGATACATTAAGGGCTGAGACCGATTAATACTGGAATTGCATTTTAGATTTTATTAAGCGTTTTTTAGCACCTTCCAACGACGTGTAATAGTGATTAAAAATATAATTGGTTAATCTTTCTTTCCTTTAATGTATCCGTTGGAAAATCGTCATTATTTAGGTAAAACACATTGAAAATTAAACGATGTAACCAGTACGTGCATTTGTACGTGCAAGTGTTAATAGTCATTGCGAATCCCATGGTTTTCACGTCTTATTTTAATTTAACACATTATTTTTATATCTTACACAGAAAACAATATTTTAATGCTTATAGTAGTATATTTTAAGAAATGATTCGTTTGAAAGCATTTTAGACTTCTAATATACATGTAAAAGTATATTTAGTGACATACGTCAAATCCGCAAACCAAAATTTCAAAGCTGACAAAAACAAGATTTCGCAAAATCTTTCTAAAGTAACACATTATCGAACGCATGTGAATCTACATATCTTTATGCGTACAAAGAAAACCTTTACATATGTTTATCATAAACATATAAGGATAAAATACTTTTGGAGATAAGAGTTAATAGAATATGTTGTCGGGGACAGATTCAGTACTTGAATAAACATTCCCTGCAATAAAAATCATTCTGAAATATTGTAATATTAAAAACTGGATTACATATTTCTTAAATATTTGTTATAAGTTTAGTTTGCATAAATATATTTCTTCGTTTCTTTTTTGTTTTCTTTTTAATCATTAGAAATTTTAAAATCAAACCTAAAAATTTAATTAATCGGAACATGGTATAATTTCTCCTATGTTTTATTTTATTGTTTATTTAAAGAGTTAAAAAAATATTTTTAATAAGTCTTATCATTTTCATTATATATTGTCTCATAGTATTGGCAGTAAATAATCACATATGATGTTAGCACAGAATATCTTCTCTTTATCCCTCTTTTAAATATATGCAAAAGTAAAGTTGTTTGTAAGTTAAAGTATTAAATTTTATTAGAAAATGTTTATTGAAATAAAATATTCCACTTTTCATTTTTTGCCTAAATACATAAATTTAAGTTTCTGGATTCTTCCAATCCTCCAATTCTTCCAATTTTTTAAAGTTAAATTGTTTTTTTCTTTTTTTACAGTGTATTTAAAAGTTTTTAAACCTTATTTTGAAATAATATCTAAAATTACGACGCTAAAGCTAGTAATACTTGGCTCATGCTTCTAGTTTTCATATGTTGAAAACGTGAAAAATGAAATTGTTTCTTAAAGAAAAATGTATTTAAAAATCTAAGGGAAATTATGCGATGTATAAACGTTTTATTTTACAGCAATTATAATTATTATTATTATTTTCATATTTTTCTTATCAGTATTATGTCAAATCTCCTTAAAAATTCACCATAATAAGAGGTTAATCTGTAATAATAATAGAGGAAAGTTTTATCACAGTTTTTTTTTTTTTCGTGGATTTTGGCAAGTTTAATGTTGAATTAATATAACCATATACTAATCAAATCAAAAACTTCTCCTCAAACCAGAAAACTAATGAAAACACCGCATGTTTCGAAAGGACGTGGTCTTTCTTCCTCGGGCCCAAACATGTGCTACTGCCTTGGTGGCAAAAGCAAGACCAGTGCACCTTCAATAAGAATTCCTGTTCAAGGTGCTCTGGTTTGTTTAGAGAGGAGATTACGTGAATCCATTATTATTCTATTGAAATTGATGAACTTGTGAATATAGTTCATTTATGTATCAGGCGTTTACAAGACTGATTCTAGAAGCTCTATCAACACTAGCAGAAATGCATAATCTTTTAAAATTATTGAATTAAAAAAGTCCTACCTATTCCCACAAAGACATTGTGTTAAAGATAACTGATTCTGTTGGATAAATACGGAACATGATTGTTATTTTTGGAAATGTTCACTGTTTGTGTTCACTGGGTGTGAAACAAATATTACATTTCGCGGTTGTCAATTGGAGCACTTCTTTTAATTGTTTTCTTAAACACCACAATTATTGTCCATAAAATTTTATTTTACTCCTTTATCAGTTTTGTGTTAACTGTTTTATTGCAACACTCAGCTGTTATACGTTACCTTTATTGCTGTACATTCGTAAAATTCATTTTTCCCCCCTTTTTCAACATAATACAATGAGATAATATTGGCTTCGTGTTTTAAATTATCTCATTAAAATATGGAGATTTCCAAATATGCTTTTTAATTCCAATCTTTAAACATATTAACTTGTACCTTAGGTAGAAAAAAAAATAAACACTAATTTTGAAGGATTAAAATTAGATCTCACAATTTATTTAATGAAATAAAAACATTAAATGCACTGTTTTAATTTCTGACTGAGATAAAAGCTGAGATTTTTAATGAATTTAATAAAACATAAATGATAAATAAATAAATAAATAAATAAATAAATAAACTCTATTTTCAATAAAGTACCCCTTTTTTTATGTAAAATAATAATAATAATAATAATAAATAAATAAATAAATAAATGTTTAATAAGTGGAATTTAAGAAAACATAACTCGGAAAACTAAATTTTTTAGTAACATATATCATTAAAATATACAGCAACAACATTACCATAGAGTTAAATGGGAAAGGATGATGTATAGCCCTAAGCTTTTGTATTTTATTACGAGTATTGAATGTTTTAAGTGTTAAGTTTTGGATTCAGAATCACTTTTACTATATACATTAATATTTAATACATTTTTTACTTTACGAACACTATAGTGAGGAAAGTATTGTAATCATGTTAAAAATCCGAGTATGAGATTTTGGTGTTTCTACACGTTTTGAACTCCCTTGAATTTATATTTACAGTATTTACGATGTATGTATGTATGTATGTGAGTGAAAATTATAGCGTTTGAACGCTTTGTTCGAATGAGCTGAAAAGTTGTATCGAATGAGCCAAAGTAGGTTCGAATGTGCTGAAAGTTATAGGTCACCATAACACGAACGCATTTGATTTTGGTGAATCTAGCACTTATATTATTTATATTATTTATTATTATTTAGTTAGTTAGTTTTTATTTATTTATTTATTTATTTTTACAGGGACACAAAGAAAAAAATTCTTTATCATTTTGAGCTACGGGCAAACATTTTTTAATTGCGGTAGCGTCTAAATGCTTTATTCGACTAAACTTGAAATTTATACGTATTCTGTGAGTCAACGTCACACAAACTGTATAAATTTACATGAATCTAGCGTTTATATATATATATATATATATATATATATATATATATACACAGGATGATTAGATTAAAACTACCCCGATATATGAGACCATAGCTACCATACCGTTCCGAGAAACTGAATAAAAATTTGGTGGAAGGTATGTTGAGGTATGCGCTCAAGAATTATATAAAAAACGATAGTTAAACTCTAACAGTTACGGTTACAATGACAACATTTCGAAAATTTCAAATGGCAACACCTACCTTTTTTTATTGAAATGGAATTTCCATAGCAAAAAACATAAATAGCGTTAGAACGGTACCTCTTGCATGGAAATCACCAACTCTAGCCATACTAAGAAAAAAAGAGAAAACAGCTGTGATGTGCCTACCAGAGCACGACTTACATTTTCTTAATGACGTCACATTTCACACTGAGTCTTCGGCTCACACTAAAGTCTGCTGATTCTGCTTCGAAACGAGAAGAATAGATCATGGTATCCTAAATTTCATGTAGATCTACTGAATAAGGGTTTTAACTTCGTTATTAGTTGTAAGACACCGTCATGAGTGACGTCATCACACTAAGTGAAAAATAAGGCGTGTGAAGCGCGTGATGTGTATCTTGCTTTCTTGCT
Source organism: Salticus scenicus (assembly GCA_963930645.1). NCBI lineage: Eukaryota > Metazoa > Arthropoda > Arachnida > Araneae > Salticidae > Salticus > Salticus scenicus. The sequence continues at coordinate 108,575,287 of OZ005652.1, forward strand.
CTGTGAACAATATGCCGCTTACTGGGAAACATCATTATCATAATCAAAATCAGTTTTAATTGCCATTTTACAATGCCTTGTTTTTCAAGTACTGTGATGACGTCATCATGAGAGCGTCTTACAACTAACAATGAAATTAAAGCCTTTATTCAGTAGCCTTACACGAAATTAAGGATACCTTTATCTATTCTTTTCTTTTCGAAGCAGAATCATTAGACTTTAGTCTGAACCAAAGACTCAGTGTGAAATGTGACGTCATTAAAAAAATGAAAGTGGGGCTCTGGTTGGCACGTAACAGTCGTTTTTTTTTTTTTTTTTTTTTTTTTTTTTTTTTTTTTTTTGTTAGCCTGCTAGCGTTACCGATTTTCGTGCTGGGGGTACCGTTCCAACGCTATTTATGGTTTTTTGCTATGGATATTACATTTCAAAAAAAAAAGTAGGTGTTGCCATTTTAAATTCTCGAAATTTTCTCACTGTAACCGTAACTGTTGGAGTTTAACTGTTGTTTTTTATATAATTCTTGAGCGCATACTTCAAAATATGTTCCACCAAATTTTTATTCAGTTTCTCGGAACGGTATGGTAGCTATGGTCTCATATATCGGGGTAGTTTTTTTCTAATCACCCTGTATATATATTTTACCAGGATGCAATGAAAAAATATTTATCATTATGGTCTATATAATCCCAAATCTTTTAAACTGCGTTAACGTCTAAACGCTCTATTCTATTCAGCTGAATATTTATACACATGCTATAGGTCATCGTTGTACGGAGTACATAAATTTTTGGTGAATCTAACACACATAGTTTCTTTTTTTTTCTTTTTTTTTTTTTTTTTTTTTTTTTCAGGCACAACGGAAAATTCTTTATCATTTATGGCCCATGTGGTCAAACTTGTTAAAGTGCGATAGAGTCTACAAGTTATATCCGATTGAGCTGAAAATACACCTTAAAGATAACCTTTTCATAAGCTGTATGTATTTTGGTGAATCCAGTACTGATAGTATTTTTTACAGGGACACAGAGAAAAATTCTTTATTATTGTGGCTTATGGGTCAAAATATTTAAAGTGCGATAGCGTCTAAACGCCTCATCATATTGAGCTAAAAATGTATATAGTTGTTATAAAATACTGTCGCACGAAATGTATGGATTTTAGTGAGTCTAGCATTTACAATTTTTTACAGAGACACAACGAAAATTCCTTTTTCATTATGATGTATGCGCTCAAATTACTTGAAGGAAAATAGCGTTAAATCAAACAACATACTATATAAAACAAATACTTATATACCCTATTTATAATTTCCTCTTTTATATATTTAATGACTTCTCTTACTTTTATTTATGTTTGCATCCGTTAATTACATAATGTTCGGAAATTGGAGTAGAATCACTCCAGATTTTTTCCCGAATTTCATGATTTGATATATAAATCTCATACAATAAATGTTTTCTTCTGAATGTATTTTAAATGTTAACTTTTTATATTATTTTGTTATATCTAGTTGTATTTTTTTTTAAATTTAAGGCTTTTTTATCTTGCATTATTTATTTATTTATATATTTTTACATAATATACATTTTCTTCTTTTTATTAAAGATAACTCTTCGCGTTGCACAAATATAGATTTATGTACTTTTCTGGAAAACAGAGCAAACATTTTTTTTTTTTTTTTCTGAGCAACTTAAAAAGTTCAATTTTTAATGTAGTGTGTTACGAAATAAATCTGATTTCTTTAACCTGCACCACATAATTTAAACATTATAAATGCATTTTCTTGTAAATCCTTTTCGAATATCTTATTCGTTGAAGTATATTTCAAAATCCTTTAAAATAATATACACTTATTATTATCCATAAAACTGAACAGTCAGTTACATTATAAGAGGATGTGATTCTAAAGTAGTGGTTTCAATTCATTACTATTAAAATTCCAGTTCACATTTTATAAAAGAAAATCTCGATCGGTAAAAAAAAAAAAAAAAATCAATTAATATAGTTTTTGAGAACTTTTTTTCCGTCTTATATATATGTATATATATATATATATATATATATATACATATAATACATATAATCAGTTTTTAATTTTATCAATTTTATAACTTGCATTAAGAACCGTTGACTTAAAAATACTTCTTAATTAAAATCCGACGATAATACGATAATTTGTCTTTTAAATAAGGCGTCATTATACGTTTATCATTAATGTGATTAAAACTGTCTCTTGCTAAATGAGTTTCGTTTCAAGCGACATTGTTGTTGAGAATCAAACCTGACTATTATAAGTAAAAACATTTTTATATCATCGACTGTATTAACTAAAAATCCTTTTAACAGGAAGACTACGCGATTTTTATAATGAGAGAAAACCTTCCGGACCCAGAATCGAATCTGAGACCACTGGTTAAGTGCCTGGTTAAGTGTGTCAGTAGCCTTAACAGGCAATTCCCAGCCACTATCTTACACAATCCTTGCACGTAAAAAAAAAAAGCTCTTAACTTAAAAGACATTAGCTTTGAAATTACAGAATTCCGATTTAAAGGTAGCAAATACGTAATTTTACATTTTAAGATTTGTGCTGAATAATCATGTCATTTGCATTAAAAAAAAAAAAAATAAGTTTTTTCTTTTTCTTTCTTTTTTTTTTTTATCTTCCGCAATATACATGTAGGGAGTATCTCTTCCACCGATCAACAGATGGGGCTGACTCTGATGTAACCAGGAACGAGATGGCAGATAGAAGAGTTAGTTGTTAGCGGGCGACTTTGAAAAGCTGGTCAGAACATTAGCGCGTAGGCTGATCCGGCCGTTACACCATAGTTAGAGCATGAAATGCTCAGATTAGTTGGATAGAGCCCTGTGGGGCTTATACCTTAAGTCTGCAATGTATTATAGTACGAGTAGCTGCTTAAATGTTGCTTTGTGAGAGTCATTTAATGTTGTGAGCTTCTTGATTTGGGTGTTAAGTCAAGGATTCAACAAATGGTTAATATTCAATACCAGCTGTTATTATAATTCATATGTGTCTTTTTGCGTAATCGATGTTTTAGAATCACTTTTAAGAAAAATGTTTTCATGTTGTTTTTATTATATTTAATTATTAGCAGGCTATGCGCGCTTCGCTGGTCACTATATTTATATGAATTTTCAACAGAATTGGATCAGTATTTATTTTTTACATCACATTATAAATAAATAAATAATAATAATAATAATTTATACATAAATAAATAAATAAATAAATTAACATTGAAATTGATCTAGACCTTGCATCGAGTACCCGCTGCCAACGGCAGCTCTTTTAGCCACCCATGCTGCATCGGGGGTCCAGATTCCCACTGTCTCCAAAAAAGGTCTTTCCCGGGCACTTCGATCTGGGTATTTATCGACGTCATGTGGATCTTCTGTTATTTGAGAACTACGTTTTTAAAGACGACTGTATCTCAGCATCTATTATATGTTTTTGTTTTTTAACCATGTGTTTTATAGCCCCCGTAATTTACACTGTATTACGATTTGATTCCGACCAGTATAACAAAATAAAATAATAAGTAGATTTTCTTTTAAAAGGAATTAAATACATGAAAAAGAAATAAATTTTAATCAGTTTAATCCTTTTCCACTATATACTACCATTTTTCAATACTACCATCAATCAATTCAAAATATTCCTGAGCAACATTGCTTGTATATTTCACCGTTCAATTAAATTTTCGCTTTTTTGTAAGCATTTAAGAATACGAGAATAATCCCCAATATAATTATATGTACTTATGGAATAAACGGAATAATATTGTGATTACTAGCTTTATTGCTTTACAACATACTTATTCCGTTTGCGATATACTTAAATATTTTCAGTAAGTGCTATAAGATTTTTTTTTTTTTTTATTGTTATTTTAATCGTGAAACTCCCTACTAAAATTTTTGAAACTCAGTTTTTATAATTAGATCTCTAATAGGAAATCGATATGAACGGAAGCTTTTAGGATAAGTACATATTTTCATACATTACACAAATAGATTTACGAAACTTGCGCATTAAAATTAACTTTAAGTGCAAAATACTGAGAAAATTTTAACGTTGTTATAAACTACATAAAATGTCAAAAGAATTTATAGGAGTGGATAAGGCTTCTAACAAATATTTTATTTAATATATTTTCTACAATAACTGTTTTATAAAGTGTTAGTGAAAAGGGTGATGATAATTAATTATCGATAACTTGATTTTTTTTTCTTTTTAAGCTTTCATTAAGTGCATAAAGCATAATTTGTTTAAATATTTTATTTTAAATTAAAATGGAAAAGAAAATATTTTATTTTATAAAATTATTTAGCAGGTTTTTGAACGTATATTTAATTTTAATAAAACATTTATGTGTGTACACTTATTGCAAATGTTTTATGTATAACGTTTATAAGTTTATGATTGAATAAGTATGTATATTTGATTCTATTTAATGTAACACACACACAATGTAATACCAGTTCCAAAATCTTTAACTTTTCAAAACTATATCGAGATTTTGTTTCCGCAAATTGTATGCATATTTTATCAAAATGCTTAGAAGTGTTACTTTATTTTACTTTATTTTGTTGCATTGATGTAAAAATGTTAGCTAATTTGTCACTGTTTATTTGTTTTCAATCGTTATAGTTATGGATATTTTAATTGAATCTTTAAAAAAATTGTTTATTTTCTATTCGATCCTGAATAGTTACATAAAATATAGTTGTAGATATCTCCCTTGAAATAAACAATTACATACAAGAAAGCAAGATATATGTGACATGTTTTTGTTTACTTTCAAATGGAAATTATCATTCCGCATTTTTATCGGCTGCTCTGCAATTTCAAATATTTGTTATTAAAATATAGCATATATGCATTCATTTTTATGTCAAGAGATTATCTAAATGAATAAATATGGGATGACTGCAACTGATTAAAATTTATCATACATTGTGAAACGTTTTTTTTTTTTTTTTTTTTTTTTTTTTTTTTTATTACTCTCATAATAAGAAAGCACCACAGAACTGCCGTTTTAAAGTAATAATTACAAAACTATAAATAAACACCAGAAAATGAAATAAACTCCCAACAATAGTTTCGGGTCGAAAGAACACACGAATCTTCATCAGGCGAACAAAGTAGGCACGAGTGCTGCAGTGAAAGCTGCAATGCACAAAAGTTTTAAAAGAAGAGCAAAAATATATAAATACAAATGCGTAAGAGCTATTGTAAAGCGGCTGTCGTGCTTGGTATAACTCCTTCGACATTTACAAACTGCGATTATTCAGTTTTGGGGAAGGGTAAGAATTGTTATGAGTCAGGTCTGCGAAATAAGATGCATGTGTCAGACCTTTTACGCTATGCTTAGTAAAGGCTTGCTGCACCATTATCCGCGTGTTAGATTTTCAAACGTCTGGACCTACGCGACAGATTCACTCCTGAGGACGATGAAGAAGCTGTATATGCTGCTTATAGATTTTGGTGGCACCTTCTGGGATCAAGTTGTAGTGAATGATGCCATGTCAAAAAACTACTTCAGATTGATTTTTTTTTCTTTGAATAAGTTATTCGAATTTTTTTCGACCGTGGTGACTGTGGTAATTTCCACAAAGACGTCCGACGTACACAGAACACCATGTTTCATTTCTATACATTTTTTGCAGCTATACAATTTTTGCAACTATACATTTTTTGCAACTATACATATTTTTTCTATACATTTTTTGCAACTATAATATTTCTGCAGCAATATTTCCTAATCTGTAGCAGAATAGAATGTTACAACATTGCTCCGAAAAGGACATTTTGCAACATTACAGGCTGACAGTCTTCAGCCGAGCAGCCGGCAACACGCCTGATCAGTTTTACAAATCGTCAAGTGACTGCTGGCGCATGCGTAGAAAGCCAGATTTGAAAACCACATCGTTATCTAGGTTCATACACACACTGAACACGACAGGGAGGGTTGTCCTCGAACTTATTTAATGTACCTATTAAAATGTACCACACTTCCATGATGATTGGATGTGATACATAGTGGTGTCTATTCCGCAAACTAGTTAAATCCTGGTTGACGTACATTCCAATAAATCCAGAAAGAACTCATATCAAAAAAGTATCAAGTACGTTCTGTAATCCAACATATCTGATGTAACATCAGATTATTAGAAAAATTTCCAGCCCAAAGCATATACGCTGAAACACAGATGAAAAATTGAACATCACCTTTAAATACATTGCATTAAAGATGAAAAGTTTATTACTCCAAACTTTTTTTTTTCTTTCAGCAGATAAGAATTATATACATCATATTTCGATATTTTACCTAATTTAAAGGAATCAAAATAACGTCTCGTTGAAGTAGCATTGGATAATAACGATACGAATAAGATACTAGCATTGCAAACATTTTCACCATGAAATATATTGATTTTAACAGTTGTCGAGTAACCAGTAACTGTCGAAGGTGGGAGACGGGAAATGCCAAATTCGATTCCAAATCGAGCTTGTAGAACTTGCTATTAACAGTCTCCAATGAAACTCGTATAAACACGGTCATTATTGTACAAATTACCCTTAAAATTGCTTATAAACCACCCTTAAGTATCACTTGCTTTGAATCCCTTGAAATCATCTATAAAACAAACTGCAATCGTTTTCATTATAAATTTTATTGTATGGGTGATTGCCAATCTAAAGGGTAGAAAACGAAGACTAATTTGAAAATATAAAAATTTTACCAAAAAAATTTGAAAAAATTCCTTAATTCCTTTTTGACAACTATGAATCTAAATTACTTGATGAGCTATCTCGTTAGCTATTTTTTGGTTGGTAATTAATTAATTTCAAAATTAATGTGTCAACGGAGCGGACATCACTGACCACGGAGTGGACACATATAAATATCTAAACTTGAAAGTTATGTTGCAGCTGTTTCTTTTCATCCATATTGTTTTACTTGTGTTTTAGAAAATAATCAACAAATATTTTTACTTTAATTCTTTTGAAAAATGAAAATAACAGGAAAATAATTGTTGGTTCCGCATATTCTTTCTTTCTTTCTTTTTTTTTTTTTTTTTTTTTTTTTTATGTGATTGATCTAATATGTTGAAGACACTTGTATTTCCTTGCTTTTTTTCCTGTTAAAACTTCGAAGATTTCTTTAAGTTTCTTCTTTGATTTTGCGCCTTTAAAACTTTCTTTTATTGGCTTTTTTATAACCTCGCCAAAAATAATACATTTCTCAATTTCTTTTGAATTTGCTTCTGTGATAATTTTTTTCACTTTTCTCTTGGGTTTTTCAGAATCAGTAGTATTATTTTTTGACTTCACATCCTTAGATCTTTGCACATGCTTTTTGTGTTTTTCAAACTTCCTAACCAATTTTTTGTTTTCTTCACAAAGCCTTTCACTGTTCTTTTTCGACCTTTTTCTTCCACTTTGTAGTCTGCTAGATGATGATACAGATGGTTTTGTTTTCAGAGATGGATTAATTTGTGGTAGTGTGATGTTTATGGCTGCTGAACGAGGTGTCTCAGGAGGTGTATCATCTCTGAGATATTCTTCAAAGATTATTCTGTTTCTTCAATCTCTCCCTTTGATTTCTGTTTTGGTTCTTCCATTTTTTCCTAACACTTCATTTCATTTGTTCAAACATTTTAACTACAGTATTCTTCCTTCTGTGATATATTTATCTTTCTTTAGCTTTTCCTTCTTTATGTCTTGCGGGATCATTTCTTATGCTCTTATTATACACAAAGATGTTTCACGCGACTTTTATTTCATCCAATTTTTGCTCCAATTTTCGAAAGCTGTAAACCGAAAGAAGGTTACAATAGTTGAATCAAAAATTGTTCGAAAAACTGGTTTACACGGTGTACAGTACATGTCAAGGCACACCTATTTATCTCTGTTTTAACGGGGACGACATGGGAGAGCGAAGAGGAAAACGGTGAATGAATTCCCGCCGGCGCTGTCATTTCTCGGTACATAAAGAGCTTTCTTCTCACTGGTTTATCACAGTCTGACTTGCCAGAAAAAATTGATCGTATTCCCAATTCCTATTACACTGGGCATTGACGTGATTTGAGCCAAATTTACAATTATCTCAAAAGTTGTGTGAAAACGTGTTGTGTGTAATAGGAGCATTAGTCTGTCTCTTGCTCTCTGCATACTTTTTCTTTTTTGTTCTTTACGTTTTTCTGTAGTTTGGCTGGGAAGTTTCCTTTTCTTGTTATTTTTCTTATCTTTTTGATTTTCAACTCCACCTAATTTTCTTTTTGACTGAGTTTGAGCGAAGGTTTGTGCACATTTGTTTGTCCTGCATTGGGTTACATGCGAATTTCCATTTTTCTTGAACAGCATAATAAATTTCTGCAAAGAAAATAAATATATATTTTAAGTATTGTTTATATATATATTAAAAAAAAAAAAAGTTATTCAATTAACAAAAATACAAAACAATTTTAGTTTTGCTGTAAAACAAAAATATTTTTATTTATTTTTTCTTCTGAAACTAAATTTAATTATATTTTTGCAATTATTTTTCTAAAGTGTTATGTCACCTTTTCTACATTTTACCTTTAAAATTAAAAAGAAAAAAAAAAGGACATATAGTATACATCATCCTTTTGCATTACTCTGTAAACAACACTCATAAAACTGTTCTTAAATTTATATTATACAAATTCTGTTTTTACGTTTAAACCATGAAGAGAAATGCTTAAGAGTTCAGTAAAAAATAGCAAATACTGTTTTAAAGACGTTGAAATGACATTTTTAGAAAATCACGAATAAAAATATAAAAGTTAGGGGGAAAATATATTTCCATTGCACCTTAAGCAGTCAGTAGGCTAACAAAAAAAAAAATAAAGGGATAAAATTTATTTATCAAATTTATTTAGATTACTTTTCAAATGTATCTATTTTTAAAATTAATTTTGAAAGTCCACTTCGTGATCAAATGATGTCCACGGAGTGGACAGAATGTCTGATTTTGAATTTTAAGGAACAAAGCAACAACGTCAGGAACAATTTAACTTTAGTGTTGAATTAAGTCTTTTAATCATTAATTGGAATAATAATTAGATAATAAATAATCCTTATAATTACTTGTATTCTTCTGACCACGGAGTGGACTGATGAGATAGCCAAACAGAGGTATCACAGATGAAATCTATTTTAACAGAACGAAACAAAGCATTGAGTTCAGCACATGTAGGTAAAAAGAAAGATGGCTTCCCCCTCTTTCTTCTCAGTTACACACTGGTGACAGACAGTGTCATCTACTGAACTTTATGGGAAATTAAATAGTTGTCCACGGGGTGGACGCATTTTATTAGGGACATTTGTTATAAATTAATTAAAAAAACAAGATTCATTTTATAACTCTAAAATTTAATAAATATATTTTTAAGGATAATTATGTCCTGCTTAAATCAAAATGTAATTAAAAAACATTAATATTAAGCTTGAAAATAATGCTATATTCTGCAGACTTCCCTTGGGGACAGTCTACGGAGTGGACATTCCAGGTTTTATCGATCGAGTTCTAAGAAAAATAAATAACATTAAAAACTTTTATAATAATATTCAACTAGAGAAAATCGTAAGAAATAGCCTAGTTGTAAATTTTTTTCTGATTGAAAATATTTTCTATTTTTGAGGGCTAAGGGACATGGTTTCTACCCCTTATGTTGGCAATGACCCATATACATATAAACTCTGTGGTTCCGTAATAAGTAATTCCTTTTCAAACTTCTAATTTTCGTACACAAATATATTGTATTTTCTGAATTCTTTATATAAATAATTTACAATGATATTATATAGTTTATAATACGAGGGACGTTCAAAAAATAACTTTCGTCCCTTTCTTCATACAAAAAATTTATTGCAAAAAATAATTGCACAATGACTGCCTAAACTATCTAACTGCCTAACATCTTGCACTGATTTTCGACATTGTTGCCACCGACATTTTGACAGGAACGAGGGGCAGTTCACCACTCTAGGAGCAGTGTCGAGCGATTCTAGCTATGCTAGGCCCCTCCTTCGGAATGTTTATTAAAAAAAATACAAAGGCCGTCAGAGATAGGTCTCACACGCGACAAGAAGCGGCAGTGAAATATGTAGGATGAATTTAAAGACTTGCAAAGAGAGTTCATATTTCAATTTTGGATAGAGGGATTGTTCTTTGATTGTTTATTTATATTTCATTGATAGTTCATAGGATTTCATTGAGAATTCTTTGATAAAACAAACATGTGCTTAGATATCTATTATAAGAGAGAAAATTCTATTTATGAAACGTTTGTCGTAGCGTCCAATCAGTTTGAAAAAATCACTCTGGTAAATTTTCAAGTCTTGAGATACAAAGAATTGTCACACTGCCTGCTCCACCTCAGCATAGTTTTCGAAGTGATTCTCGAGACCGCTGTCCTCTAACATAGCCTTTCCTGTACTCTAGAAATGTTGTTTTCATTCGTGGATATGCAGGGATGGCCACTTCAATCATCCTCGCCCACACTCTGCCTTCCTTCAGTGAACAAACAAGACCAGCGATAAACTGTTTGGAGAGAGATGATCTTTTCAACATATACGGTCGGTATGCGTTCGTGGATCATGGACATAATAATGCCCCGTGCCCGTTCATACTGGATAACCGCACATACATCTATTTGCGACCACGTTGTCAGCACACATCTGTTTTCCATCATGTTTTGTACTTGAATAATCTCGGGCACTCCTGTCTTTTCTTTGGCGTTCTGTGCATGCGTTATTACACCTCCGTTGACGCTGCTTTTGTTGTTGAACCAGCAAATATTGTGGCTTCTTATTACGATTATTCGTTTCATATAGTGTACTAAGAAATCTAAGTATATATTTCTGTTAGATTAGTTTTAAAGTATTTTTTTCTTTTTCCTTTTTCTTTTCTTTAAAAATCATATAAATTTAATGAGAGCGAATTTTTAGATGAAAGTATAAGGTATTGGTGACATTATTGGTGTTTGGGTTAAGGCTAATTGACTGCACTAGAAAAAGTATAGAGAAATGAACTGAAAATAAACATAAATAAAATATTTATATGATTTTTGAGAAAAAAAAAAAGAAACTTTTCTTCACTAAAACGCATAAAAAAGTGGAAGAAAATGAATTTTGCAAAGAAATCAAATGAATCAATAAATAAGAATTCATATGAATATCATACGTAAAATATATATATATATATATACACTAAGCGACAAAGAAAAAAAAATATATATATATAAAGCCTCACTTGGGAATTTTCCTTTTCACCGTCTACAACCGCCAATCTTATTGTTTAAAAAGCAAATTTTTGAAAAGATTATATTATGTTGTCTTCCACATACACTTTAGCTTTGAGTCCAGAGTTTAAAACGAAATGCAATTGTCAGGAAAGTTCTAATTTTAGAAATTATTTCAAAAAATGGTAATAATAAAAGAGTTAAAGATGCCACAAAACATATTAATTTTTGAATGAAAATCTAAATATATTTTAATACGTGAGATGACAAAATAATTAAATATTAACGAAATAATGGTACGATAGTTTTTAGCAATGATATAAAATCTTTTGATCACTTAAACTGGAAATTTGGCTTTTAGGTGGCCATGTTGCTCATCCAAGTGAGATGACCGTAAGTTAAAAATCCATTGCTTTAAAAATCGGTTTGTATTACATTTAGAACATAAAAGAGATTCAGAAAAAGTGTTTAGCAGCATAATTTCTTTAACTACAGTACAGCAACTATCAAACAAAGCAGGATTAAATGACAGAAATTTTGAAAAAATTCCATTGTTAGTGAAAAGAATTAGGAAAGCAAGACTTCAGATGGCTAAAAAAATTTAAAAAATGGTTAGTTAATTATTGGGCTCTCTGATGAGTCAAATTTAACTTATTTTAACTTATTTTGAGCGAAAGAGAGCAAGCAGATCTGACAACGAAAATATGACCGACTTAATGAAAATCGTACTTTTAAAACAGTCACACATTATCGGTACATTATAATACGGGGTGCATTACTTTTGAAACAGTCGGGCAAATTTTTATGCTCAAGGGATCAATTAATTTGAAATAAAGCACAGCTTTTATAAAAGTGGTGCCTTACCAACTTTTTTGGAGGTATCTTGGATATTTCTGCAAACAGCATTTGAAGATGATAATGCACCATTTTACGCGGTGTCTGTGGTAAGTTTATTCACTTCAAATTGTCAAAATTTCCTATTCATTCCCATGAGAATATATAATTCTGTAAGTAGTCATACCTTTTTTCACTTTAAGTTATATCCCACAAATATATAGTGTAATTTCTTCTTTACCAGATATGGAAATAGCTCTAACAACACACTTGTCCATAATACATCCTGAAGATATCAATAGGATGTCCATAGATGTCCTTTTCATCCATAAGACATCTTGAGGATGGCATTTGGAGAAGATGTGTTGTTAGGCAGTCCTATTCGCGATCCGCTGGAAAATGTTTCGTCTATAAAAATGCGGGGCAGGGGGGGAGAGGATTCGAAATTTGCTGCCTACAACTCTGCAAGAACTAGAAAAAAATATTCGTGATGTTTGGCACACTGCAATTTCTCAGATTTATACTTAAACACAGTATAATACTATGCCATTGTTCATTAAAACAGTAATTCCATATAAAGGTGTAATTAACCCAATACAGAATGCATATTTTTAATAAAAAATTACTTAGATCTAACAAATAAATAGTTTTTTTTCATATATTAAAATATAACTTGTTTATTTCATATAATAAATCATATTAGAATACAAAGTGTATGGTTATTGCATTATGTTTAAAACGAAAGTTTTATGCAGATTTTAATAAAGTACTTCGTAGAGAGTAATAAAGCGAATTATTATATCGAAAATGTACATAGGTATTATTTCATCGCTTTGGTATTATACAAACAAGACAGTTTTATTTGTTTCAATCCTTAATTTTAAAGTTATTGCGAATAAAAAAGGTATAAGTATTTTTTTCTGCAGTGCGGCTCTTTTTTTTTTTCCCCGTTTAATATATATATATATATATGTGTGTGTGTGTGTGTGTGTGTGTGTGTGTGTGTGTGTGTGTGTGTGTGTGCATATATATGTATCTCTCTCTCTCTCTGTCTCTCTCTCTCAATATATATACATATATTTATATATATATATATATAAATATTGTAATGTGATTGCATGGAATAAACTGGATTAACTGGATAGCGTGCTTTTATTTTGGGAAGTGGATATTCTAAAGTATTCTAAGAGTTAGACTTTTGGCAAGAATCAAAACTTTAAAAAAATACGTTCCTTTTTAAATCATTCTGTCTTTTTGAATACATTTACTTATTATTATTATTATTGTTGTTAATGTTCACATCTAGAGGAAACTGTGTGAAATTATATTTCAAGAAAACACCTTTTAACTCGTTTTTACATTTCCTCTTTGTATTAAAGCATATCTCAAAGTAGACTCTAATTTTAATAAAGAGTGATATTTTTGCATTCCAATTCTTTTATTTAGAAATAAAATCTTGAAAACCAGAAAAATTCTATTCTCATGCTTAGTATTGTGGTATGTTGTATGCAAAAGGAAAACAAATGTACTCAACGTTCCTTTATCGAACGTTCGCATTGCTTTTAAATTGTTAAGTAAAAAAAAAAAAAAAAGTTTATTTTTTCGTGTAACTATTTGACTAAAAAACCCTCACTTTTCTCGTGTTGAAAACGTTGCATTTAAATGTTTTTTAAAGAATATTTTAGAATTTAAATTTGTGCTTTTGAATCTAGTAAATTTTAATATGTGCATATAAGTTTTAATATGTGCATAAAACTTATGTATAAGTAAATTCGTTGGTTAGACATTGAATTTAAATTGGTATTAACGAATAGAGAGATGAAGATATTTTAATATAAAAGGCAAAAAAAAAAAAAAAAAATAGCTATTAATTTACCAGTATTAATGTCGGTCATTGTTTTATGAGGCAGATAAATTTAATATATATATATATATATAGATAGATAGATAGATACTATATATGTATCCATGCATTAAAAATGTATGTTAATTTTATGCCTAACAATTTTTTGTTTGTTTGTTTTGTTTTTTAATTTATAATTGAAAAATATTCTTTTTTAAGTCAGCATTGGAAAATAAATAAATAAATAATTTTTTTTTTTTAATTCACATGATAAATTAACTTTTAGAATAAAATTTTTTCAAAGTATTAATAATAAATACATGGTTTCTCGAGACGTTAATTGCATTGTTGACATAAGATGAAATGTAAATTAATATATATATAAATTAATCTATAAATATAACTGTAAGTTTTTCAATGTACCTTTCCTAAATTCTTAGATTAATATTCAAAGCTAGATCGTTCAAGCTATCCCCACGAAAATAGGTACACATTGTTAATGAGGACAAAATTTTGCTAACGATGCATATTTTTTGTTCAATCTGATATTTGGTTTAAAAAATATTTAATAAAAATCTCACATTGGCTTTAAAATTATTTAAAAGAATATTAAGTTGATGCTAAAAAAAAAAATAAATGATTACATGTTAATTGTATTTATTTATTTTTTTTTGCATAAAAATAAGTATATTTAATTACACATACGTATATAATAAAATTGAAATGAAATGAAATTCATGCCATTATAGTACTAAAATTATTAGACATATTGATAAAATCTCGATTTAATTTTATTGTTCACATAAATAAATACATTCATTTTTATGTCAAAGACAAAAACAACTGAATAAATAAAGTAAAGTGTAAACATACAAGGTCTACTCTGAACTTTTTGAGATATGTATAAACAGCGCAAATCAAATTCCCAAGTTTTAGGAGTGTTCAAAATAGCGTCTTGCAACATCAATGAACTTTTGTATGTGAATTTTCCGGACATGTAATGCCATCCATTTTTGTAATTCAAGTCACCTATTTTTTGGAATCGAAGAAAAATATGCTTGTACAGCCTCACTAATCTCATTTTTGCAATGAAAATGAGGACAGTATATATATATATATATTCTTTAGATTAAACCATAGAAAATATCATACGTAGACAAATCAAGGGAGTATGCCGAATTTTGTATCACTTTGTTTTGATTTTGTTCAAGAAATTTGATTGTCAGTCTTTCTGTAAAGGAAAATTCATTGTTATTGTGAAGTATGTGTCCTTTTACATTTACTTAATAAAGTATTTATGAAACAGACTTGCTGATGTATCAGTACATTATAATTATCTTCTACCTGTCCACCAGCTTGATGACTTTGCTCAGACTTGTATTCCTGAAGGAAACGACATGCATCTTTTATTTATTTTTTTTTTTCGTTGTCTTTTAAACGTTATTGGTTTGGGGTCATAATCAAAGACCATTTTGAAGGTTTTGGAACGTCAAAAATGGAGTGTACATTTTATTCCTGAAATAAGGTAGTGTTCACCGTCATTAAATAATTTTAGATTTTAATTGTGACCAGCTCAGACAATTTTTTTTTTCATAAGCAGTTTTTCATGAATAATTTTATTTATAGCCGCGTATCTAATGTTAATTTTCCACAAGTGTCACCTATTAACGTTTTTCTAATGGCTGATTCATTTTATGTCACTACAACTGATAAAGAACTTTCTGTGTATTCTTCATCCAGAAAAGAACTTCGATTTTTGAAAATTTTTTAAATCCATCCTAATACAGAGATGAAAATTCATTTCTATGTGCTAATTAAAGAAGTTGAAGCCGTCTTTCTTGACTTAAACGCACGTTTAATCATATAAAATCATAACACAATAATGATCCCGAGACAACTTAATTTTCCTTTTTATTAAATATTAATTATAGTAAGCCTGTTATATTGCATTGTTCCAAAAAGTTATGGTCTGCAGCAATAGAGTAGTCCAAATTTACTTTTTTTACATATTTTACACAGAACCTTCATCATAATCTTTTCAGGCGTAATCATTCCGTTAAAATATTAAATTCCGTTAAATATTACTACGTTCCAGTAAAACAACTTGAACTGTGCGGAACAATCATTTTCCTCACCAAAGGAATAGTGAAGAATGACCATTACAAGACTGACAACTGTTTATTTATTTAATTAATTAATGTTTTAAACGCTCCAAAATTGTACAACTTTTTTACTGCATTGTAGCCAAAAATCGCTATCTATTGTTAGAAAAATGAACTATTAATTTTTATTGCAGATCCCATTTCCCTTTTTCCCATTTTTAGTATAACAAGTATACAAAGTTTTAACAAAAATTGAAATATCAACTTTTATTGCAGATTCCTTTGTCTCACATTGCATATAACGCACATACGAAATTACAACGAAGAATGTTAAAAATAAATCTTATAGTCAATTATTCTTATTTTCAATAATTTCGTTGCATATTATCTGATAAGAAGGTAAAAAATGTTTTTTTTTTTTTTTTTTTTTTTTTTTTTTTAATAGTCATTACAAACGGAATTTCTCCATGTTACATATAACGGATATATGATATTGTTCTTTACATATTATGCTTTTTAAAGGTGAAAATTGAACTTCTTTATATATATATATATATATATATATATATACTATTCATTATAAAAAGAATTTTCCCATGTTTGATGTAACGCAACACAAATTTAGCGAGATGCGTTTACTAGTACGAGGTCTACGAATGTGTAACAAAGGTAAATTTAATTATAAATATAAATGTCACAGTAAAAATCTTCTTAATTTAATAATTTTCTATAATGTTCAGAAGATTTTTTTTCTTTAATAATCATGATAAACTTAATTGATATATTTGATTTCATTTTATCTGCTGTAAATTAGTCAGTTTTAAATTTCAAAGTATTCTGTCAAGTTACACAATATAGTTTATAAAATAAATAATTCTAAAATATTTTTTTCACAGTTTTATTTTAAATGGTACTTGTTACTTAAACTAAAGTCACTGAAAACGGTATATTAAAATTTATAGAAACCTATCAAATTTATTAATCAACCTACCTGTAAAATATTTAAATGTAAGTAATGTAATTTATCGGTTTCCGATCTAAGCTACACAACTGTGTAGGTTAGACATCTACATATCCACACACATTTTTGCAACTACAGCAATCGTATATAATAAAAACAGGTAATGAACGATTGTACTAATTTTCTGAAAGTGTAAAGTACCACTTTCAATCAACAAATGGTGGTTGTACGTTGTACTCCATATTTTTCTTTCAGCCGGCAAAAAAAAAAAAAAAAAAAAAAAAAAAAACTAAAGTTTTAAGGTAAAAAAAGTTCCGGTCGGAAAGGAATAAAAATACTAAATATAAAAACAATAAATAAATAATAATAATAATAATTTTTTTTTTAAGTTAAACCAGGCATTATTAATTTATTTTATGAAATAATAATAAAAATAATAAACTGCTTTCTCAAAATATATCCAAACCACTCATCGTTAGTATTGATTTTAATTAAAAAAAAAAAAAAAAAAAAAACCTCTGCAAAATCTATAAAAGAAAAATCTTATAATCTCGTTGCAAACTAAGCAGCCCGGTTAAGACACTTAGAGTTAAAAAAATAATAATTAAAAAATAAATAAATAAATAAATAAATAAATAAATAAATACTTTATTATTTCGGTATAATCTGAATATAATTTGTTTTACATGAGACGGCTTAATTATGTGCTTCAACAGTTTTTTAATAGCATAAAAAAATAAAACAATTAAGCTTTTACTTTTCTAATTAATGACGTTCAAATTAGCCTAGTTTACTTATAAACACCATGAGATTTTTTGGAGGGTAAAAACAGTTGAGATATTTGTTTAATTACATTATTATTATTTTTTTTTGTTGTTGTTTACTTCTCTCTAAATAATTTCGAAAGAAGAAAAAAAAAAATCATTTCCGATTGTTTTAATCCCCTTTTTCTTTTCTTATATGCAATAAACGTTATAATTTTCCAGTATAAATTTAATTTCACCTATTAGAAACTCATTAATTTGATGGGGGGGGGGGGGAGGAAGTAATTTATACACAGAAAAAAAAAAAAAAAAAACCTTCTTGATTAAAAATAATAATAAAAATTAAGGAGAATCTGCATTTACTTTCCGGGACATAATAAAAAAGTTTTACTGTATACAGGTACGCAATATATTGAAAAAAAAAAAAGAGTTTTTTTTTTCTTTTTTTAATATATGTTTGTGAATAAAGTGGCACATATATGTACCCAATCTTAATTTATTTTTTAACATGATTTTATTAACTTGACTTGATGTAACCATTAATGTACGCAACGGAATCTTGCAATTCAATTTTTGGCGACTTTTGATCGTCTGACTGACCTGAAATTTTGCACACGACTTCGTAATCGATAACAATAGCGCCTATCGCATCAGGGGTAAACAACAAATCTACGTGTATAAATTCTATTATATGTGACATAGGATTTGGTCGTATTTGTATAAAGTCGGGTGACTTTTTTTTTTTCTTTTTTCTTTTTCTTACTAATGATTTAAAAGCATGTTAATATTTTCTAAAACCTTTATTTTAAGTAAAAAAATATTTTTCTTATTTCTTATTTATTTATTTTTTCACACATTTTGAAACAAGATCTTGATTGTAAAATATAATTATAAATTAATATCAACAATTTACAAATTGCAAAATATTTTTCAAATAAAATAAAGTGTTAAATATACATATAACTCAAGCGTATCTGACATAAACGTTTGTCAGTTATGGAAAAAAAAAATATGAATTAAAATTAAATATTTTCAACCGCAAACCACTGCGGTGTATTACAGAAGTTTATGCATAAAATAAGCAAATAATTAATATTACGCTAAAACATTTGCGTACATTTCCTTGTGTCTAGTCAAGGAAAATTGATGGTATTCAGATTAGGGATAATGGTGATGAGTAATTTTCGCCAAATTCCAAAACAGCACGACGTCCTGTTGACATCGTATAAAATTGAAACTGCGCCAAAGTCGTCGCTTATTCTTGACTAGACACCTTTTCCATTTCGCTGGCGCAGGCGATAAAGATGTCAAAAGAGATACAACCTAAACCAATTATTAAGCACCTAAGAAAAAGTAACTATTTAAAAATGCTTCGAGTAATAATAAGAAGAAAAATAAGGAAACACGACCGTTTACTTACATTTTTTTTTTTTTTTTTTTTTTTTTTTTTTACATTTTTAAGAAGTAAGTTTCTTAAAATTTCACTTAAATCAAACTTTTCAGAGTGTTGTCCTTTATCAAATATAACATTTATTTTATTAAATCCAGAATAACGGATATAAATTAACTTTAAATTAAAATCTGGTGCGGCCCTCCCTCGAACTTTTCTTACCCTGAAATTCATTACCATAAAGGCACATTGTATACTAAGGGGTAACATAACGAATAATTTTATACAAAATTTCTTTCATTTAAATTTATTCAGACAATTTCTCTCGCGTCATTCCCTGAAACTTATGAATTTTGATAACATGTTTCAAATAACAACATTATATTAACTTCAACATACAAAACATTTGGATTATGGGAAATTATTTGTTTTTAAGTTATTCTGATAAAAGTCCTAGACAAAGATTAAACGTTAAAAACAGGACTTAAATATTTAATTTAAGCAACGCTAAATATTTAATTTAAGAAAATGCTTTATTTACCACATGGGTATGAGGAATTAAATTTAATTTCTGAGCAGTTTTCCTGAGGTGTAGAATGCAAACAATTCTGAATGAACAGCAGCTTCCACTTTTTCGAAATATTTCGATCCATCAGTATATATGTGTAACCAATTATTCTGTGGATATTTATTATAAATTGTGTCCAGTGCAGCTTCTGTAAGTTCATAACCAATTTTTATGATTGAAATCAGTTTATGATTTTGTCATAGCATACGCTATACATACCACATTCATTTTTTATAGATCCTAGGGGAATAGGACTTGTTGGTTTCAATAATTCTTCTGTAGGAACATCCATGATGAAGTAATCAAATTTAAGTTTTAAAACATTTTACAAAAATCCATCTTGAGTTTTCCAAATTTTCACTCTAGAGATATCATAATTCCACCATAACTCTGTTGATGACAAACTGAATAATTTCTCATATAGTATTAAGGCTCTCGCCTGGATACTTTACACCAATTCGTTTTATTATTTGTGTAGGTCAGCACTGCACTTATTGGAGTAGTTTTTACAACTCCAGTAACTAGCCTCAGAACTTCATTTTGAAAGACTTCAAGTTTTTAAATGTACATATTTCTACAAGTAATCAAAGCCTCATAATAATATCAAATTAGTGTCTTAACGTATAAATTATAAATTTATTTAAAGTTTTTTTTTCCCCACAACGCAATTTTACCCCTGCAAGTAATGTAATCACTGTTAGTCTTTTTCAAGTTCTATCAATCACATTATCATTATATCTCTGCCAAGTGAGCTTTTTATCAAATTTCATTCCCTCACGGACTCTAGTAGCATTATACTCTAAATCCATTTCAGTTGGTTGATGATTCAGGATAAAAGTTTGGTACATGGTCTTGTCAATATTCATTTGCAGACTTGCACTTTTCATACCACCCTGTTAAAAAACATTGAATTTGTTTGTAACCTTGAAATTTCCAATCCATGATGAACTGTATAAAATCTTTAAATAATGACATTTTTAATCCAACGAAATTGACATTCTGTATTTGAAGTTGAAAACATCTTTAATCCCCATTATATCTATCTATAATTAATCTCCAAATGTTAATACATTTTATATAATTTCTACAAAAGTTTAAAATATACATAAAAAATATGTATACTACGTCTCTGAAATAGGTATAAAAATGGAGAACATCCGCTACCAAAACCCTAAAAACAACTTTTTTTTATTTATTTATTTATTTTTTTTATTATTATTATTAAACTTCAAATAAAAAGTTGAAACAAAATATTGAACACAATTTAAATTTAAATTGAAACAATTATTAAAATTATAGAAAGCGAAGAAATAGGAAGCTTCGATTACTTACATTTCAAAAATTAGAGATAAAGTAATGAAATTATTGTAATAAAAAAATAAAATAAAAATTTACCAAATTTTAGAAAGGATAATACATTAATTGCAATGTTTGTGACCAAACGTAACAAAACAAAACATCATAGTAATTGAAGTCGCTTAAAATAATAGAATTTCGATAGGCATACACTAAACAATGATGGGGATATTTCTAACTCTAAAAACGATTGCAATACAGAATAAATTTGTTTACATCTTCTTTATTATAATAGACGTGGCACTAATATTCATTTTCGTTTGCTATTCTTGTATGATAATCAGACCCCTGTTGGTCATACACTTTTTTTTTTTTTATAATACTTAAAAATATTATTCATTTGCACCATATAGAATAAGAAAAAACAATGCTAAAATGTAGTTTAATATTCTTTATTGGTTTCGGGAACATTAAAAAGTATATTTGAAACAAATCGTACAGATAGATTTACTTACCCATGGAATGGCAAGCTTATGGTATAAAATACTCACGCTTTATTATGCTTTGTGAAGTATGTTATTATTATTATTATTATTTTGTTAGGGTTAGAAGAAAAAATTGCAATTACCAATGCTGAATTATTCATTTATATACGAAGTTAGTAAACAGACACACCTAAATATATTTACGTATCAAAGCTTTGAATATTATTTAATTATTATGGTAAACTATGCAAATTTTTTTACCTACTTAAACGGTTAATTTTATAAAGGTTATTAAAGAAATATAAACTTAGAAAATTCTCTCTCTCTCTCTTTTTTTTTTTTTTTTTTTTTATTTATTAATAGTGTTTGAAGGAAAACTACTTCTAGCGTTTATAATTCATTTTTCTACATTTTTAAACATTTGATATGCTATATTAAACATGTATAACGTCTGCTGTTGTAAAACAGACATGATGCATCTCTTACTTCATCTCTTTTAAAATAATTTAATATATTTACCCTCTGAATTTTGAAAAGGCTTTTTTTCTAACACATATATGCAGTTTTTACAGTTTGAGTTAATTAAGCAATTTGACAGTTATTTAAGCAATAAAATATATTGAACTTTGATGTAAGTACTAATTCTTGTGTGGACATTTAGTGTTGAATTCGGTTGTCTGAAGGAATGGAATCTTTCATGTCATGTATGATTTGTAAACATCTGTTGCTATGTTTTACTTAATGAAATCTAACTATTGAATAATACCTCTATTACATCTAATGGGTTTTTATAGTTGCAGAATTAAACACTAGGGTCCGATTTAATTTTGAATTTCTTTGTTATAAATCATCCAACTTACATGTTTATTTATTTATTTATCTTTGTCAACTATTTTTATTTGGAGTATTAGTTACCCTTTTAACAAATTCTCTTTCGAGAGTTTTTTAAATCGCCACTGAATAAAAAACGTGTAGAAGGGAATTTATGGAATGAAAAAAAAAAAAAACGCGTTTCTAAAACTATAATTTATATGCCTCATTTTAATCTCACTATCTGAAGCACATCATATGAAGCACATTTTATTCGAAAAGGATCTTTTTAATAGAGTATTATCAACTTTTCTGTTGGTGTTTGCGTGTGTGTGTGTGTGTGGGGGGGTATTTTTCAGGATTTTAAACTGCGTTGCAATTAATTAATATATTACCTGAAAAAACCTCGTCACCAACCTAAATTAAAATAAAATAAAATATAATATAATATAACTTCTTTTGTACATTTTATTTATTTATGCTGTTGTTTGGGAAGAGGTACATATAGGTACCATGGTAAAATTACCACTTCGCTAAATTATTGCTAATTTTTAAGATGTGGTGATATGCATAATTTTTATAGCTTGTTCCATAAATTATTATTCTTAAATAAACTAAAACAATATATTTAAAATATTTTTCGTTTGTTTCTTACTGCGTCAAATAAAAAAATTGGCTTAATTTAATAATTAACAATCGCTACAGAAAACATCTACATAGGCATGCAAACAGAAGATTTATTCTTTTTGCAAATAGTGGAATGAATTAGAAATTTATTGAACAAAATATATTACTGATCAATCCGAATTGTTACATAGTAGTATATTATATTATATATATATATATATATATGTGTGTAATTTAAAGTTCTGCTAAAGCTATGTGCCATTGAGAAACAAATGATTTTAAATGGAATATTTTATTTTCATAAATAGTGCATTATGCTAGACTGTCATACACAGTTGGTTACATTATTTAATGTAAATTTGTCAATATATATATATATTAAATCTTTGTAGAATAATAACGTTTCAAAATACACTATAAAAATATTCATACACTGAAAATTTAAGTATATACTTTAAAAAATATTCATGCGTGTATATGAAAGTGTACATGCAAAACTATAAAATTAAGAGATATACAATGATATAAAGAATTTTTTTAACTGTATTAAGAAAAAAAATATGAACAAAGACGGTAGTTACTTTGATAAAAAAAATCATTATATAAGTGAACTATCATATATGGAAGAAATTCTTTACTGAATTCTCCACCACTCATGTTCCAAAATATAAACATGTAACTAAGAGACTGAAATAATTCTCAGAATTTCTGAATGTTTTATATTATTATGTTTCTTTAAAAATATTTTTACGAACAAAAGTTTTCAAAAACATTTTTCATGAAAATTTCAGCTCTTTCTTGGTTACTCTAAAGGTTTTAGATAACGAAAAAAAAATACACACATATATATATATATATATATATATATATATATAGTTAGATAGATAGATAGATATGTGTATTGAGATTATTTTTTCTGTATACGTAGTTATATTTGCAAAATACATATGAGTTATCTGAAAATATTGCTCATGGGGTTGTTTGGATATTACAATTTTTATCATTTATGCAACACCGTAATGTTTGTTTTTACTTTCATCATAAAATTCATACATACATGAATGCATCCTCATATGAAAAAATCATTTTAAAATGTTCTTCAAAAATCCATAAAAAGTATTAAATATATTAAATTGAGTTCAGATTCTTAAATTCATTATTTTTTAACGTAATTAATAAAACTAATTAGTTTTATAGTTGACATATAAATTGTTTCATTTTAACTAGTATTATATGACCATCACAAAGCTTTCTCCACATCATTTTAATATATTTATTTGATGGAAAATAAAGAAAAGACTTGGAAGTAACGGATACGAAAACAGTGGCATATATCTGACGATATACAAACAAATTATGCCAGAAGAGTATTCCATAAAATCATTTCAAAAATAAAATTTGATGCATTTTTTAGCAATCCAAACTAAATGCTCCTCGAAAACGAAAAAAAATTGGTGATTAACAGTGTCGCTTTTCGGTTAACACATAGCCATATTTTGTCAACATTGTTTTTAATAGTAGTAGTATTAATAGAAAAATTTGTTAACCTATGCGTGACAGAAGACTAATTATGCCTTTTACGTAAATACATCTCAGCATAACGACCTATTGACCCTTATTCATTAAAATTTTGTCAGAGCAGTTTACATAATAGCTGGCCAACATATCATGCTCGGTGCATATATACACAATAGAAACTGAGATACAGCCTTCCTATAAATAAAGAAAATAGCTGCATAGTTAAAATTTTGCACACAATTTTTTTTCTCGAATTGCAAATTAAATATTCTCTTTCATTAAATTCTCTTTAATGGATTTTGTTCTGGATGCCAAAATATTTGTTACACATGCAAGAAACATATTTAAAATGATCAAAACAGGTATTTCAAAATATAAAAATCAAAAAAAGCAGATATTATTTTCTCAAAATTATAATATCTTCTGTGCGAGCTGACCCAAGTTGCGCTTGAAGGCCTAGTCATTCATAAATTACTTTCATTTTCTCTGAAACTCGCGTACATACGGTTTATGACCACTTAGAAAGACACCCCACCCCACAAAGTCCTAATGTAGTCCACAAAGTGCTAATGTAGTTAATCTGACTTATTGCACACAACAATAATATCAACTATATTCGAAATCAGGAAATTAAATGTTATTATGAATCCAATACAGTCTTCTTATGAATAGAAAGAGATTGAAAAAATATTTGCTATTATAGTTTCCTCAATAATTAATAAAATTTAAATATTCAATCTAAATGCTGATTTCAATTCAATGAAAAACCTTTCATTTAGAGCAATTTCACTGTTTTGAATTCACATATATACAGAGATTGATAGGTATTTGGATTTAATATTGAAACATAATTCAAACATACCGATTTTGAAATTGTTTGTAGAAAGAAGTTTCTAAATAAAAATTACCTAAAACTTTAACTTACAAGGAAACATTGAGAAAGGTGTCGTCTTCAAAAATTATTGAAAAAAAAAAAAAATATATATATATATATATGTGATTCTACTTTTCCTAAAACACCAGAAAGTGAAAAAAATATCGGCTAAAATGAATTACAGCGACCACAAAAATATTTCAAATTTAAGCATATTTGGCGATTTCACATTGTTAGGCGATTAATTTTGAGTACTTGGTGGAAAGACAAAACACGATTCGATTCGTACACGGCAATCTTGGTGTTATAGAACTGAATGCTTAACAGCGCTAAATCGCCAAATATGCTTAATTTTGATAATTTTTTGTGGTCACTGCAATTAATTTCAGCTGATACTTTTTGCACTTCCTGGTGTTTTATGAAGTGTAGAATCACATATTTTTTTTTTTTCAATATTTTTTGAAGAAGACATGTTTGCTTGTTAGACCTTGTAAGGACAACTTTCTTAAGCTCTTACAAATTTCTTTTTAACATACAGTAATTTTGTGAAGTTTTCAAAAGAATACACGTTTTAAATACAAAATAAAAAGTAAATATCTCAGTATGTAAATTTCCATAGTTTTATTACATAAAATTTTATAAGAAGTACCTAAATAATGATAAAAAATTACATAAACTGTGATAATTTTATTTATTTTGCTTAATAAATAATTCATTACCAACATACGAAAATAATAAAAATTTTCGATGATTAATTTTTCAATTGCTCAGCAAAAACCTAATAAAACGTTTATTAGGGATAATTTAAGAGAAATCCATTACTAAAATGGAATTTTTACGATTGATGAATATATGAGATATCGCCAGGAAAACATAGCACTAAAAGAAGATATATTTTTTTTTTTTTTTTTTTTTTTTTTTTTTTTTTTTTATATAAAACTTTGAAAAAGAAAATAAAATGTTAAAAGTATTATACAACTTTCTACAAAGGTTACTGGAAGCGTATAAACATTTTATAATAATAAATTTAAGATCTTATATCAATATAACTACAATTTACTTTTATTTGAAATAGGTATAGAATTTTTAAAAACTGTTTTATGTTTAATTCTTATTATCTGCGTATCTATAACTTAAATTAAAATATAATAAATAACTTGATATTACCAATATGCTTTTGGCGACATAAATGGCGTAATTTGGACCATACATCTTTATAATGAAACTCCAGGAGACATCTAAATCTGAGCAGCATTTGACTCTGTCTAGTCGTACATGAAACTATGTAATGAACTTCAAAACTCACCAAGTCAGAATCTCCTCTCCCGACAAGAACTCCTCGAATATCGTTTTAACCTGCCTTTTATACATTGTAACATTAATTTCCATTTAACATTAACGCAACTTGTTTTCCGTCAATCCTATTCAATTTTTTCCTACCTGCTATGTTTGGCAAAATCTGAAAATTTTACTTTAAGCACGTAATACTTAAAGCAACGTTTACTTTAAACACGTAACCGTTTTAAGTAGAGTAATGGTTCTTAACCGAACTAGGATTCATTGCAGATTTGTGAACTTCTTAGGAAATCTTCCCATAACATTATAAATACAAAAAGATTACCTGAAGAAAATGTCACAATTTTAAGTAAATTTTCTAGCACGTATTGCTTAAATGTGCTTATATGATGCAAAGTTCTATCAATATCTTTCAAAGTATAAAACCATATCGATTTCCGATTAGACAGGTAACTATGTATGCAAGTTTTTTTAAATTTGAAAACAGAACTACGTGGATGAGAAAGTATGAAAATCTCTTTAAGAATTCTCCGAAAATATTCTAGATTAAAGCAAGCTGAAGAAAAGTCTTAAGACGAAATAATTCAAATATTTCTAGCATTATTCCTTTTATTATACAAATTTAGATCAGTGCTTATTTCCCTTTATTGCAGAAGCATGAATTATTAATATGCAAGTAAAACACGAACAAAACGCATGAAATATTCAAACCTTACCTGATAGTTGTTAGTCATTTTGGTAAAATTCTTAAAACGCATGAAAGGCAAATTTAACTGAAATGAAAATTAAGATTTTAAGTTTTAAAGGCATTAAATATTCTCAACATTTTGTTTAAGACTCGCTAACAGCAAGTATCAGTTTCATTCAACCCCCATGTTAAACTATGAGGAAATCGGTCGAATTGTTTTTCGTTAAGCAATGTGTCATTTTAAATTCTATTTTGAAAAAAAAAAAAAAAAAATATATATATATATATATATATATATATATACAAAGAGAGAGATTTCTGTATTTGTTCATATTCATCATACCTAAAGCGCAAAATTGTACAATTCGCACATCATAGCTTTAAAATATAATTTTAAAAATTTACAATTCCTATTTTTAAAAAGCAAATATTGAATTACTATTACACAGCATACCACTTTTCCCCATTTAAAGTCAGGAAGTAATTTCTTAATAAGATATTGACTCCCGCCATGTTTTACGGAACAGCTGTATAAGATTTCGTAGAAATACGCCAAATGTCATGCATATTTACAGCAAACAATCAAACAAACAAAATATTTTTCAATTTATAAATAGATATACAACACATTGTATATTTTAAATTTACGCTATATTAGAATCTATAGGGTCTAGCAAATATTTTTTGCCCTAATATTAATATTTTTTAAACATTGTACATTCTGTACATTTATAGAAAAATGCATTTCAATAAGCATTAAAAATGTCAAAAGAAATCCTGAAAATTACACATATCGCAGTTTCGGTAGCTTTAAGCGCACCGCTATCAGTGTAGAATTACAAGACTGATTATTGTTTCTATAAACATGCAACAGGATTCTAGAGCCAAATTAACCACCATTATAATTGTGTGAATAGGGGTGTTTATCAGTGTAGAATAAAAAGACAGACTATTGCTTCTATAAACAGGCCATAGGATTCTTGAACAAAATTAACCCCATTATAACTGCGGGAGTCTGTGGTAATATTCAATAAGAAATTGGGATATACTAAGCTTTATAAATGGCCAATGACAATCAAGAAAAAATGGATTTTATGTAGTATTTTGAATAATTAGACAAAAATTTTATCGCAAAATTGCTCCTAAAGACATTCTTTAATGATATTTTTAATTGCAGAAAACTTCAGACAAACGCGTTGATATCAATATTTAAACTACAGATTGTTTTAGCTGAATTAATGTTGAAATTTTCGTGCTTATACCACTATTGCTTTTTAATTGGAAATTTCTTGATTTACTATTCCTGAATACAATTCATATGTGTTTGTAGAAGAAACATAAAAAAAGTTCGCGTTGACCAAAGTATGACAGGCCTCTTTAAAAAGAGATACTATGTTCATTAGGGTGTATATATATATATATATATATATATATATATATATATATATATATAATTTCCAATAGTGCGGAAAAGTTGTCTTATGCTACTGTTAGTATGTGTGCAAAATTTTGTTGATCTCAGTTAATATCTTCAGTTGCCTCTGGGGTCGTTCATTATACAAAATTCGTTAATTTTATCGTTTATATATATATTTTTTTTAATAGGAAATTTGAATCCATAGTTCCAATAGGGACGAAAATTTGCAATATGGTGTCCTTAGAGCGTGTGCAAATTTTTATTGATGTGGGTCAATGGCTTCAATTTCCTCTACGAGTCTGGCGAAATTCGCTCATTTTAATGATTTTACTTCAACACTTCTACGACTGTAATTCTTTTAATTATGGTTATTTCTATTAACTTTTTTTTTTTTTTTGGATGAAAAAATTGTGCATTTATGCAAGTGTGCAACACGTATATAATGAAAAAGAATCCACACTGATTCATTCTGATAATTGTTTATTAAAATGCAAAGAATAAAACATTCAGGTTGAAAATGATAGAATACACAATTGAAGTATGGATCAAATACAGTTTAAAATGTATTCCCTTGAGTCTTGCTGACTGTTACATTCAGATTTTATATTGAAACTAGGCAATAGGTTTCGAGATGCTAGTCTAGATTGAATATACCCATCTCTGCTTTCAGCACCACACACTGCAGCGAATACTTCCGTAACCAGCTTTATGTATCTCTCTACCGCCTAAGTGTGGCATGGAAATTTTGTAACTTGAAGAACGTCACCTGTGTCAACCATGTTCTTTAGACTTCATCAGAAAATTTCATCGTAACTGGTGTTTCTAATTAGCAAACGTGCAAGCTGATGGAACCACTAGTTACAAAAAAAATTTCCTGGTGAAGCTCTAAAGAACATGGTTGACACAAGTGAAGTCCTTGAAGTTGGAACACTTCCTTGCCCCACTTAGGCGATAGAGAGGTACATAAAACTGGTTACGGAAACTTCCGCTGCGGTGTGTGATGCTGAAAGCAATATTGGTATATTCAATCTAGACTAGCATCTCGAAAACTAATGCCTTGTTCAATACAAAATCTGAATATAACAGAGACTCAAGGAAATAAATTTTAAACTGTATTTGATTCGTACTTCAATTGTATTCTATCCTTTTCAACTTGATTGTTTTATTGTTTGCATTTTAATAAACAATTATTAGAATGAATCATTGGAGATTCTATTTCATTATATACGCGTTGCACATTTGAAAAAATGCAGAATTTGTTAATACAAAAAAAAGTTAATAGAAATAATCGTAATTAAAAAGAATTACAGTAGTAGAAGTGTTGAAAAAAAATAATTAAAATGAGCGAATTTGGCCAGATAAGTGACCCGTAGATGCAACTGAAGCCATTGACCCACATCAATAAAAATTCGCACACGCTCTAAGGACATCAAATAGCAATTTTTCGGCCCTATTGAAACTAAGGATTCCGATTTCCTATTGAAAAAAAAAAATTAAAAAACGATAAAATAAACGAATTATGTATAATGAAGGACCCCCATAGGCAACTGAAGATATTAACTCATAGATCAACGAAATTTTGCTTCAAATTTTTGTTCCAACTTCAAGGACTTCTCCTGTGTCAACCATGTTCTTTAGAGCTTCATCAAAAAATTTCATTGTAACTGTTGGTTCCGTCAGCTTGCACGTTTGTCAATCAGAACCCCCAGTTATAATGAAATTTTCTGATGAAGCCTAAAGAACATGTTTGACACAGGTGAAGTCCTCGAAATTGGAACATTTCCATGTCCCGCTTAGGCGGTAAAGAGATACATAAAACTGGTTACGGAAGCATCCGCTGCAGTGTGTGGTGCTGAAAGCAGAATGGGTATATTCAATCTAGACTAGCATCTCGAAAACTAATGCCTAGTTTCAATATAAAAACTGAATATAACAGTCAGCAAGCGTCAAGGGAATAAATTTTAAACTGTATATGATCCATACTTCAATAGTATTCTATCCTTTTCAACCTGCATGTTTTATTGCATGCATTTTAATAAACAATTATTAGAATGAATCAGTATCGATTCTGTTTAATTATGTACGCGTTGCACACTTGCACAAATGCACAATTTGTTCATACAAAAAAAAAAAAAAGTTAATAGAAATAACCATGATTAAAAGAATTACAGTCGTAGAAGTGTTGAAGGAAAATGAATAAAATGAGCGAATTAGGCCCGATAAGTGATCCGTAGAGGCAACTGAAGCCACTGACCCACATCAATAAAAAACTACACACGCTCTAGGGATACCATATGGTAATTTTTGGGCCCTATTGGAATTAAGGATTCCAATTTCATATTTAATATATATATATATTGAAAAAAACGATAAAATTAACAAATTTTGTATAATGAACGGCCCCAGTGGCAACTGAAGATATTAACTCAGATCAACAAAATTTTGCACACATTCTAACATTAGCATAATGCAACTTTTCCGCTCTGTTGGAAATTTGATATCAAAAATTTTTTTTTTTCGATACAACCTACTTTACATACCCTAACAATTATGCATATCTATCGGGTGATTTAACATAGAAAACACTACATGTAAGAAAATTATTTTTAAGTGATATTGCTTGAGAATTTTTGATTTCGCAAAATTTAAGGAATATATTATTATATTTCCTATATTTAAGGAAATATAATAAAAAATACTAATATTGGAAAAAAGACACAGATCTAGATTGATATGAAGGATGATCTAGTGCATAAAAGGAGCTTTATCAAGTTTGGTAGTGTTCTAATCTCAGTCAAGAGCGGTGTTTCTTAGATATATTCCGATGTTGAGGGATCTGGAATCAAAACAAATGTTAAAGTCACGATTAACAAAACTATAGGAAGCAGCATTTTTTGTGTATATAAATGAAGCATTCAATTTCTGCTAATTGTATTCATTATCGACACTGTTTCAAACCTTTTAGTAAAATTTCTCATTACTATTTTATCTTCTCTACTGTCTTCCTAAAGCCCAAAACTACATTAGCTTTGCCACTCAAACTTTCTATAACACAAATCTCAATGCGGTGTCCCTTTCTTTATTATAACGTTTATTACGAGTATTTTCTCCTCATTACAAAAGATACTCAAAGCTTTTCACTTCATTTATCTTTTAAATTTAAAAATTATTTTTTCTTACCTGCATTTGTTTAACTTGAATTTATTTTCTTCAAAGGAATTTTTTATCAACAATCAGAAGGTTTATCCACTAGCTTTTCCCTCTCACCACTTTTTTCATACGTTTACAAGTTTTATTTAAAAGAAAAAAAATCTTTGAAAACTGTCTTTTTCCAGTTAATATTCGCTCTGTGGATGATTATTCACTTTGGTAGACACTTCTCTGCAAATCATTAATGATATATTAGAGATATGATCACGCTTGATATTGACTTGCTATTTACACACGTGATTGTAAATGATTGTTCACTACCTTTTCTTAATACGTGTGTGTCTCGTACTAAAAATACTTTTGCACTACACTTTACAATGAAAAATTTGCACTTCCATTATTTCTCTATAACTGTCCATGGTATCTACCAACTCAAAATAAAATAGTCACTTTTTATACTTTTGTTAATCATGACTTAACAATTGTTGTGATTCTGAATACCTGAACTCTGAAATTAAATAACTAAAGCCATCGCAGACAGATAGTCATAATAATGTTAACAGACGCCTTAACTGTTAAAGATTTTGTTATATATTTCCCCCTTCATTCACATCCGTCAAGAGATATATCCTCTTCCAATATCAGCATTGCATGTATTCTTTTTTGAATTTAGTTTTGACATAGCTAACTTTTTCAAAAAATATGATTTTTAAATAAATATTTTATTTA
This sequence comes from Salticus scenicus, assembly GCA_963930645.1. NCBI lineage: Eukaryota > Metazoa > Arthropoda > Arachnida > Araneae > Salticidae > Salticus > Salticus scenicus. The sequence continues at coordinate 108,607,931 of OZ005652.1, forward strand.
CAAACAAGATCCTATATATATGCAACTACTGAGGCATGTATATTATTCCTTGTCAATATGGGCCATCATATATTAGTGAAAGAAAGCATAAACACTAAATTATTTTTTAAAAAATCATGTGTTATGTTTAGAAACAAGAAAAGAAGAAATCAGCCATTGCTAAGCACTGTTGGAACAAAAACTATACTTCTTACTTTAAACCAGTTAAATAAATATGTTGGACTAAATAACTAAATGAAGCTTTTCATATTTTTAAAATTGCCATTAATTGTAATTTCGCGTTTTCCCCTCTATCTGATTATTAGAAATACTATTGGAAATTCGCTTTTACTTGATTTTCACCTACCATTTTCATTGTTTTCTTCTTCCTGTTGGATAATACATCCAGAATCCCACAATTCTATTGACATATAATTCAGCCATAGCCTTCTAAACTAGATGCCTGCCGCGTTGCTCGAAATCTTGGCAACAGTTGAAACAGACAGTGCCACCTGGTGCAGGTTGGGCGACTTTTTTATTCAACAGCCACCAAAATTTTTTTAAAGAGGGATATGACATACATAAAAAGTAAATTGGATCGAAGAAACGTCGATTATATAAATCATATATCACTTCTTAAAGTTATTGATGGCAGTTAAATAAAAAAATCGTGCAATCTGTACCAGGTGGCGCTGTCTACCACTTCAACTGTTGCTATGTTTACGAGCTACGCGACAGGCATCTAGTTAAGGAGGCTATGAATCAGCTCTAGAATCCGATGCTCTGTTTACATATAGGAAAAATATCTCGTCTTGTTATTATACGATGAATTCTACGTTTAATGTTACAGAAACCGCAGGGCGGGACTTTTGCATGTTTTATTTTGACAACTTTAACTTTGATTTTTTTTTTTTTTTTTATTTATTTTGCTCTATTTGTTTAGCGTCAAGTCATATTTTAATACAATACATACGTTATTTATTTATTTTTTATTTATTTATTTACTTTTCTTCATTTAATTAAATCATTTTTTTTCTCTTTTATCACAGAATTTTTTTTTAACAATTATGATTTTCTGCATACTGCTATACAGAAAACTACTGTTTAATTTAGTGAAAATACATTTTTTTAATGTATAATATACAGGTGGCTATTATTAAAGTTACGATTTCAAAACACTATAATTTAAAAATACCCATCAGAGGGATTTGATATTTTACCGGAGCATTCGGGAGGCAATGGAATTTTGTTTGGGGGATGAAAAAAAAAGTAGTTCCAACATGTTCCTACAGATAATGCTGTCAGGGAAATATCAGTGGAAACGCCTAAATGGACTCATTAAACACAGACACGTTGTTAGAAACACAATGGAATAGCAGGAAACAATAGACTTTAAGGGTGCAATACAATGTTTTTAGCAAAAAGACAAGAATACGTGTTTACAGCGAAAACAGTCATAGTGAAAAAAGAAAAAGAGGAGCTTCATGAAACAAATACTTTACGGATAATTTACGGAACATTTTGAAGCTATTATTTTTATCTTTTACTAAACAAAATTTCATTGCCTTACAATTGCTCTGGTAAAATATGAAATCGCTCCATAGAGCATTTTTTCTAGAGCATGAGCAGCTAAAGTTCTAAAGTTTTGTGAGAAACATCAATCTCACTGAAAAAAAAAAAAAAAAAGGGGGGGGGGGGGTAATCACTGTAAACCATTTCGGTAAATTTACTGAATTTTGTATTGAGTTTCTACGTAAAAATATAATAACACCTAGTTAAAAATAAGTAATCGAGATTCTCAATCTTTATTCTGTATTTTTATCTATTTTCACAATTTAATTTCTCAATAAATATTTAACATGAATTCCTCTACATTAAGAAAATCATTCTAAGCCACAGATGTATTTTTATAATAAATCAATATATCAATTAATATAATTAATCATTTATTATAATATAATCAATTAATATAACCAATAAATCATTAAATGATTATTATTCATTAAATTTTATATATATAATAGATGTTTAACTTCTCTGTTTATTTTTCACTGTAATTTTATATGAGAAATAGTGATTAAGATTAAGATTAAGATTAGTAATTACCAGTAGTTTTTTGTTGAAATTTCTAACAGAGAAGAATGGTATATTTTATTACAAATCAAGAAAACAAATGTTTAATATTATTCAGTAACATATATTACATTCTCAAAGTAAGTTTCCGTTATGTAAAAAAAGAAAAAAGAAAAAAAAAAAAGAGATCAGGGAATTTAAATTATGTGCGAATACACAGGGGAAAAAAATGAAAAACAGAAGAAACGATTTACTACAAAAAAAGAATGCCTATAAACAGGAGAAAAAAACAACTAAAGGAAAACAACGATATATTTTGGAAATATTTATTAAAACAATTCTGCTTTTATGGATCAAAAGAGCAACAGCCAGTTTATTTTTATTAGTTTTCGATATTCAGTTAAGAACAAAGGAATGTGCTCTTTTTTGATGAAAATGGAGTATTTTCAGTTTGTAACATTTTAGATAATCTTTTTCGCTAAATATATTTATTTATTTATTTCAGTTATATATATATATATAATATTATTGTAACTGCATATATAGAATTAATTAAATTACAGGTATAATAAAAATAAGTTATGTTCTTTTATTTAATTAGATTAGGCTACACAAATTGTAGGATAACTTAAAAAATAGATATATAAAATCTATATAAATTTAATATTGTTAACTAAAATTAACCATTCTGAAATACCAAATTAAATTTACGTTAGAAGCTTCAAATAACTTAAATAAAATAAAATATTTATCTAAAAAGTTATTTTGCGGTAACAGTTTTTCAAAAGTTATTATCATTAGATTTTTACTTTTTAAAAATACTATGTAAAGAAAGTATTGTAATCATAATAAAAATGCAAATTTGGGATTTTGGTGTTTCAATACGTTTTGAGGTCCCATGAGACATTTTTGCTATTTTTTCGGTGATGTATGGATAAGTATGTATGTGTGTATGTGTATGTGCTTGAGTGAACACCATAGCGTCCAAACTCTTTGTCCGAACGAGATGAAAGTTGGTACATATATTATACATCACAGTTTGGTAAATCTAGCATTTATAGTTTTTTTTTTTTTTTTTTTCTTTTAACAGAGGCACAAAACAAAATTTCTATTTCATTATGGCCTACAGACTCAAATTAATTAAAATCAGTAAACGAGAAAACTCGTGGTAAAACAACTAAATCAATTAACGGAAGTCAAAAAATAAAGGTTTATAACAAATGGGAAGGCTCTCAAAAACTGATACTCTAATTCGTTTTTTTTTTTTTTAAATCCTGCCTGAGGAAATTTTGAATTTGAAATTAGCATGAGGAATTAAGGCTCCACGCATTATTTCGCATCTTCCGGAAGTGGACTGGTTAGTACTCGGGCCTCCAGTTCCTGGTAGCCGTGTTGAAATTCCGGTTTAGGCATGGATATACGTAGTGGCTCCGGTATGACATACTTTAAATTGCAGATACCAATCTAAGAGGCCTTAGTGTGAGTAAAATTAAAGTAAAATAAAAACTAGTATGCTGTGGCCACCACAAGACTTTCTTCTATATTTTCCTATACAAATTCACGTAGTAACAATATTAAAAAAAAAAAAAAAAAAAAAAAAAAAAAATACGATTTTTTTTCAAAGTTTTTTTTCGTTAAAAAAAAATTGATAACTTTGTTTTAAATTATCACATATTTATAGTTCAACCATTCATTTTAAAGATATTGACGAGACCTTTCGAAAGATACCCATCTTGAAAATTTACCCCCCCGGGGGGTACTTTCCCCTGGGAGGGGGAAGCGATGACCGAGATTTTTTTCCTAATTAACTACTACTATTATCAATAATTCATATTAATTTCACAATCACAGGTTAAGAATAACTCCCATTATGTACATTTTTACGAAATTTTGCCCTATACTGCCATGTTAAAAATTTAGAAAAAATACGATCACCTGTTGAGTGATTGATCCCCAAATCTAATCAGCCCCAGTTTATGTCAGGGGCCAACTAAATACCAAGTCTGGTTAAATTCCGTTAAAAAAAAAAAATAATAATAAAATAATAAAAAAAAAAAAAAAAAAAAAAAAAAAAAAAAAAAATACGATTTTTTTTCTAAGTTACTTTTTGTTAAAAGTAAAAAAAATCGATAACTTTGTTTTGAATTATCACAGATTTATAGTTCAACCATTCGTTTTATAGGTATTGACGAGACCTTTCGAAAGATACCCATCTTGAAAATTTACTCCCCTCGAGGGGGGACTTCCCCCCCAGGGGGGTTCACGAGGCTCCTACGCATACAAATTTTTTTCCCCATTTGACTACCTCTATTATAAATAATTCTTGTAAATTTCATAATGATTACTAAAAAATAATTCTCTTTGTGCACATTTATACAAAATTTTGTCCTATATCACCATGTTAAAAATTTAGAAAAAGCGGGATGGCAACGAAACCTGTAAGACAATTTTTACCAAAAGTTGATAGGAACTAATTTATGTCAAGGTGCAACTACATACTAATTTGTATGAAATTCTGTGCAGTCCCTTACTAAAATTTTAAGGTTTTATTTAAGGGGTTTTTTAGGTTTCTTTAAACATGTATTTTACAGGTTTTAGAGGTATTTAAAATAAGGTATTATCAAGGCTTTAATGGTGCAAAATAAATCCATAATAAAAGCTATATTAATACCTCCACAGGTTTCTCACGAATACATTATGGTATTTTTCAGAAAGTTATTGCAGGTTTTTTATAAATACCAAAGGGTTTTCATAAAATACCATGACTCATGTAGGTATTTTTAATATACATACAAAGCTTTTTTTTAAAATACCTTCCCAATGTTTTTTTGAAGGTTTTTCCTTAGGTTTTTTTTAACAGGTATTTTACAGGTTTTAGAGGTATTTAAAATAAGGTATTATCAAGGCTTTAATGGTGCAAAATAAAGCCATAATAAAAGCTCCATCAATACCTCTATAGGTTAAGGTATTTCTATAAAATTTACTTCAGGTTTTTTATAAAGAACCATGAAGTGACGGCTTCGGTATCATGTATGTTTGATGCTGCCATCTAGTGAGAAATTACTGAACTTCTGTACTTTCAATCTTTTTCTTTCACGCTTGCTTCCGGAGAGGATCGAACTGAAGGACTTCGGGTTTGCAGTTGCGTGCTCTCACCAATCGGCCAGCGGGCTCTGATTACTTTTTCTGATTATTTAAAGTAGCGTTTTGAGATTAACCTATTGCCCGCTGGTGTTGCGTTCACGCAAGACCAGAAATAATCGCGCTTAATAGTTGACTAAAAAACGTATTTTTTTAGTATTGTTTTTTAGTGAGAAAAGAATAGATTTTTTTTTAATGACAAAAAAAAAAAAAAAAAAGATCAGAAAATAGTTTTAAGTTTAAAATGGATTTCAAACGTGAAACACTGTTCAAACAAAAAAATTTCAATATCTTCATATCTGAATGAGTTTAAATAACTTGTAAAATAAAATTTATGTAAAAAACAATTTTTTAACGTTAGAAGCTTTTTATTGTGAAGCCCTAAAAAGCACAAAATAAAAATTTATTCTGGCAAAGAAATGCTACAAAGAAATGGAAGTTTCAACACTAAGAAAATTTTAGAGAAAAATATAGGTATTTCCCTTTTGCAAGGGATGAAAATTTTTATTGTTCAAAATATTTTAAAAACTTTCGAGACCAATATTCTTAGTTATTAGTTTTTGTATAATCATTAGTTAGGCTATAAATTTCAAATGTCTCGAAAGCTTTTAATAATATTTTGAACATTAAAAAAATTCATCTCTTATAAAAGGGAAATACCTATATTTTTCTCTAAAATTTTTTAGTTTTGAAATTTTCATTTCTTTGTAGCATGTCTCTGCCAGAATAAATTTTTATTTTATGCTTTTAAGGGCTTCACAATAAAAAACTTCTAACTTTAAAAAATGGTTTTTTTACTTAAATTTTATTTTGTGCATTTTAGTTTAAAAAAAAAAAAAAAAAAAAAAAAAAAGCTTCTTAAAAAAAATAATCAAAATTACTGAGGATATTGTGTAGACAACGGAAGATTTTCTTTTATCAATTGACATTTTTTTTTATTATTATTATCTGCAAAAAAGTACCATATCGTCTTTCGAGGGCCGAATCCGGGACCATCGAGTTATCAGCATGACGCTCTAACCAAAAGTTTAAGAACATTCAAGAAAAGTCATAGAACATTCTAAAAAAATCTATCAAATACTGATATAAAAAGATAACAAAAAATTTTCTTTTATCAACTGACACATTTTTTACTAATTATCTGTAAAAATTAACCAGTTGGCCAAAAAGCGACAAACTGAGCAACTTATATTTAATTTAAAATGGAGGCGCTTTGTTTATTAGCGTGAGACAAAGACACGATGAGAAAGTCAATTTCATATAAAAAGCTTCTAAAAATGTTGTCGAAATAAAATAATTACTTTTTTAGTCATCTGTAGTTTTTTCTGTTTTATGCGCACTCAAGGAAATTTCCGTAAACATTTATATTTTTTAATCCTATATTCTTATTCCACTGATATTGTACAAATATAACACTCTATTTTTAGTAAGATAAGACTAATTTTTATAATTTTATTTTTAATTATTGTTATATATGATTAAAACAATGAACTTTACTGTTTTTATTCAGAAAAAAAAAAAAAAAAATCATTATTTCTAGTTTTGGTTAAAATGGGTTAAAACTGAAATTAATTTCAAATGCGTGTTATTTTATTATTTATGAGATATATGTATTAATATTTATTATGTTTTTGATAAATTAATGGAAGAATATTAATGAATCTCAGATTAATTTTGAGTACAGATTAATTTTGAGTACATAATTGTTTTATAGTTTTTATTATTATTATTATTATTATTATTATTATTATGTTTTGTTCCGTAGAAATTGAAACTGATAATTATTAATAATAATACACAAAATTGTTATTATTTTACTAATTAAAATATTTAGTCAATGAGTAATAATAAGTTAATGAGTAATAATAAATTAAAAAAAAAAAAAAAAGTTTTTGATTGCAAGTATAATGGAGGTATTACCTGAATAATATAAGAAAACTTATTATCAGCGATGTATTTAACCGAAACCTTGGAAAACTTCTATAAAACTAAAAACATGTAAAATTTCAAGAGATTTTTTTAAAAAAACCTAAAAGAAACTTAGATGACGTTTCTTTTCGGAAGGTATTTTTTTAATCAAACTTCAATAAAAGCTTTTAAATGCCTGAAAACCTATATTAAACCATAAAAAAGGCTTTAGAAAACCTTAACCCTTTCTTTACCGTAGCTGGAATTTCAGTATGTGCTTAAAATACCAAAAAGGCCCGGAATTTTTTTGTCCACTTCTTTGCACAAGACCTTAGTTCGCGCCCCTCACAAATGCTCCAGCTCCAAGCTCCGATGGCTCCTACTAATGCGCATGCGCGCAGACTTCACGGATGTGAGATAGCATGCATTTGCAATCTGCATTCTGAATTCATCATATCATTTGCGCTATCCTCAGCGATTAATTTAAATAAACATTTCTATAAGCTAAAACCTTTTTTTTCTTTTTCTTTTCCCATCTTTCTTTTTATTAATATATATATATATATATATATATATATATATATATATATAATCATCAAATATATTTTTAAATTTAGATTGTTATTATTATTATTATTATTATTATTCTTTTGTTTTTTAATTGAAATCTAAAATGTTTAAATTTTCCTTAAATGTAGAAGAGAATTTTATTACTAAAAACCTACTCTAAGTTGTCAGGTACAAGTTTAGAAATATATTATCATTATTAGAAATATAAATTTTAGTAAGGGAGGTTTCTGATGTTTTAAAAATAAAACCTAAATAAAACCATTTTTGATTGAGGTATAGCGTATAACGGAGGTATTTTCTGAATATCATGGAAAAACTTATTATCATCGATGTATTTATCCGAATCCTTGGGAAATCTCTATAAAACCTAAAAAAGTGCAGGTTTTCAAAGGTTCAAAAACTAAAACTAAAAAAATACGTTTTTGGTTGCAGGTATAGTGGTGGTATTATTTAAATACAATAGGAAAACTTATTATCATCGATGTATTTATTTGAAACCTTTGGAAGCCTCTATAAGACCTAAAACAGTGAAGGTTTTAAAAGGTTTTAAAATTAAAACCTTTAAAAAACATTTTTGATTGTAGGTATAGTGGAGGTGTTATCTAAATACCATAGGAAAACTTACTATTCTTGATGTATTTATCTGAAACCTTGGGAAACATCTATAAGACCTAAAACAGTGCAGGTTTTAAAAGGTTTTAAAAATAAAATGTTTAAAAAACGTTTTTGACTGTAGATATTATCCAAATGCCATAGGGAAACTTATTATCACCGATGTATTTATCCGAAACCTTAAGAAACCTCTAGAAAACATAAAACCACGTAGGTTTTCAGGAGGTTTTAAGAATAAAACCTAAAGAAAACTTAGATAAGGTTTCTTTTCAGGAAGTATTTTTTAGCGAAACTTCAAAGAAACCTTTTAAATACCTGAAAACCTAGATAAAACCATAAAAAAAGTTTTAGAAAACCTTAAATTTTAGTAAGGGGTAGTTCCTGAGATACAGTTGCCACAAAATTTTGTCACACACACACACACAGACAGACTGACAGACAGACAGACAGACAGACAGACAGACAGACCTTTTCTAAAAAGGGTCAAATCGTGTTCTACAGCTCTCAAAACGTGTAAATCCATCAAACACCCGAGGTCGAAAATTTTTACGAATCCAATACTTTCTCTATATTACATATAGAAGAAAGTAATAAGAATATTAGAGAACAGCAGTATTCTCTCAAACTCTTTTTGTTACCAAATGTAAATGGGAACGTTTCCACTATGCATTACAACAATGCATAGCTATATTGCGAATAAATAAATGTTCATATAAGGTTTAATACCAAATTTAATAGATATGACATCCATGCAATTATTATGCACATTTTTCGTTCTGTTTAAAGGGTCTTATGTTGTATTTGAAGGAAAAAACAATACAGTTTATCTCTTTAGAAGAAAAAAAAAGAAAGAGAAAGCTTATGATGTACATCAGATTACTATCTCAATAATAATAATAATAAAAATAATAAAAATAAGTATTCTTTTACAAAATGAATAACATTTTGGAATTTTTAAGAAATAATAAACTTATGTTACTTGACATGTTAACGATTTTATCTCTGAGTTTAAGCATTGAAATTGAATAATGTGAAAGTAAATTCTACTTAAGGGTATTCAAAATACATTCCGTTTTTCGCTCAAAATTACAAGCATATATATATTTTTTTTTTTCTAAGTTAACTTAAAATTTTATTCAAATAATTCCTTTATGTAAGTTTGAGAATTTCTAGCCTAATGAATTATTCAAAATACTTTGAAGTCTTTTGTAAAACCGCAGAAATTCTGTGCCAGTAAATAACATCTCCCTGCTTCTTAAATTTATACATTTTATTTTTAAACTAGTTGACCGAACATTAGAGCTTGATATATAACAACAATATAGTTTTTGTCATATACTCTAAGTTGCAATTGTGCTATTCAATTAGAAACTCAAAGTTAAAACGTAAGTGAATGAAACCATGCAAAATTTAAATAGAAAGATTAACCACCAAGGGATTCTACGTAACCTTAAAAGTTATATATGGATTCAAATTATTTTTCATCCAATTTAATTAATTCGTTTAAATTATTATTTTGAATATAAACAAATAGAAGTTTGTTATAGAAAAAAATCATATTTGTTACACACCCTTTATTTTCTACTAATTTAATAAATAAAGAACTTTTTAAATGCAAGCACAAATTTTATGTTTAGCCTTTTTTTTTTTTTTTTTTTTTTTTTTTTTATGATTAGCGCAATTTCTTAATCTTTCTCAAAATAATAAGCGAAAATCTTGTTGTGGCTTTCACTGCGCGTAATTTTGACAAAAAGAAGCATGCTACAATTTCTGGGATACTTTAGGTTTTGTTCGGACATAAATCTATAAGTTTTTGCCATTCCTTTTATTATGATTATGCTGCCTGTACACATATATATTATAGCAACACACACATATTTTCGCTTTCATGATAAACATGATTAACTCAAAATTAGTAACTTTTCAGAAGTGTCTAATCAAATAATGCACTATGCTAAATATACGAGATATTGTGCTTTGTAATTGTGAATCCATATATTATGCATTATTCGAGACGAAAATTCTTGTAACTATAGAACTTACAGCAATAAAAATAAATAAATAAATGAATAACAAATGCCAAATCTCAAATGCGCTGTAAGGTATAAATCCCTTATAACTACGGAACCATTAGGAATTAAGTTATGACACTTTCACAGGTAATAGATATCACTTGGACCTATCAGAAAACGGCCTAACTCAAAATTGCGATTCATTGGGTTACGCCTCTTTCTCATGATATCGACGATATGTATAGCGTAACCACTACCTCGCGTCTAGTTTTGAGTACTATTACAAAATCTTAGAGAAATGCCAAATTGACCAACAGTTTGAGATTCAATAAACACCGTGTAATTCAGCGTTCCCTTATCGTTATTTTCTATCGACACAAGGATTATCTCCCTTGTTTTAACATTGGATTCATTGAGTGAGTTTATCCGCAGCAGCTTCCATGGTCGAAAGAAACGTGGATAAACAAGACCCTAAATTTCTTCACAGAATACGCGTGAACTTATAGCTTGATGATGGAAAGTTAAAGACCTTTTTAAAGAAAAAAAAATCGTATAATCTGCAGAAGCGTGTAAAGCACAAACGAAAATGTTCTCTACAAAGACATTCATATGATCCACAGGAACTTGAGCGAACAATTTTCCTCTCTTGTCGGTTCTTCAAAGAACTAATATCACATGGAAATGTAAAAAAAAAAAAAATGATGAAATAGATTATAAAGCATAAATAATAATAACAATAATGATAATGTTTTTATGAATTTATGCAACAATTATTACACAAACATTAATATTTGCACTAAGAAAACTGTAACTGATATTTTAAAAGTACTGTAAAAGGAATATATATATATATATATATATATATATATATAATATTAATTTGCTGCACGGATAGTACGCATTTATCGAATATACGAATTTAGGCATAAAATTATTGTAATTGTACATATTAATGAGAAAATTTATTTTTAACAATATATAACAATTATTATAAAAGAAAATATTTTAATGTAAATTTCTACTTACAAACACTATCGATTTTTTTTTTTTTTTTTTAATAATTTTGAATTAGGAAAGAAAAAGCACGCGTGAAAAATAAAAGAAAAATAATTAAGGTACCTGTACCCAATATGGACACCCTAAGGAAAATGTATTTTTTTCACCCCCGTGTACACGTCATAGGACTCCAAAAATGTATCACCACTATCCCTGGACTGTTGACTATCATTATTGAAATTAGCGACATTGTAATTATTCTGGTTTAATTTAAATGATAATAACAAAAAATGTTTACAAGTGTCCATATAAGGAACCACCTGTCCCTATTATGGACATGCATGTCCATATTAGGGACAGGTGGCTCCTTTTTGACCTACTACACAGGGTATATGGAAGAACCACTCTTCCAAAGAATTTTAGAGGAGAGGGGATAAGAAAAATATACCTTAAAGTATTGCGGGGGAGGGGGGGGCACAGTAAATATCTTCAGAACATGCACTTTAGAAGGTAGGGGGGGGGACATTTTCGGTTGTGGCTCTTCGAAGATCCTTGCAAAGCACCTCGATTATAAAAAATATTATGAAATTATATAGTTGCTTTTGCTTAGCTTTATTATATCTGTCTGCAGAATTTACATCTGTTATTACTCAGTCCTCACAGGATGAACAAATAGAAACTTCTTCATCATGGGCGCTAAGTCCCACACAGTCCTCATGGACATATCTGCCGCATTTGATGCATGGCCGTATGTCTGCAACAGCACCAATACTGCATAAGAAGCAGTGCCAGCTTTCCTTTGTTGAGGAAGTGATACCGCTAGTACCTGCGATTTCGCCAACAGATACCCTACTGAGGGGAGGCTTCTTTTGATTTTTTTGCAAGGGCTTTTTGGAGGATTTTTTTCTTGGAGGATTGTTCAGATGGCATCTTGTTGATCAAGGAATTTACCCCTTTGATGCCTTTTGAGTTTATCGCCTGGCGACGTTGTGTCTTCATCCTTCTTACAGTTGGAGTGGATAACACGCTGGTGAAAGAATTTTGCATGGAAAATGATCTCGCAGGTGATGAAGGTGGGTCAATAAAGCCTCTATCAGACGAAAGACCGTATCTTCTGAAGTATAAGCTATTGCATCTCAAACCTGCCGAACGACACCCTTTCGCCGAATACAGGGTTGTTTTTCAGCATGAACAAAATCCACAAAATGCAAAGAGGGAATGCAATATTTGGCGATACATCGCTAAAAATAGATCGAGTAATGGAATGGAGATGATGTTTATTCTTTGCCTTTTGCTTCCTGCGCTCTGATTGGAGGAGTTCAGGCTAACACCTACAATATAAGATTTAAACAGTCGAAAATGCGTGAAGGAAGACTATACGATAGGCAAAAGTATCAAACGAAGGTATTTCGTCAGTTTTCCTCCTGAAAAACCGGTTTATGCTGAACTATAGGCTAATGCAGTTTATACGGTCTTTCGTCTGATAGCTGCTTAACAGGAGAAAGTATGTTGTTAACAAGAGCTTTAACATCTGTACTTCCACTATTAATTCGTAATGTAATGTACGGATACTATAATTAAGATTAAAAATATATATAAACATTAATTTATTATGAATTAGCTAAATAAAATAACATTAAACAGATATTTTACAAATTTGTGAATCAGAAGATTCACTTGCTGTACTTCCAATGTAGACATAAGGTGTTCATATTGGGAATCAGCCGTAGTTTTACTAAATCTTGTAATAAATAAACAAAGAAAACATTTTAAAGCAATATATGCAATAGCAATCGAAAATATGTTTTATCAGCTTTCTAAAACACTCCACTTTTCAATATTTAAAGTAAATTTACCATATCTAATAAGAATTTAAACTTACCTGTAATTACGATCAGCACACCACGAAAAAACAAGTTTCCTTCAAAATGGCGAACAGCGTGCTTTTTTGCACTTTCCAGGCTAAATTATCTTTTCAACTGCTTTTCTTCACGGACATGTAGCGCTATCTCTCGATCAAATTTGTTATTTTTAAAGATATTAGGGGTGTCCATATTGAGAGCACTGTCCATATTGGGTACAAGTACCTTATAAGATAAAAAAAAAAAAAAAAAACTTTTTATATACCATGTTTTAAACAATCTGATGAATGATAGAGCTCTTATCTATATGCATAAAATTTTTAAAGTAACAATGATGTAAATTTTTGTGAAATGAATAATTTTAACTCTTTGCAGTTTTTTTAACATTCACGCTTAATTAAATGTATTTATTTTTATGTCAAAAGAAAATGACATCGTATATATATATTTTTATTTTTTTATTTTTTAACCCATTCATGGTCACGCCATTTTTAATTTTTTCGTTTCGAAGCAATTTTAGTCGGATGTGTTTTATATATTTTTAAGTCATTAAAAACTAATAATATTACAAATTTATCAGGAATACTGAGAAACTGATTGTTTTCTATTTAGCAAATTCGTAGCAATGAATATATGATTCAGAAGTAAAAAACTCTGACCGTGTATACACGTTCATGACCATGAAAGGGAAACAAATTATAGCTAATATTTTAATGGCTATATTAACGCTATTAGGATGTTATTATTTTCATATTTTAATAAATTATATGAAAACTAATAAAAAAAAGTCGAAAATCGGACTTCGAAGTATTGTGTTTTCACCGTGTCCTGAGCAATCCCGAAAATTTCAAATTTCTAGCTAGTCGGGAAGTTAGTTGAAAATCAATTGCAAGATTTGTACAAGACATATATAGGGAGAGTGTGAACTAATAGTAGGAACTGAACAAGTAATTTACTTTTTTTTTTTTTTTTTCATTTATTTCATGATTTTTACTATTAACGTATAAAAAATAATATGATATAATATGTATATATTATGTTAATGTTAGAGTATTTTTAATGGGATTTTCTGAGAAGTATTCTAAAATTTTCACGTGCGTGAAGGAAAATTTACTTACATCTGTACAATCCGTAAACCTAATTTCTAAACCTGTCACAAAGAAGAATTCGTAAGCTATTTCTGCAGCAACACAATATCGAACGCATATAAATCTGCATATCCTCACACATCCGAAACATAACTTTACAAATATTTCATGATTTTTACTATTAACGTATAAAAAATAATATGATATAATATGTATATATTATGTTAATGTTAGAGTATTTTTAATGGGATTTTCTGAGAAGTATTCTAAAATTTTCACGTGCGTGAAGGAAAATTTACTTACATCTGTACAATCCGTAAACCTAATTTCCAAACCTGTCACAAAGAAGAATTCGTAAGCTATTTCTGCAGCAACACAATATCGAACGCATATAAATCTGCATATCCTCACACATCCGAAACATAACTTTACAAATATTCTTCATGGAAGTATTAGAATGAAATACATTTGGTGATAAGAATTTTCAGAATATCTCTTTGAAGACAGGTGCCGTTTTTGAATAAGAATTTGTTGCCAGAAAAATCATTATGAAATAATGTAGTACTTAAATACCTAAATATTAGAATTACATTTTTGAAAATATATTTTAAAAGTTTAGTTTATTTAGATTTAATTTACCTATTAATTTTTTCTTTACATTTTCTTGATGTTTCATATGATGCATATATATATATATATATATATATATATATATATATATATATATATATATATATATATATATATAATCAAATCAAGGAATTATATTGTTTTTAATAAGATATAGGCTCTTTTGATTTAAATAACATTATTTTTTTTGTGAAGAATTAAATATTTATTATTGAACTCTTATGATTTTCATCATCTCTTGGCTCATAAAATTCCCAGTAAATGACCAAAAATAATATTATTAGTACATGCCATCTCTTTTCCATCCCCTTTACAAAATGATGTATAATTTACGTCGTGTACAGCTTATCTACATATTAAAGTATTAAATTTCTATAACATATATCACTTTAAACAAAACATATTATATTTAAGTTTTGCATGGATTTAAATTTTTGACTGTTTTGAAATGGTAATAGCTTTAAAATTTTATTTTTAATGTAAAATAAAATTTGTAGCATTTACTGTGCATTTAAAACACAATTCTTATTTTGAAATCTTATGTAAAATTACATCTTAATAAAGTAATACATAAATATCTCATTTTTCTAATTCCCATGCCTTTGTAACATGAATTGCGAAATTCGTATTTGAAAAAAAAAAAAAAAAAGTGGTTTTATAAAATCGGTATTCTACGGATAAAAATTATTTTTAAGTTTTTCTATAATTTGTTTCTCAATTATGCTTTAAAAAAATCATCATAATAAAGGCTTCATCTATCATAATATTAGATGAAAGTTTTATGATATTCCTTGTTTTATGTATGTATCATAGTTCTGTTGGACGAGAACTCTACGATTATATCGTAATGAAACAATTAAATCGGTTTAAGTATACTTAAAAAATATTTTATACATAGATTATCAAAAATATGTAGAATGTTGGACTATTTGAATATCATAAAACATACAGTAATGGTAAATCACTGATAATAGAAACATAGTTAAAAAATGCGTTCATAAGTTTTATCTTAATAATCACTGTATCTCAAATAATTGTACGTTTAAATAGATGGGATGAGAGACATATATTGATGTATGTTTTAAAGAAGATATATTAAGAAGCTTTTAGATGTAAACACATTACGAAGTACAAGCTTGCTTTATGTAATTAGCTTCAAATACGAAAAACTTAAAGGTTGATTTTGAATACAATTAACAATTTAAAATTTTTAAATTATCATTTACAAATAGTAAAAAATAGGGTAAATTCAAATTATAAACCAATTTAAATATTATCATTAAAAAAAAAAAAAAAAAAAAAAAAAAAATTGTAATTAACTTGTTACACATATTTTTTTAAAATTCTAGCAAAAATTATATTTCAAATTATATCTTAATGTATTAAAATATCAATAAAAATTCAAAATCATCACATTTTTGATTTAGAATACTACTGATATGGAATCGCGTTAGTGTCGCATGAATGAATATTTGCCATGAAAGATTTTTATCAATATTTTTATCTTTAAAACTTTATTATGTATTGAATATTTATTTATTTATTTTTATTTTATTTATTTATTTATTTATTTTTTGCAATTTCTGAAAACATAATTGATAGATGTTACCACTAATGTTATAAATAATAATAATGATGATAACAATAATAACATAAAAATGTGTTACAAATAGATAGAGAATATGTAATGCAAAAAGATACAAAGAACAACTCAATTAACTGTGTTGAATTAATAGTTATCAATGAAATAATAAATTTCAAAGCATAAATATTTTTCGAAGAAAAAAATCCTTTCAATGAAGGAATACGAAGACGTATGAAAATAAAATCTTACATATACATATATTGGTGAAAATTTAACTTTAATACCTTGCCGGCGACGCATTCGCTTATGTTTAAACTATTAAAAAAAAAAAAAAAAACATTTATTAATAATACTAGCCGCCTTCAGCGACCAGCTGGTTCGCGATCCCTGAAAAATCCGCCTTTTTCCCGTTTCAGGTCTCATGACAGCTTATTGATAAATAGTGAAAATAGCTTATTGAAAAATTTAATCGCAGTAAATTCCCGTGCGGTAGCGCCTTCGGCGCCCTCTTCCCTTTTCAATATCTCAAACAGCCTGTTCGCTCACCATGTTATGATCTTTAAAATTTCTGACTTTAGCTAAGTCCCGCTCGGTGGCGCCTGCGGCCCCTTATCCCCGTTTTAGAACTTACAACACCTTCCTCGCTCATTAGAATTTGAAATATTGAAATTTTAAAATATTACAGCGTCATCTGGCGGTAGAAATTTCTGTAATGTATTGCTCAATTCCAAATCAACAAAGCTTTCAAATGATGTATTACTTTTGCAATTATTTTAATTAGTAGAATATTACAGCGCCATCTGGCGGTAGAAATTTCTGTATTATACTGTTCAATTCCAAATCAACAAAGCTTTCAAATGATGTATTACTTATGAAATTATTTTAATTAGTAGCTGAGATACAAAAGAAAACCTAATCAGGACACCTTAAAACGTGTAAATCAGGTGAAATCTCGAATTCCACTTTCGATAATATAAAAGTACTTTAAAATATCTTTCGAATGATGTATTAAAAAGAATTTAATCATTATTGTAAAATAAAAAGTAAATTTATAACTTCTTTTTTTAAATTTTTGCCCCTGCTTCCCCTGCTTCAAGCTTTCCTAATAATTCTGCTCTTTCAAAAATATTCACAATCGAATTATCAGGCATTAAAACCAAATACTACGAAATTTCAACGGCATATCTCAATTTAAAATGCTGCAAAACATAATCTTTTCCCAATAAATATGTATTTTTTTTGTTTATTCAGATATTTTCATAAGAATTGAACAGTAGCTTTATAATATGCTATCTAGGGCAAATATTAATTTAAATGTAACGTGAATGAAAATTTGAAAAAGTTTGAAAATTGCAATTTTTATACCCACTATGAAACACGTGATATCTTACTTGGTTACATTTATTTCCTTTTTTATCGCAGACAGTTGTCTCGCATGTGTTTTGTTCTTAGAAAATCGTCTGCTGATAGAATGTTTCTTTTTAAGCAATTATTCGATCGACATGGGTCGACATTTTAATTAATATCTTCGCAACTAATTAAAATTTTTAAATTCTGTTTTCACTATCAACTCGGGAAAGCTTCTGAGCACCTGCATGTCAAATGTTATACTTCTGCGTTCAGTAGGGGCTGAACGTATAGATGCTCAAACACAGAGACAGACAGACAGACAGACAGACAGACATCGTCTTTTATTATTATAGATTATTTTTTTCTTATTAGATTAAGGGAGTCCAGGCAAACCAAGAGCTTTGGGTATGATAATTAGAACTATAATTATACATCCTTTTGATGTGGACAATCAATCTATGCCCAAGGTGAGAAATATTCTTACGTTTCATGTATTATTATGCAATATTTTATGGAAACAATTATGATATATATATATATATATATATATATACATATATATATATATATACGTTTATTTATTTTTAAGTTACCACTACACCTAATTCTCATTTTTTAAAGTTTAATATATTGTATCCCTTTTTATATTGTACGATATTTGGTTAGTAGTGGTATGTAAATAACACATACAAAATAATATTTAACAAATCATCTTATTAATGACGTTTTTTATTTCTTACTGAAATAGTGAAGTTCGGGAGAAATAAAAGCCTTTGATTGAATAATTAAAATAGTCAAAGCGACATCTTTTTCATGTTGATCAACAATGAAAAAGATGGTTGACACGATTCGATCACGAAAGAATAGTCCATAGTGGTAAATATTCTTCCGTTTCATTCCTTATTTTTTAAACAAATTTAGATGATATTTTTCTAAAATACTTCGATTACTGCTGCGTATAATTCTCGTATTCAAAGGTAAATTTATCACAAGCCTTTTTATGTAGCATGATAATCGAATTATGAATACGTGTACGAATGTTCAATGTTTGAATGTAGAAGGATGTAAATAACACATACAAAATAATATTTTAAAACTGACTTCTCAATGATGTTATTGATTTCTTACTGAAATAATGATTTTCAGGCAGAGTAAGAGCCTTTGATTGAATAATGAAAATAATGGGACATTTTTTTTATGTTGGTTGTCCATCTTTATATATACTGAAAAAAATCTTTCAATTTCATCCGTTACAATGAAACCTCTTTTAGAAATCATCTTTTCACAAAATTTTTTAAAGTACCGCAGCATTTTATCTTTTTTTTTCTTTATATATATATATATATATATATATATATATATACACATATATAATTATACATATTATATACTTGTTTAGGTCGTAGTAACATCCAGTTATAAAAAGAAAAAAGCGTTTTAAAAATGTCCAACTGTTTCCCTAATTAGAACGACCTTATAATGTTTAAACGATTCTAATATACTTTTCTTCGCATCAAAACAACAGTCCGTCCATTTCTTTTAACTCTAGGAAGAAATGAGGGGGTACTTTTTCCTGGAAGTGACAGCATTGAATTTTTCGATATGTAAAATATTTTGTAAAAAATTAATTTTTCGAATAGCCGAAATGACGAATTGTGTGAAAATCGAATGTATGTATGTCGAGGATTGTCTTTAATATGTTAAGAATATTGTCTATAATATCATGTGTTACAGATTTCCAAAAAAAATTCTACTTAAAGAGATGTTATCAGTTTTCTAGGTTTAAGACTAATGATCAACTGTTTCCACCAAAGTATATTTCTCATTCTCCATTTCTCTGTGAATTTTCCCATAGTATTGAAACATAAACAACAGAATGTTGCTATTTCCCTTATAGAGATTACGAGTGAAGGATTTATATGACGTCATACCATAAAATATATTAAACATAGTACCATAAATTATTTCAATCTTATGTCAAATTTATTTTTCATTAAAAAATCTGAACATAAACGTAAAAAACTTTGCAGATAACTTGCTTTATTTCATAAAATTCTTCATTACAATAACAATGTCAGTAATTATGCCTTATATAACTTTTCTAAATCAAATAAAAATGAAATAATACATTAAGATAAAATTAAAATACACATAACTGAATCTATCTAAAACAGATAAACAGTAAGAAATATATAACCAAAAATTGTATATATATATATATAAATAAAATAAAATAAACATCTCAAAGTATTTAAATTAAGGATTCTTCATTCACTTACAATGAAAACTTAAAATAAAAAGAGGAAAACAATTGGAAAAAAAAAAAAAAACAGAAGAAATAAGTTATTGGTAATTAGTATGCCCTTTAAATATCACTTTATAAAACAGATGTTTCAGAAAATATATTAAATAAAATATTTGTCAAAAGCTTTATTAACTTCTATGAATTCCTTTGACACGTTGATATAGTTTATAACAACGTTGGTATTTTCCCAGTATTTTGCACTTAAAGCTAATTTTAATGCGCATGTTGCTTAAATCTGCTTATGTAATTTATAAGGATAGGTACTCACAGAAAAGCTTGCGTTCATATTGATTTCCTATTAGAGAGCTAATTATGTGAAAAGATTTCCGTAAACTTGAGTAGGGAGTTGTGGGAGTAAAATAATAACAATTTCTCTGAAAGGATTTACTAAAAATATTTAAGATTAAAAGTAGCTTAATAAATATTTTTAAAGAGATAATATTAGTAATACCGATGATATTCCCCTTGTCACATAAGTACTTATGTTTAGATCGGGCTTCTTCCTCTATTCATAAATAATTACGAAAAAGCTAATAATTAACCCGTTAGTAGTCGCTATAGACAGAGCCACCTATTACAGATTGCGCACTTTTTATTTAACTGTCACCAATAATTTTAAAAAGTGGTGTGATCGACGTTTCTTTGATTTTATTCGCGTTTTATGTATATCAAATGCCACTTCTAAAAATTTTTGGTGGCTATTCAATAAAAAAATCTGGCAACACTGAAGGATGGGCGGAAAATCGACCAACTAGCGACTACTAACGGGTTAAGTAAATGATTAAATATGCAAATAATATTACTTGATAATATTTTATTTTGATAGATTTTTTAAAACCAATATTGAACTCTACAGGGTGGTTTTAAGATCATGGAACAAATTTAGAAGAGAGGTAGAGAACGTCACAAAGGTTGAGAACTGTAGAAGAATCCGCATAACCACAAACGCCAGTTTAACTCTTTAAGAACCGCAAGTTTCTTTTTTAAATGTAACTCCGCTTACTGTGTAAATTTTGCAAAATCATACGCAATGTTTATATGAATGCAATAAGTGCGATAAATACATAGATTAGAAACGTATTTGTAACTAAGTTATTCATTTATGTAAACATTAGTATGTAAAAATGTTTAAAAAAGATAATGCAAAATTCAAGAGTCACGCCCATATCTCGATTTGAATGTTAAAAAATAACCCAAAACATACCGATCTTAAAAGGAACAAATTGCATTTGTTTTCATGGGTTCCCGTAGAATTCGGAAACATTGTGATGTTTTCTGTCTGTCCTCCAAGTTTGTTCCATGACCTGAGAATCACCCGCAATCTATATGTATTTTTTAAATATACATGTAAACCATGATAAGTATGATACGTTTCTCTGTCTATGATAGATTCTAAATGTCTGGTAAATAGAATAATTCAATTTGTTTACTAGAAGTCCGACTGTATTCATCTTTTATTCATAAGATTTTTTTTCTTTGATTATATCTAAATATTGCCTCAAATCTATCAGTATAGCACACAGCTCCACGTTCCATGCATTGTGTTCACATTAACCTCATGCATTTTTTTGTAAATTTATGAAATTTAGGAATTTTTATAAATTATGAAGGTAAAAAAGTAACTATCAAAATATGTATTGAATATAATATTTTTTTTTAAACAATGTAATTTTTTTTCTTTGTAATACCTATAGAAATGAAAAAGTCTCATGTAGTCATTAAAAAAGCAGATCAGAAACTTACTATCTTACTTTTCGCCATAAAAACTTTTTTTTTTATAAACGACTGATGAAATAATTTTGTTGTTTTTGCTTGTAATCCACAGTCTGATGGAGTCAGGCCAGATCCAAGATTTTATTGACTCTCAGAAATTCGATGACGACCAAAGAAAAAGAATAAATTTCCTCCCAAAATTGTCCCAAACAGTCCAAGATGAGATCCGCAGAAGCCTGGTATTGGTGACAATTTAGGTAAAGAGGGTAAGTTTTCTCATCCTTTGAAAATGAAAGTCATTTTGAGGTAGATGAGGCTAGTACAGGAATTCCTGTCACGCGAAAAGGATAAGGATAGACACGGTTTACTAACAGTAGTGAATGAGGGCAAAAGCCAATCATTTTTAATTTGAATTTTTTTCTGAGAGAAGAGCTCTGGGAATAAAGCTGAGAAGAGCTCTGTGACCAAACTTCAAAAACTTAGAGATTAGTTTTGAGTGATAAATAGCAGAATTATTCAAGCTGTCGTCCACAATAACACAACACCCACACTAGTTCCCTTCTACATGTATTAGATTGGGAATTAAGGTTGCAATAGGAGTTCTTATCGTATATGATATAATCACATATTAAATAAACGGTAATTTAACACTAAAATAGTCACAAATTATTTTATAATCATAAATTTACTATGTACTGGAAAATTAATCTAAATACCCTAATGTATTCTTTTTTTTTTTTTTTTTTTTTTTTTTTTTTTTAATGCTAGTGGTATCATCACTGAGCAAATATTTTAAGATATATATATATTTACAAAAATAAATAAATAAATGAAAAATAAATAAATAAATAAATAAATAAATAAATAAAAACCTTTCACAGTAACAAACTTTGCATTTGCTTAAATATGGGTCATTTATAATTTTCAGAGATCGTATTCGTCACATTTAAAGCGTGCTAAAGTTAAGAATGGGATGACTTAAGTCACAATGGGGGAATTATGCTGTTTCGAAATTCCCTTGGATAATTTAGTAATTAAACGTTGCACACTTAAGTAGGGGAGGGTGTTTCCAAATTTAGGGAATTTTTTAATTCAATATCATCCGCTAAATTTTAATTGCAACGGTTGAATAATCACTTTGAAGATTAATCGTTTATTATGTATATCAAATATCACTCCTCAAGTTTATTGGTAATTATTCAATAAAAATTTCTCTAAATTGAAGAGCAGACATTAAAACAGTGTTTTCTCTTTCGGATATAATTTTTCAGACAATACAAAAGCTAAAAAGTTTAAATTAACTAAAGTTAAAACCTAATTATTGTTTCTTTAGATGTATTACTATATACTCGGAAAATATGTAGGCATATCTAGGAAGATATGCAAACATACTATTTTTATGACAAGTTTAAAGAAAAATCACCCTTTATTTATTTTTATTTATTTATTTATTTATTTATTTATTTATTTTTGGAGAATTTGAATGTTTCCTCCTAAATCTGACATCACACCAGGGACTTCCGATTTGATTCTGGACCTGAAATGTTTTAATATATTGTAAAATGCGCACTGCTTTCCTGTGAAAAATCTTCTTCTTTGATGTAGCTCAAGAAAAGATAATATATTTATTTATATTAGAGGCGGATTTAAATTTTCTTTATTTTTTTATTTGTAAAATGAAAATTAAGCTCGATGCAGATTCAATAACTAAACATAAATAATAGAATAATCTCTGAAAGGTCATATTTATATAAAAACTTTAAGAGAGCCATTTTTCATCAATCATTTTTCTAGCACAGACTAAATATTCACTTACATATTCGTATGTTCCTTAAGTTACGCAATAATTATTTTAACTCAGGTGGTCTAGGAAAAGGTGATCCCGTTGTGTTGAATTCACAAGTTCATAGTTTTGTTTAATTCAGTAATGAACTGATTGCATTGTTAGCCCGATAAAAACACTATCATGATGAATTTCGCTATTCAATGCTACAGGTTAGCAATAAAAAAAAAAAGCCACGATAGAGGGCGGGGGAATCACCTCGACAGAGGTTTGACCGTTTGATCGACCATATTTGACTAAAGACTGAACTAGATAGAAACCTATTATTACTTTCTCTTTCTTTCCTAACATGCCAGACTTGATAATATTTTAATTTATTGGGAAGCAATTGTAGACCGGCTTATTTTTACACTACTTTTTCATTTAGACTGCAGGTAGTACAGAGAGAGGGAACAAAACAAAAATCAAAGTAACGGAAAGGCAGTCAATGAGATTTCACGCCTATAGAGGTTTTATGACAGTGTTTTTTGTAGTGTGTCGAAATTTAATATCTTTTTACTTACAAAATTATTATATTTATTTACTTTTTTTTTTCTAATAATATATAAATGCAGGAATCATTCGTTATTAAATTACTTCTCATAATGAATAAAGAAAGAAATAAAAAGGTATGAAGAGACCTGGTATCTAGTCTATCCTACTTTGATATGTATTTAACAAAAAAAAAAAAAATACATTCAAGTTCAATGCATACTGTATTGTCATGACATTATACATTTTTAATAATCTATGAATTAATAAAGTACCATTTCGTACAATAACTAGTGTGCATAGGTGGACTCTACGCAGTTCCCCATCACGTATATGTTTCCACACTTAATTCTAAAAAATCTCTAACTCCAAAACTTCAACAAAATCGCTATGCCCAATTTCGTGTAAACCGTATTTTTGCAATACATTGCAATTGGCCTTTAAAGGTTTAACAGCGAACGCGAAAATTTCTGAAGATAAAAATATTTCAAATCATTTATTTACCCCTAAACTTCCATCAAAATTCCTTTATCGTTTTTCGAGCAAACCTAATTTTTGCTGCCATATGTTGCAATTGGCTGATAAAGGGTCAGAACGCAATTTTTTCTGAAAATGATGGTAAGTCATCGTTTTAAAACCTTCCCGAAATCATTTAATCCCAAACTTTCATCAAAATAAGCTATCCATTTCCGAATAAACCCAATTTCTGCTACGTTTGGTTGCAATTGGCTGATAAAGTGTTAACTGTGAACGCGAATTTGTCTGAAGATGAGAATCAATCATTTTTTCTCATCAAATATTCCTAACTCCACACTTCCGTCAAAATCATTTTCTCCATTTCCGTGTAAACCCAATTTCTGCCATGCCATAAGTTGCAATTGACCTTTAAAGGTTTAAATGTGAACGTGAATTTTTTTGACGATGAGGACAATTCCAATCGTTTAAGTATCTCCAAAAACACCTAACTCCAACCTTTCATCAAAATATCTGTAACCATTTTCGAGTAAACCCAATTTCTGCCATATGTTGCCATTGGCCAATAAAGCATTAACAGTGAACGCAATTTTGTTTGAAGATGAGTGTAAATCCAAGCACCCCATAAAAAACACTTAACTACAAACTTTTCTGAATATCGCTATATCCATTTCAGAGTAAACCCAATTTCTGTGATATGATACAATGGGCCAAAAAAGTGTTAACAGCGAACTCGAATTTTTCTGCCTTGCGAAAATGCAATGTCGCATGTTTATAGTTAATGATGTTCATCCAGGCATCAAAAGTTATATTTAAAAGCTGTTCTTACATCTTTACGATAAAAATATTTCTTTTCATGCAAGTTTAAGTGAAATTTTGCCCTATTCTCCCATGTTAAGAAAATCGTAAATTTTGAATAACTTCTGAAGTTTTTTAATTAGAATGTTGCGATTGAATAGGGTTCTTGTTAGTGTCATAACTAATACTTTAAAATCAGTCCGATCTCTCTGCGATCATTTGTTCGTGAGATATTGTGTGCACATACTAACAAACTAACGGACTAACAAACTAACACACACCCTACAGAAGAATACCATACAAATTTTGTCATTTTCCGATTCCTCACGCCTGAAAACGTGTAAAAATGTGAAAAAACCGAGGTCGAAAATTTTCACGATTATCTAAGTTCCCCGTACCTATAGTTGAACTAAAAGGAGCTAATTTCAATCATAACTGTTAAAAATTTTTCAAAAATATTCTACAATATTTTACGTTAGTGAACAAGCATTTATTTTCCTCTTTTGTGAGCAGCCTTAAAACTCAACTAATTTTTAATTTCTCTTACGCATAAGGTAGAGAAAGTATTGTTTTTGGGTAAGTTTTCGAACGCGAGAATTTGTTATATTTACACGTTTTGAGGTCCCCTAAATACGAAAATCATGCATTTAGCAAATGACCTGTGTGTATGTGGTGTGTGTCTGTCTGTTATCAGCATATCGCAAAAACAAATTACGGCAGAAAGTTCAAACTTGGTATTCTAAATGTGTATCATATAGGGATGCTACAGTAAGCATTTCGTTAAGATCAAGCAAGTGGTTCGTGTACAGGGCAAGAGAATTCTAATACATTACGTCTATGGGGGAAATTGCAGGGAAGTAGAGTTTAACGTCTATAGACTGCACTAAACCAAATGAAACGAATATATAATTTTAGTAATAGAGATAGTTAACTAGGGAAAAATGTGTATGTAAGAGCCTCACCGCTCCCCCCCCCCCCCTTGGGGCGGATGTCCCCCCTCGAGGGGAGTAAATTTTCATGATGGGTATCTTTTAAAAGAGCTTGCCAATACCTTTAAAACGAATGGTAGAACCACCGATCTGCAATAGTTTAAAGCAATGTTATCGATTTTTTTTTTTTTACTTTTAACAAAAAAAAAAAAAAAAAAAAAAACCTTAGAAAAAAATCGTTTTTTTTTTTTTTTTTTTTTTTTTTTTTTTTATGATTGAGAATAAAATGGACTTTTTTTGGATATTTGGTGTTATACTACTTCTCTAATATCGAAATCGTCTGCATTTTCATAAAAGATAATTTTGTTAAATAATAATTTTAATAAATATTTTTTTAAACAAAATTATTTTTTAATAACCACATTAAATTCTATATAAATGTAGGTGCATTAATGAAACGGGGGTTGAGGGGGTCGGTAGCCCCCCCCCCCTCACACAGAACTGATTATCATATAAAACTCTTCATAAGCCTAATATGAATTGTTTAACACAGGTTTACATAACAGTGTACTCGTTATCTTACCTTTTAATCTGCAACGTGTATTTACACTATTAAATTTCAGGGTAAGAGAAAGTCGTGTAAGTGACCCTCCAGATTATTTATATTTATTTATGCACCTTAGAAAGGAATATATGAAATAAATAAAGAAATCATCAAAATAAATTACAATTTTTTTTCTAGTATTTTCAAACATTCAAACACAATGTGCTTTTTTCCTTTTTTGTTTTCAAATATATATATATATATATATATATATATATTCGAATTTAGGAATATAAAAATAAGCCTTTCATTATGTTTAGAATTTTTATATTTTTCCTCGAATCTATCATTTTGACCAGGAAAAAGAAGGAAGTGTGAGCGCAGGGGATACTATTTTAGCTTTTAGTCTTGATTTCTGTTCTCTATAATATTTTATACTCTATTACATTTTGAAAATGGCAGATTACAAATGTAGAAAGTTAAACGTGCTGTTGGATTTATAAAACTTGATAAAATAAGATGTGCACTTTCCATATTTTTTTCTTTTTTTACTTTAAATTAAACAAATTGTAGAAATGTTTTTATTATTTCAATAATGAAAGTGACAAAAGGTGCTCAAAATTTTAGTGCCATATAATTTAATGTTTATAAACTTAATTTCAGGTTACTGGCTGCAATGTATTTAAATTCATATTTATAATTCACGCACGAAAGCAAAAGAAGAATAAATTCCTGGGCTCATTTCTCTTCATGATGTCACCAAGATGTATGCTAGAGATCAATTGATGACATATAGGTATTATAAATAAGTAAATAGGTATTATAAATTGTATAAATTATTTAATAATGAAATTTAATGTTTAAATAAATTTATGCGTAAATAACGCAAATAAATAAAAATTTTATGCACCTAAATCTCCCTCCCTACTTTTGAACTTTTTGCGCAATCTCCTGTGCATATATATCGAAAATACATAGCGTGCACTTTTTAGAGAGAAGAAAATTTACATTAATAAATTATCCAAAATAAAATTATGTGAATGATTAAAAAACATCTTCATCATGTAAAATAGCTTAATTTTTTTTCAACTGTGCTCAAATGAATGCTTTTATTACATTAGATATTAAATATTGAAATTATAACAAAAATTTTTAGAATATTTTACCTGGCTGATTATAGAAAATAACTTCCGCATAATAGCCATATATTTCCTATTGGATATGAATAAGCCCATAAGGATTCAAGGTTCACTGTTGACCATTCTATTAATGAATGAAACAATGGTGAAGTGATACGTTTACATATACACGTGAATCTAAACTTAATTACTATCACATCGGAACATGCAAATGCATCATACATTGACTTAGGGCTTCACATCAGTCAATTTCACCGATTTCACCTCACTATATAATACTAATGCTTCGCATTTTAACGCTTTCACGAGAAATATATTGTAATTAACCTCATTTAACACTTTCAGGCGAAAGGTAATTGGGATCATTTAAACTACCCTGCCGCCGGAATTTACGAACTAAATTAAAATAAAAGAAATTAACGATCTTTTCTGTTTTGTTATAAAAGTAAAATTTTGCTAAAAAAATTTTGGGATGTGTTTTTGCAGTTGCAACGAAATAATTGCGTCCTCGCAGCGAGGACAATGCGCCGCAAAAGGTTAAAGTCAAGAGTAAAAAACATTGTTCACAAAAATAATTTTCTGAACTATGTTGAACGTTTTTGAGGTAGTTTTGAAAATATAACACTGAAATTGCAAGAAATTATCATCATGAAAAATGATGCCTTCGATATCATTGTAATCGTTATGTATTTATATTAGAAAAGTTTAAAACTGCTTTTTTATCTTTTAGATTTTAGTTTAATTTAATATAAATTTACTGTGCACGAAGAATAGAAATAATGTATAAGGGAAATAGTTATAAAATGTAAATTAATATGTGTTCAACAAGTCTCCTTTAAAATAAACATAAGAAAATCCCAACGATGAAAGATAATATAAACTGATATTGTAAAAGGAAAAATAGGAGTTAGGTAATCAAGCAGTATTTCAGTGATGCAGAGATACATCGTAAATAATACAGAGACATACCATAAATGCATAGATACACTGCAATGTGATGAAAAGAAAATGTATTACTGGGAATTAAATAGCTACAACGTTTTTCAATTTAGGTGCGGGTTTTCAAGAGCAAGAATTATGCACAAGCATATAATTTAAGAATTTAAAAAAAAATAAAATTTAATTTCTTATATACATTTTTGGAGGTTCTTTCGCGAACACTGCATATTAGTAATTAATCCCTTTCTCGATCTGAAAAAGACGAGAACAATATAAATAAAATAGTTTTTTTTTTTTTTAGAAACCTTTTTTCAGTTTTTATTATAACAATATTTTTTATTCCGTCAAAGATATGTAACATTATGTGATACGTGTTAACCTAAATTTACGTCATGCAGTTAGTATGAATAATTTTTTTATTATTTTTTATTATTTTTTTTAACTTATTGTGTCAGTCGTGAATGACATTTTGTGTAATTATGTTTTAAGAAAACACCACTTCTCTTACTTTTAATTTTTTTCTGAGTATTACATACATCTCACGATATTACATACATCTTACGATAAACTATGTTTTTAATAAAGTGTGACATTTTCCTTTTCCAACTCATTTCGTTAGAAAGAAGGATTTCAAATTTTAAAACGAGAAAAGTTCCATTCCCATGCTAAAGAATGCGGTACGTCGAATGCAAAAAGGTATTCACTGTTCCTTTATCGAATTAAGTTCTGACGTTTCTTTGTAAATTGCAAAGAAAAATAAGTTCTACTTTGAAAGTATCTTTTATGTGCAAGATCTTTTTATTCTTTCATGTAGGTGTTTCAAAAAAATGCAAGAACTTGAATTTTTCTCAAGTTAAAAACGTTCCATTCGTAGGTTAATTAAAAGTTAGTTTAAAATTAAGGTTTGTGCTTTTCCAGCTACTATGTTTTATTTTGTAGAAATTCCAAACATATGTATAAGTGAACTTTTTGATTGTATTGAATTTAAAGTGATGTTTAGAAATCATGCGATAAAAGTAGAAAAAGAGTTAAAATACACGAAAAATAAATGTTTTGTTACATACAATGATGTCAGATACTGGAAAATTGTTTTAAATGGCAGATAATGTTAATAAGAAAATATTTTAATGTGTATATGTAAATATATACACATTAAGGAGGAAAAATAATATTAAAGATTTTTTTTTGTGTTGTTGTTGTTGTTAATCCGAAAATTAATAAAGTAGGCAACATTAAAACTAAATTTTCATACATAATGGGCAAGGTAATACAGCAAATAGAAGTATTGTAAACTGAAATATAATGTAAAAGGAAAAATAAAATTGAAAATTAATATAACCTTAAAACAACAATGAAACCAGACCGATTACATAATTAACTCCTAAAACATTGAGGCCATCATTATGGAGGCTCCACAATGCAAGGTGGAAACAAACTGTAAAATGTAGCGAAAACAAAAAAAATTAAAATGTTGTTTGAAATGTAGCAAGAAGTTGTTTGGCAACCTACATCTTACTAAAAGGAAAAAAATCTTTACCACTAGAGCTCGAAATGCCACAGGAAAAATATTTAGATACAAAGAAAAAATGACAAAATTACACAATAATATATGCAAATATAAAATGATATTAAAAGATTGTAAAAATTCTTACCAAAAAAACGACAAAGTTACACGAATACAAAACACAAAGACACACAAAAGGAAAAATATTTACAATATTTGAACAGTTACAGATAGCAGTGATAATATAAGAAGGATAACCATTCCATTTTGCGGTGTTAGTCAAATTAAGAAACGCATTTTCAAGACCTTCGCAAGTGTTGCATATTCTTTTAAACCTAGCAATTTGTGAAAATAAAATATTTTTCAAAACTTTAATACTTATACATGTTAAAGAATTAGTTAAACTTATAATATTAAAATCGAAATCAAACCTTTTATCATAAAGACTAACAATCCAAGACGCCTTAACTAACTTAATTTTATATCTAAAAAGGAAATTATACCTTAAGTGTGTTTTAAAATTAAATCCTTAAGATAAATATCCGCATAAACGTCTAGGAAATTACTATAATATAACTGAATCATAAATATAACTGAAGAATTTTACATTAGAAAAAAAATATTTTTTTTTTTTCAAGAATATAGTGGCAAAGGTGATAGAAAAAAAAATCCCGTTGGAATTCTTTTAATTTGTAATAAATATTTACTACAATTACATAACATATTTTCAAAAATACAAAATATCGCTAATTAAGCCAGTAATTCCTTTTACAGTCCATATTTGAACTAAATGCGTCATGTACCTTATCAAAAATTACATAACGCCGTAATGGGGGATACTTATAAATAAATTTTCAAAATCAAACATGTCAATCGAATATATCTTAGAATTGTTGCTATTAATATATTCTAAAAATGAACTATTTTAAATAGTTATAAAGCTTTTTTTCATGTTTGTAAATAGTAGTAAGCACACTATATAACAAATGAAAAAAAAAACTTTTGAAAGCAGAATTATCATAACTAAACGTACCACAAGTAATATACCTATATCCTTACACTCGACATTCAGAACTTTAGGTAATTAACGGTTATTTAAATTAGTGGATTTGCAGATGAGGAGGATAAAGATTTTAATTGCATCATTCATTACTTAGCAGATAATTTTTATTTATTCCATATTATTCAAAATAATTATTGCCGAAACCTCAGTGGAGGCCTCAATGAGGAGATTGAAACAGATTTTGGGTTATGTATTTGTGTCTGTCTGTTTGTGTGTTTGTCTTTCGCGATATCGGCTGTAAAAATCATCCAATTAACTCAAAATTTCACACACATGTTTATTAGTCAAACTGAATAAGAAGTGTAGTTTTGGGTGTGTATTCCGTTTGTAGTTTGTATACAGGCACACGTCAAATTTTTTCTCATCATTGCAGTCTATGGACTGAATTTGTATGTACTGCAATAGCGGCCGCAAAATCACCCATGTTTGATTTGCAATTGGTACACATATCTAGGTGCCGTATAGAAATAGCTGTATAAATTTTTATGTCTAAATTATTTATGGTACGTGTATAGGGACACACAAAAGTTCTCCTTATTACTACGGACTATGGGGTGAATTTCGTTTAAACATAGTTTAACACCGTTCACATTCAACGAAATGAAATTAAAGTATGTTACTGATATACTAAAACTTATTCTTTTCTATAGAAAATATGAGTTCTTAGGTTCCATAATTAATGTACAAGGGGTCGCACTATATTGTATGCAAACATCCCCAGTCGACATGAAATTTCAAGACCTTTAAAATGAGGTGCTACATGCGTGGGTCTAGAACGGACCTCTAAAACTAATTGTCCCCCTTCCCCCCTCCAAATATACTTTCCCCCTTTTCCCCCATTTAAAATAGAAAATTCCAAATTCGCAGAAAGCGATTTTTTGGTATTAGACTCTAGTTCCCATATGTACAATTTCTTCAC
Source organism: Salticus scenicus (assembly GCA_963930645.1). Lineage (NCBI taxonomy): Eukaryota > Metazoa > Arthropoda > Arachnida > Araneae > Salticidae > Salticus > Salticus scenicus. Next base: position 108,640,378 of record OZ005652.1, read on the forward strand.
CGTGAAGTAATTTGAAGCTTAGTTAAGCTCGTAAACGTGTTTTTAACCCGGGGGGGGGGGGAACCGTTCGACTTTTTTTTATTTTTCTCTTCTCATAGCACATCTACAGACCAAGACCTTTTTTTTAGACACCTCAACCAAATTTTTACACCAAGTAGTTCTCTCAATATAGTGGAGACAGACAAAAACATGTTTCTAATTAATATATAGATGATGTCAGATTAGATTAAAATATTAACGACTTATAATTTATTAGGTGTTTTCCTATTACTGATTTATATATTAACTGCGGCTCTTTTTGAGGGGCACAAAAAAAATTTCGCACTTTTACGGTCTATAAAGGGTATTTCTTAAAAGTGTATTTTAACAAGTTTAAACTTTATTAAATATAATTAAATATTATTAGAATTTTTTAAACCCGCTTTTCTGTAAAAAAAAATTATCGGCATATAATTTGTAACTGGTTTACAGGGTTACATAAAATAAATCCGATACGTTATGCAATCATTTTGATAAATTTAACGCGACGTTCTTTCTTCACTTGTAATTTAATTTTAAAAAATTTCACGAATTTTGTAGTAATATGTGTGATCTAATATCTAGAAAAAGTAAGAATATATGTAAAATTCCAGATAGTATCCGAAATATTTTCATAAACACCATTGTTTGACAGCAGATCTCATTAATGCTTCAGAAAGTGATTTTTTATATAAAACCACCAGCTCGCTTACAGTTATTGTTATTTTTTTTTTTCTAGAATTGACAAATTATATCACACATATAAAAGAAATAAACTACGCATTATTTTTTATTTATTGATTTTAGTAGATTTTTTATTCACTATAACCGAAATAAACAGCAAAAAGGAATCAGTCACGTCAATGTTGTTTTAAAAACTTATATTCTTAGTTTAATTTTGCTCGAAATCTCTCTAATCATAAACTAGAGTATCCAATTTTGCATTATGATAACAATATTAAATAATAATTTCTTACATTAAAACAACATGTACAAGAGTGATTATAATAAATAATACGAATAGAAGGGTGCTGCGAAAGATTAAAAACAAAAGCATGTCCAAAGAAACACAGCAAATAAAAGAAAAAGAATGTATGTATCACGGGAAAAAAGAGTAAATATCACTGAGAAAATATTCTGTAACTGACATCTAGAATCCAAATTGTAGCTCTAGAAAAAAATAGTTCCATGTCATCCTTATAAATTCTAGTCCCCTTCGAAAGCGAGTTCTAGAAGCCCCTATTAGAATTCTAGAGCATTTGCCTATATTATCAAGGGCAAAGTTATTTAAAAACATCTGTAAATAATTTAGACTACAAGAGGCGGGTTTCAGCAACAATAATCTTGGTTTATGACCCAATTCCAGAATATCAAACGAGAATTTCTCGCAATACAAAAGATTCAGAATATTCGGAATATTCAGAATATTGTTTCATCATCTAGAAATGTATAAACTAGAAATTCCCGATCATTTCGATTATTCAGTTTATTGGCGTGTCTTATGACATAGCTCGGAAATCTATATTTCTAGTTAAGGGATTTAGAAAATGGCCACTTATTAATTCTAGAGGAAAGCGGTATATATTTTTTTTCTCAGTGTACAGAATCTCAAATATACCGAAAATAAATTGTTTGTTTAATAATGAGAAAAAATGTGTTTAATTCAATGTAATAAAAGTAGTTATTTAATTGGTAGGAGTGATAAGTTTTTATTGTAAAATTATGTTATTTTGAATGGGAAAAGTACATAAAAGGAGAAATGGAATTCATTTTTAGATTCAGCATTCTAGAAAACATAAAACTGACCAAAGAATTTCCATGCAGTTATTTATTTATTTATTTATTTATTTTCATACTAATATGTAATGAATGAATCACAGTTATGTTTTATAATCTGATTCTGGTTAAAATTGATCGCCTCATTAGCAATAGCGTGAAATTGGTGATTTTGGTTTTCAATTTTCTTTTCTCTGTTTCATTATTTCTCTGTTCAACTCTCCATTCCCTTTCTCGCTCTTTCTTACTATTTGCCTCTATATATATGTTTCAACTGGGCACTTCTATTTAAGCTGATTAGATTTCAATTTCAAAATGTACTATCATGCTGCATAAGTATTTTAATAAAGAAGAAATAGATATATAGTCAAATACACTGTTAGACAATTGCTAAGGCCGGATGACAATAACTAAGCTATTGTCATCTGTCCTTAGCGATTGTCCACTAGTGTATTAACAGTTTAAAATAATATAATATTTATGTTTTAATTGTGTTTCAAATGCATTTGTAGCATAAAACGAAAATTGAAATATAATATTGAAATTTAGGGATTAAGACAAATAAATAAATAAATAAATAAATAAATAATAAATAAAAATAAAATTACGTAAGTTTGTACCCATTCTCTTTGTAAAAACTTTAATTATAAATGCAATAAAAAAAATAATGATGTATTTTCAAAACAAAAATTACATTATATATAGATTTTGTAAAGTAATAATAATTATATTAATAATTATAATGATTGGCTAACTTCAACACATACATTAGTAGTATTGATTATGATAAAAAATAAATAAATAAATAAATAAAATAAAAAAAATGTCTAAAAAAAAATAAATAAATAAAAAGGAAAGAAAAAACTCATAATCACATCGCATATTAAGTTGTTCGAGAAAGTCATTAAATTTAGAAGAAATAATTATCACTTCGGTTTAATCTAAATATGATTTGTTTTACATGAGATGGTTTAATTTTGTACTTCAACAGTTTTTTAATAGCATAAAAAAATTAAACAATTAAGCTTTTACTTTTCTAATTAATGCTGTTCAAATTAGTCTAGTGTATATATAAACATCTTTCAAGTATAAAAAAAAAGATGAGATATTTGTTTAATTACTTAAATTATTTTGTTTACTTCTCACTAAATTATTTCGAAAAGAAAAAAAAAAATTCATCGTTTTAATCCTCATTTTTTTGTTTTATATACAATGAAGGATATAATTTATCAGTATAAATTTTATTTTATTTCTCAAATTGACATTAATGCGACAAAAAAAAAAAAAAAAAAAAAAAAAAAAGTTGTCATTTACATGCAGAAAAAGAAATAATATTCACTGGAAGTAAAATATTTTTCAGTGAGTCTGTTTTCATTTTCAATCATAGATTAATAAGGCTTTTAATTTATTTTTAGATATACAATTTAAAAAATGCAATAGTTTTTTTTTTTTTTTTTTTTTTTTTATTGAAAGGGAAACTATAGCTACTGAATTTTAATTTGTATTTTTCATTAAAAACTATCATGCGTAATGCGTATATATATATACATATATATATATAATTTTGGTTACATTTTATTTATTTATTATTATTATTATTTTAGTAGTATATACATTTTACTGAACAACATAATACGCATTCCAAAAACATCTTACACTACATAAATACTGTAACCTGTTCTCTTTTCTTGTGTTACTTTCAGCACTTTAAAATCTTATGCAATACACATTATTGTTAAGTAACTGTATCATAAAGCTGTATGAACTTTATTTATATATTTTTTTTGTGTGTGTTATGTTTATAGTGTTTGTTAACTTCAAAATAATGGAGTTTTCTTCTTAGTGAAAGCAGGTATGTGTAAAAACATTATTCAATAAAAGTGTTGATATAATATTAAATATTAAATTAAATTTATTGAAAATTCTGTGTACTGGAAAACTGAAAATTTATTTTCTGACACATTATAAAATGGATAATTTATATGATAATGGTATAGATGATAGTGATTTTTAGAAATATATAATGTTTTTGTTTGTGCTCTGCATATACTGAAAAGTTAATTTAGTTAAAACTACTTACTATTATTTAAATTTTAAGAAAACGATTATGTTCTAATAACAAAGATTTAATATTCAATGTTAGTTATTTAAAAGTTTTTTTTTTTTTTTTTTTTTTTTTTTTTTTATCAAAACAATATTTCTTTTCTCCTTTCTCTCTTTCACGCAAGTCTGTCATCTTTCGCTGAATTTTTAATAGTCAGAATCTACTATTATAATTTAAACAGTGTAAATTCCCGTAATACTGCATTTATTTGAAATTAATATCATACAATTAAACTTAGCTGATTTAGTAAAAGTTTCTCTTTTTTTTTTTTTTTTTTTTCTTCAGGGAGGGGGGGGGGGGAGTTCATTTTATATTTTTGTAAAGTTTAAGTGTTGTGAATTTTGTTATAAAATTATGAAGTAAAAGTTTTCTTTATCAATTTATTTATTTATTTTTTAATGATTGAAATGTTATTTTTATACGGTGAAACTTAATAGTGATTTAGAAGAGTGTATTATTATTATTATTTATTTATTATTTATTTTTTTTTTAAGTGAACAAAAAAACATAAATAAAATTACCAAATTTCATTTTCAACTGGTTTTAAAAAATAATTTAGTTTGAAATACTGTTTGTTACTTAAAATAAATGAAAATGTTAGAAGTATTTATAAGAAATAATAATAATTTAACTTTAGTTGTAAATAGATACTTCTCAAAAGACATGAAAATGTTGTTTAAAAAAAACTGCATTTAAGTTAAGGAAAAACTTTAATGTTGTAAATGTTGTTGCATAATTATACAAGAAAAACTTTCATAATATGAATATTTCAAATTAATGAAATGTTAATTTTGTATAGTGAAACTAAAAATTGGCTTAGTTGTTTTGAAAAAAAAACTTTTACAAGCTTTCGCTTTTTCCTCTAATTTCATTTTCTCATGAATTTATACTAAAATTAATGAACTTTAAAATACTATTTGTTGCTTAAATTTGATAAAAATAATAGAATGTTTCATATGAAATGATAAGAATTCAATTTTAGCTGTAATTATTTAGAATTTTGTGACAAAAGTCTGAATAGCTATTTTGTCGAAACAGCGCTTTACGTTTCAATGAAATTTGACTTTTGTAGGTGTTGTTACATAATTATCAGTACATAATTTCAAGATACCTATATTTTAATTATTTAAAATGTGATTTTTATATGGTAAAACTTAAAAGTGGTTCAGAAGCAAATCTTTTACAGATTGCTCCGCCCTCAGGTTAGTGGTTACGCCTCGACAAATATGGTAAATTTCACTATAAACCAGAACTAAAAAATTATTAACTTTAAAAAAAACTGTTTTTTGATTTAATTTAATAAGAATAGTAAAGTCTTTTATGTAAAATGATAAGAATTCAATTTTAGCTGTTAATATTTTGAATTTTGTGACAAGACTCGGAAGAATTTTTTTTTCGAAACAGTCATTTACGCTTCAGTAAAATTTGACTTTTGTAGGTGTTGTTACATAATTATTAGTAAAGAATTTTAATATACCTATATTTTAATTATTTAAAATATGATTTTTATATGGTAAAACTTAAAAGTGGTTCAGAAGAAAATCTTTTAGTAACTGCTCCGCCTTTGGGTTACGATTCGACAAATATGGTAAATTTCCCCATAAACCGAAGCTGAAAAATATATTTATATTTTTAAAAAGTGTTTGCTGCTTTAATGTGATAATAATAGTAAAATCTTATATATAAAATGATAATAATTCAATTTTAGCTGTTATTTTGAATTTTGTAATACGACTCGGATGAGTTTTTTTTCTCGAAACAGTAATTTACGCTTCAGTAAAATTTGGCTTTTGTAGGTGTAGTTATATAAATACTAGTAAATTTTTTTATTATACCTATATTTTAATTATTTAAAATGTGATTTTTATATGGTAAAACTTAAAAGTGGTTCAGAAGCAAATCTTTTATAAATTGCTCCGCCCTGGAGATACGCTTCGACAAATATGGCAAATTTCACTATAAACCGAAATTCAAACTTATTTATATTTTTAAAAACTGACTGTTGCTTTAATTTGATAATAATAGTAAAATATTTTATATAAAATGATAAGAATTCAAGTTTAGCTGTTAATATTTTGAATTTTGTGAAAAGACTTGGAAGAGTTTTTTTTTTTTTTTTTTTTTTTTTTTTTTTTTGTCGAAACAGTCATTTACGTTTCACTAAAATTTGGCTTTTGTAGGTATGACTAAGACTCCTATATGATAAGAGCTGGCGCAGTGTCCGCCATTTTCTATCCCGTCTGGGAAAGTGTTGGCGGTAGAAAAAGCTAGGTTATCTGATTAGCGTTGTTATCGCTTTTAAACTTTTATAGAGATCAAGTGAGCTAATAGAACTTCTTATCACGAAACAAACAAGTTGGCAATTTTAAGAACATCGCCAACATTCTCAAAACTGCAACCCTTCACGTTAAAAGAAATGCAATATTAAAGTTAATTTTAAAAGAAATTAAAACAATAACTTAAAAAAACAGTACATTCATATTAAATTTGTCAAACAACTTTGAAAATAAAATGAAATAATTTGAAAATAAGGGAAATCTTACGCTACAAGGTTGTGCTCTTGCTCCGGGTATTCACGAGTTACATCTGCAATTTATAATCCACTTTTTCCTTTTTTCTGGATTAGAAGAAAATATAAACAGGCGGTGCCCTTTTCTGGAGTTATTCGTGCAATTTATTGCAGAAAAACCACCAATAATAAATAGTCAGCCGGTCTTGTGGGATAGAAAATGGCGGATGCGTCAGCCTGTCTATGTAGGAGTTCTAGGTATTACTACATAATTAGTAGTAACGAATTATAAGATAAACAATCTTTTAATTATTTAAAATATGATTTTTATATGGTAAAACTTAAAAGTGGTTCAGAAGCAAAGCTTTTACAAATTGCTCTGCCCTCATGTTACGAATCGACCAATATGGTAAATTTCACTATAAACCAGAACTGAAAGATTATTAACATTTAAAAAATTGTTTTTTGCTTTGCTTTGATAAAAATGGTAAAGTAATTTATATAAAATGATAATAATTAAATTTCAGCTGTCAATATTTTGAGTTTTGTGATAAAACACGTAATAGCATTTTTGTCGAAACTGCGCTTTATGCTTCAGCATACTTGCCAACATCCTAATTAATATTCCGTAGTCTTGTTAGTCCCGCCCTTTTTCTCACACCAATATTTTTTTAGAGTAATATTCTCCAAATGCAATTACATTTGAATAAGAGGAAAAATACTCTGAAAAGATACCGGTGTGAAAATGAAGGCGGAGTTAACGTTACTACGGAATATTAATTAGTATGTTGGCAAGTATGCTTCAGTAAAATTTGACTTTTGTAGGTGTTGTTACACAATTATCAGTAAATAATTTTAAGATGCCTATATTTTAAATATTTGAAACTTAATTTTTATATGGGGAAACTTAAAAGTTGTTTAGAAGGAAACCTTTTTCAAATGATTGCTCCGCTCTCCGATTACAGTTTAACAAATATGGTAAATTTCACTATAAAAAGAAATTGAAGAATAATTATATTTAAAATCTGTTTGTTGCTTTAATTTGATAATAATAGTAATGTCTTTTATATAAAATGATAAGAATTAAATTTCAGCTGTCAATATCTTGAATTTTGTGATAAAACTCGTAATAGCACTTTTGTCGAAACTGCGCTTTATGCTTCAGAAAAAATTGACTTTTGTAGGTATTGTTACATAATTATCAGTGAAGAATTTTAAGATACCTATATTTGAAATATTTGAAACATAATATTTATATGGTGAAACTTAAAAAGTGGTTTAGAAGGAAATCTTTTTCAAATGATTGTTCCGCTCTTGGGTTACGCTTCCACAAATATGCTGAATTTCACTATAAAGAGATACTGGAAAATAATTTTGTTTAAAATGCTGTTTATTATTTAATTTGATAAGAATATTAGTGTTATAAACATTTAAATTCTGCTAATAAAAAAAATATTATTGTCTTTCAGATGCTGTTAAAGAAAATGAAAGTTTAAAGCTGAAACATAACTGAAAAATTGTTATATAGAAAAGGATAAAAAATGTACAATTTAAATGAAATAAAATTAAATAAAATTAAAGTTTTCTTTCTGTCTTTTTTTCTCTCTCTCTCTTTTTTTTTTTTTTTTTTTTTTAAATACTTATTGGAAGATTTTATTAAATTCATTTGTAAGGTAAAAGAAAAAAGTCTAAGAACCAGTTTTATCAGTCTATATGCTGAATGAATGTCTTTTATATTAAAAAAGGGTTTCCTCCACTCCCACCCCCCAACTATTTGTTTCATGTATTTCAAGCAACCGGTTGAATTAAGTAACATACATATACAGTTTAAATTCCTCGTGAAGTTTTATTTTAATTTTATCTACTTATGTTTTACTACTATCAGATGTGTTTAAGTTAAAAAAAAATATATATATATATATTAATTGATATATATGATTTTATAAATATCTAAAATTATTCATGAATTATTTTAAATATTGTTTAAATTAAACCTTTTTAACTATTTAATATTTAAATATTAAGATCTTAATTGCACCAATAAAAGATATTTTTTGCTTTATTCTTTAAGATTTTTTTTTTTTTTTTTTTTAATCTGGTTAGAAACAAAAATAAATATTCTACGAGGATATTGATCATACTAGGTATCAAGTCCTTTCTCACCCCCAATTTTCTTACTTTGTTGATATAGCAATTGAGGTAATTTGTTATTATATAAAGAGTATTATGAAAAATTATTTAATAATCAAGACTACTGTTAACTTTTAAAATAAAAAGGTTTATATATATATGAATGTTACTGAATTTATATATTTATACAAAAAAATCAGTTATTTATTTTTTATGATAGCTATGTTTTTATTATTATTATTATTATTATTTTAGATTGGATGAAGCCAAAGTGGCAGTAATGGCTTATTATAAGCTTATAAGTATTTTGAGTAAATAAATTTTATAATTTGCAACGAAAATGTTTTTTTTTTTTTTTTTTTTTTTTTTTTTGATTAATATTCAACGATTATTTTTCATTAGTATCGATAACTTTATGACTCCTATGAAGCATGTGATTTAAGGTGGCTCGTTACTGTTAGCTAATCATATTATTATTCATAATCAAAATTATTTTATGGCCAATGCTTTAATTGTTTCTTCACATTTGAAAAATTTCGAATTGTTTTCTTTCTTTCATTCTTTTTTTTTTTTTTTTTTTTTTTTTATAATAATAATACAAAAAATGATATGTTGGAAATTTTTAGAAATCAGTTTTTGAAACGAGGACTAATTTAATATGGTTGTGAATTAAATAAAATTAAAAAAATATGTATGTTTTATGTAATGATTACTTCTGCTGATTATCAATTTACCTGTATTGTTCTTAACTATCAATGGCAATGGATAATGTTCCTTTAAAAAGTTGTAATATTGCTACAGAATTAATTCAGATTATAATGCATATTTTACATCTACAGTTCAGTGTCAAAAACATTTATGTTCGGGAGCAAAGAAAGGAAAAGAGCTTAACTTCCCCCGCCCAGAAGATTGTGAATTTTTCTTTTAATGCTAAATGAAAGAATCACTTATTCAAAACCAAAATTTAAGTTGCCAGAAAAATAAATATTAAAATTCCCATTAGACCCAATAAAAATATTTATCAAATTATTAGAAATGAAAAAGTTAAAATTGATCTTTTTGAAAGATCTGGTATTTGTGAAATCCCTTTACTAAAGAAAACAAAAACAATGGTTACTGTATTGGTATGACGAAAAGGAAAATCAAAAATAGAATTAAAGTACATGTGACCGACATCAAATTTAATAAAATCACCACCGCGCTCACCAAGACCATACTTGCCAACATCCTAATTAATATTCCGTAGTCTTGTTAGTCCCGCCCTTTTTCTCACACCAATATTTTTTTAGAGTAATATTCTCCAAATGCAATTACATTTGAATAAGAGGGAAAATACTCTGAAAAGATACCGGTGTGAAAATGAAGGCGGAGTTAACGTTACTGCGGAATATTAATTAGTATGTTGGCAAGTATGCCAATACCATCGCAAACGAAAACATTGATATTAAATTTAACGAAGTTCGCAAATTGACAAATTGCAATAACCCTATTTATGCTACAAATCGCGAAATAATTGAAATCTTATTCAATCCGTTTTCTTGTAATGGCAGCGACCCAGCACAAGACATCAACCGTAACTGGACAAGTTTCTGGAACTGACGAAAACAAAGTCGCCGGCAGAAAGGAGCAAGCAGCCACAGTTTTGCCTCTGATAAAGATGGCGGGGGGGAGGGGGAGGGAGGACACCTCCTACAAGTTTACTAAGGCTTTCTGCGAGGAAGTATGTAAGTTTTTAAATTTTTAATAAAAAAATCAAAATGTTTTGCAGCACTCTGTAAAAATTATTGCTTTAAATGTGTTTTGGCTATAGTATGTGATTATGTTTTTCTTCTGATTATTTGTATAAATTTTTATGTGGCTACCACATATATCCATGGATATGTGACGGTTTTTTTAAAAAATTGCAAAAATAAATAAATAAATGTATAAATAATGTCTATTTTTATTTATAACACGTGGGTATTAGACTTAGGGAGAAACCATTTTTTGGAAAGATTTCATACAACAATAGACACAGCATACTGCAATTAGAATGCAAAAAAATGACATATCTTCGAAAATATGAGCATTTTTAATACAACATTTTTAACTGCATAAGCGATAGCCTTTAAAAAAGTTCATTTCATGGTTTAATAGCGTAAAGCATCGAGCTACGTATATTAAAGCTCTAACAAATATCATGTAAATTCACACTGTTATGAATTATAGAATGAGCAGAATTTCAGTTTCTCCCAAAATTAAAGGAAGATGATAGGGATTTTTATCAATATTTATTTAGAATGAGGGAATACTGTATTACCATATTGGGGAATGATTGATTTAAGATAAAAATGGGAGCAAAAACCTTTATAGTTTAGCTTTGTTTTTTAGAGGAACTGAAATTCTGTCCATTATATAACTCATAAGCGTTTGAATTTACAGGATATTTGTTTGGGGTCTTCATATAAGCTGTTCCAACGTTTGACTATTAAATTGTGCAAATTAAAAAAATGTAAAGATTGCGCATGCTTATTAATATATATATCTATATATATAGCTAAAGTGTTCATACTTTGCAAGATATTTCACATTTTTGCATTCAGATTGCATTATGCTCTGATGCATTTTGCCAAGTTTCTTAAAAATGGCTTTGCATTGAGTCTAATACCCTACGTGTTATAATTTAAAAAGTGTTTTTTTTTTTTAGTAAAATTTTAAAGGTACCGTTATATCTTCATGAATACAAGTGGTAGCCTCTTAAAAATTTATACAGCTAATAAATAGAATCCATATTATCACATGGTAGAGCCAAAACGCATTTGTAGCATCACCTTTTTTACAGGTGCAAAACGTTTCCATTTTTCTTTAATTTTTTACTGGTCCCCTTTTTATCCACAGGAATACTCACAAAGATTCAAGATGATTCCTGAAGAATTTTTTTTTAGATGTTTGACAACACGTCTAAATTCGAAATGTTCAAATATTATTGGTAGATAGATTATTTGAAATATATATTTAGATTATTTTAAGAGATGGACAGAATATTAAACAAACTTGAACAGTTAATAAATGTCCCTAATACAGATAAACAAAGACATCTATAAACACCTCATTTGAAAACGTATTTCATGAACATTGAAAATATATTGAAAAAATTATTATAGTATCCAATTTGTCTTTGTTGCTTATTGTTTTTTTATAAATTGAAATTATACAAAATCCTTCAGCACAAATGAAATTCCAATAAATAATGATATCTATAACGAACTATATATTGCATTTATAATGAAATATGATAACGTTACACACACGCGTGAATCTGTTATTTATTGTATATAGATATTTAAGAAAAAAAATTATGCTGTTTTCTCTTTTTACATTCTCTTACACATATGGTAGAGAAAGTATTGTTTTTGGTTCAAATTTTTGAAATTGAATTTTCGTTATATTTACACGTTTCGGGATCCCCTGAATCCAAAAATCATCTTTTTAGCTGTTGGTCTGTATGTGTGTCTGTCTGTTATTAGCCTATCTAAAGATAAGATGCTAGCAGAATCTCCAAACTTGATATTTTTAACGCGCTACGTTATGCTACACAAATTTCCTTGAGATGAGGCAAATGGTTCGTGTAAAGGCATACCCAAGATAATTCAAATACGATACGGCTATGGGGAAAATTGCAGGTATGTATAATTTAACATTTATAGACTTCAGTAAACCACATGGAAATGATATAAATTTTTTATATACGTAAAAACATATTTCTTCTCAACAAACATAGACCTATCGGTAGACAGTTGGTCCATTACCGGCTTGCCGTTTTAGGTGGCGACGTACCGATGCCGCTAGCCGAATCGGGTACGTAACTTTTGTGGGCCTTCGGGCGGCAGTCGCCCAATTGTCTGGTTCACAATCGGACCGTTTCCGGCAAAACCGACAAGGCCACCGACGCGACATCGCAACAACATCTAACCGTTTCCTAACCAAACATATACCGGCCAGCCCATTTCTATTTGCAGAAAAAAAAAGTTTCTTGCGCGACTGATCAATGCTACCATCTAGTGAAGAAATCGCGAACTTTTATGTTTACACTTTCCGTTTAACTTACCCGAGTAGAGGACAGAACCCGCAAATCTTCCAACCAGTGGTTTCTCTTTGTACTTTGCACGTGTTTAACCATTCGACCATCGGCACTTGTAACTTTGTTTTTTGATAAACGGTAATTTCGCTATTTATTATTTTAGATAGATATTGTATACTTTTATGAGATGTTACAATTAAATTAAAAATTTAAAAGTCAATATAATCAAAAGAAATATAATTAAATTATTTTTAAGTTGTGGTTTAGATCAAATAATTTTTTTAATAAAATTAGAATATCAAATAGTTACATAATATATATATATATATATATATATATATATATATATATATATTAAATTAATTACATATTTTTTAAGGAAAATGTTTTGAGTGTAGTGAAATTATTGAAATTTTATCTGTTAATAAAACTTTATTTTGAGTTTATTACTTTAGTAGATTTTAATAACTTATTATGTATTATCCCTTGTAGAAATAATTGGCAGCGAAACTAAAAATATTTTTAAGTTATTAAGAACATATATTTTATCGTTAATTCTGAGACAGAGATTACATAATTCTTTTATTGTTTCAAATTATGATTGTCAATAAAATAAAAATTAAATAAATAAATAAAATAAAATTGCATGGTTTCTTAAGAAGAAAAAATTATTTAATTAAAAACGCATGAAAACTTGAATTTTCTAAAAAGATAAATGCAACTGAAAAAATTCTCTATTAAATTCATACTTTATATAAGTGTAATTAATTTTTATTGTTATTTTAGGTTTTTTTTTAATATTATTGAGATATTTACATTTACACCTTTTGAGGTTCCCGTAAAACAGTTAATATTTGCAGGAAGTTCAAATTCGGTATTCTAAATCAATATCAAATGAGGATGCTAATTTAAACATTTCATTGAAATTAATCAAATGATTCGCGTACAGAATATCCAGGAGAGTTAAAATACATATTACATAAGTAGGCAAACTTTCTGAAAGATACAGTTTAACATCTTTAAATTGCAGTAAACAAAATGAAATGAGCATATATAATTACTTATGCGCTTTTTATGCATAAAAAGCATGTTTCACAATTAGAGCTGAAAAAATTAGAACTGCCATCTAGTGAAGAAATTTTGAACTTTCGAAGTTATAGGTTTTAAATATCCAGTTAAATTGATTTTAATTTTTGAGTTGTGCTTCAGACAAAATTATTTACAGAGTATGATTTGAATCTCTGTATTGTTTAATGAAAATATTACAATTTAAATAATTTCTACGGATTAAATATTTTTATTAAAAAACTATTTAATATTTAAACTATGCTCAATATATACATTTTATAGCATTATTATTAATTAATTAATTAATTAATTTATTATTATTATTATTAATTTATTTTTAATGAAAAGGATGAAAAAAGATAAATTAATTTGTTTAATTAATTAATATGTTTTATATATATAAGTATTATTGTTAATAATAATATTCTTCTTCTTCTTATTATTATTATTATTATGACAAATATATGCATCTGTTATACTAAACATATTCAACATGTACGACAAAAGTAAAACTTAAAAAATAATAAAAATAAACTTATTATTTTATTTATTTTATTTTTTTAATATTAAATTTAAAAATTCGAACTCGAAGCAAACTGTCCCAAAATCGGACTAACGTTGGTACATTTTTTTCGGGCCACTACCGGATATCAGATATAGGCCCAGTATCGTATACCGATAGAAATGGTTTGAAGATTTTTATCCGTAAGCGGTCCGGTAACAACAGTCTACATTGTTTCTTACTGTCGGTTGCCGGCATTCTACTGATTAGTCGCCGACTGCCGACTGCGGCCCGAGTCGATGCCGAAAGGCTTGTGTTTGTTGGGTTGTAGAATACGGTATGAAAATCTATTACTATTCGCTTACAGGGCTACTCAAAAGTATTAGATTATATTGCGGCAATGCTTGAAAATTTTTGAAAGCATATTTCATGTTGTACCGTGTGTTATTAATATAAGATTATATTTATATGCACCATGTGTTGTGTACATAACTTTCAGAAGATAATATTTAAGCCATAATATTCTTTCTTATTGTTAGCGAAAGTGCTTTACTGTAATATTTTACCATGACCATGTAAGCTGTTCAGGAATTTAAATTAATTCTTAATACCCGTATGGTAAATAATATATATATATTTTTTTTTTTTTGTATAATTACACGTTTTGAGGCTTCCTGAATATCGAAGTCAAATTTTTAACGTTTTATCTTTGTCTGTGTCTCTTAGAGTAAATTAAAAACAAAAAATTTCAAATGATCCAAATTTTGTGTTTTAAAGTTAATACGTTTCTTACTAGGAAAGTTTAATAAATATTTATAAGTTTTCAGGAATTTTGCGTGCGAAAGTTGTCTGGGTAATTTTAAATGAACTTTTGAATGTAATAACTAATTTGAATTATATGTAAATGTAGGTACAATAATGAAACAGGAGGTTGAGGGTAGGTTGAAGGGTTGAGGAGGGGTCTCCCTCACACAGAGTAATTTGTCAAATAAAGCTGTTCCGAAGCCTAATTTTAATTGTTTTAACATAAGTTTACATAACTGTTCTCGTTACATTCCCCCTTATTCTCCAATTTGTATTTATAGTATTATATTTCAGGGTAACAGAAAGTCGTGTGCGTGACACACCAGATTATTTGAAATATTTCTGAAATATCAAGGTTTCAGAATTCCTGTGTAATAAATATTGTTACGAATTTATAAATAATTGTAGTTATGCTTATGTAATTTCATTCAAAGAGGTTTAGTCAGGATATAAGAAGGTTAATTTTCTGCATTTCTACCTTGTTTACGCATTAAAATAGCTCATTTTTCTCCAAAAACCCCGTTATGAAGCCTCAAAAAAGCAAGTAATGACTTTAGCGCAAATTAGGCAACTTCTTCGCTCTTTGGCGATTTTTTTGGTGACCTTGGTCAGAAAATCCTTATTATTGATATCTCAAATATCTAAGCTCTATAACTTGGTTCCTTGAGAAGTTGCAAGAAAATTCTAGGTTTATAGAAGCGTATTAAAGTAAGCTTAATTCGGCCAAATCAGTCACACGCCAACCGTCATACAGGGAAGAGTTTTTGGCTGAGGTTTCTTGTAGTATTTGATTGCAGATTATTGTTGTGTGTTATTGCTATGCTACAAGTTATTCTGTGATTGCAGACTTTTGTTGAGTGTTAATGATATGTTACGAGTTATTCTGTGAATTTGATGTTGTCAGATTTCTAATAAAGCTGTGTTTTCTGGTGAAACTGAAGTTAATAATTGGTTTTCAGACCTGTAATATTCTAGAATTTTCTGTAAATAAATTTTTAGCCTCTGGAAGCCTTTCATTCAGAGACAAACCAACTTCCCCGAGTACGTAACAATAAATTCAAAAAGAAAACATTTAAGCAATGAACTTAACATGTGATCAACTCTAACGAATGTGTACTTGAGAAATATACAGTTATGTAATGTAAAATGATATTGTGAAAAAATTAACTCAAATAAACACTCTAGTTTCTTTTAAATATATATATATATATATATATATATATATATATATATATATATATATATATTATTTATTTATTTATTTATTTTCAAATAAGAGAAAAACAATATATGGAAATTCTATATTGAATTCTCAAACCCTCATCTTCCAAAATATAAACATGTAGCAAACAGAAGGAAGTCTTAGAAATATTGAATACATTATGTATCTTCAAAAAGACTTTTATGAACAAAAGTTTCCCAAAAATATTTTTATTCAAAAATTCAGTTTTTCTTCGTTGTAACAAAACGCTTCTGATAAAATAAGAAAAAAATCTAATATGATTTTTTTTTGTATTTGTGGAGTTATATTTGCATAAATATATGAGTTACTCGAAAATATTGGTCTCGAGGATGTTTACAGCATTCGGTATTTATATAACATCGTAATTTTTTCTTGCTTTCATTATAAACATTATATGGACATAAATATATCCACGTTCGGAAATGTCATTATAAAATTCTCTACAGAAATCCATACGATTTATCAAATGCATTAAATTCAGTCTAAATTCTAAAAATCATTATTTTTAAATTAATTAATGAAAATGCTTAATTATATATTACTTTTATATCACTTATATAATACTGGAAACAAAATGCCAATCCCAGAAATTTTTGAACTGATTTTAGGTATTTTGGGGGTGCGGAGTTTAAAAATGCCTTTCAATTTATTCGATTAGCTTTAGTTTAGGAGACATAATTATAAAGAACATTATTATTATTATTATTATTATTATTATTGTTGTTGTTGTTGTTGTTGTTGTTACTATTATTATATTGACTAATAGTAATATTATTACTATTACTATTATTACTATCATGATTATTTATAATATTGTGACTATTATTATTAAAATATAGCACAGGTGGACGGTGAATTTGTTTTTCTTCAAGGTGATATGTTTTACTGGTGTATTTCTGGATACTGATTAAGGTAAAACTTTTCAAAAATTTCCATCATGTACAATTCTGACAAAAAATGGGATTGTATGCGCCTAAAGCTCCAATTTTGCAACTCCAATCTAAGTTATTTCTCATAAAATCTGGGTGAATTGTGTGAAGAAGAAAGAGAGCTATTTCATCAAGGTACCAAAGAAATGCTGAGTAGGTATCAGGGACGATGGTGTGTTAATATGTTAGCAGTATATTGTTGGATGCTACATAGAGACCCCCCCCCCAATAATGCCTTCAAGACGTGGACAGGGGGAAATGCTCGATGTAAAAACTTTGATGTAAATAAACAGATTCCAAACATAATATGTAACTAATAGCCGGTTTCCATGTATTTTGTACATAAATTGGTGTGAATCTGTTATTGTCTTTATGTGAATTCTTCCAATTTTCGTCCTTACTATGTGAAAAATTCTTACGTGATAGGAGATATAATACAGCATTTTCTGAATTCAGCGTATCAAAGCTCATAAAAATCACACAAAGAAGTTAAAAAAAAAAAAAAAAAAAAAAAGATTACGATGTCGCAGGCTTGTGTAGCAGTGAATGATACTGAGGGGGGAGGGTGAAAATAATAATTTATGTGGAAACCATAAGGCTACTAATTATGGAAAAAAAAAAGAGTTAAATTTATGCACCTTGCTTTTTGTGCACTTGTTTGCATGAGCATAAAATTACACTGCCTGCGCAGTATTTTCCACATTGTTAAAAGTATTTTTACACTGGGATATAATATATGTAAGCTAAAAAAAATAGAGCTCATGGTTGAAACCTGAAATAGTTTTTAGAATGTGAATGGCCCAAATATAATCATAAATGGGTCGAAATTTTTAGGTTCCAAATTCAGTGTTGACCTATGCAGTATATACTGATATTATGTAAAAAAAAAAAAAAAAAGATTAAAGATCACATGTCATGTAATAATTTTATTTCCTTTGCTAAATAAACCATTTTCTTGCAAAATAGGGAAATATTAAATTTTTCGATAATTAATTTTTTCGTTATCCAATAAAAACTTCATAAAGGTTTATTGGAGATATTTTCGAGGAATTTAATTACTAACGAGGACGTTTTATTACTAGATGACGACTATACATCATGTCGTCTAGACAAAAATAATACAAAAATTGACTTAATGTTTTCTTTTTGTAGAGATATTAATAGAAAAATAACTGATGCAAAATTTCTTTTGTAAATTTCTGAAAATTATAATTAAAAGATTTAAATATTTTAAAACGTTAAATATAGAAATATATTTGACTGTAAATAGAATTTAATTTTATAGAGAAAGCAGAATGAAGCTTTAATGTACTGGACTAATGTACTGGATTCATTCAGTATATATATATATATATATATATATATATATATATATATATATATATATATATGTCACGTTTGGGATGTACTTAACATTATTTCATAATTTTTAGAAATGCCCTCTTGTTTGTTTCTTCCTTTGTGCGTGAGACAAAATAGCTTTCCCGACTGAAGATCCATAAATAATGCACATAAATTTCATAAAAACTAGTTGGCATAGGTGGACACTAGGGTGGTTCGAAAAAATCGATTTTTTTTATTTCGTAATCGCGTTACCTCTAAAAAGTTGTAGTTTCGTATCCTCAATTGGGGAAAAATAAAAAATAAATTCTAAGTTGACATCTTCAGTTCGCGCATGAGGCTGAAAGTTTGTAAAAATATGTTAAAAATGGAAACTTTCAAAAATCAATAAAATTAGTTTTTTTTAACTTTTTATAACGCAACAGCCATAAATTGTTAGTATATAGCGTAGTTTTAAACTAAAAAAACATTATAACTTTTAGATGATATATTCTGTTCGCGCATGAGGCTGAAACTTTGAAAAAAAATGTCAAAAACTGAACACAAACAGTAACTGACCGGCAAGCGCAAAGTTGGCGCCGCGCCGTCGCATTCTTATTCCATTGCCGTCATGTCTAGACACAGTGAGGAAAAATTCTGTAACTGATATCTAGAATCTAAATGGTGGTTCTAGAAAAAATAGTTCCATGTCATCCTTATAAATTCTAGTCTCCTTGAAAAGCGAGTTCTAGAAGCCCGTATTAGAATTCTAGAGCATTTGACTATATTCTCGAGGGCAAAGTTATTTAAAAAATCTCTGCAAATAAATGAGACTACAAGAGGCGGGTTTCAGCAACTATAATCTTGGTGTATGACCCAATTCTAGGAAATTAAGTGCGGATTTCTCGCAATACAAAAGATTCAGAAGATTCGGAAGATTCAGAATATTGTTTCACCATTTAGAAATGTGTAAACAAGGAATTCTTGACCATTTCGTCTATTCAGTTTATTGGTGTACCTTATGCGCATAGTTTCTCAGGACAAATTGGCAAGAAGTTGACTGACTGTGAAAAACTCCCAGTTGCTAATTTTGAAACGATTAATAGTGAGGAGATAAATGTGACCAAAACTGACTTAAACAAGGACAAACAGTATTTACTAAATATTTATCGAGCAGTCAAGACAGGAGAGTGTGCGCCAGATCTCGCTGTGAAAGATCCTGGTCCTCTTAGTAACTCTAGGTGGTTAACTTGTGCAACTAGGATATTAAGACTATATATTTCTGAAGTAAAACCTTCTGACGAAATTAAACTGTTGGTCAGCTATATTATGAAGATATACGCTCCAGTATGGTTTGGAATTAAAATGCATCCCTCTGTAAAGTTTGGAGCAGTTCACGTGTTTAAATTAGTACAGAAGACAAGACAGCTGCCCGACAGGGTACGTAAAATAAATGATCCTGTCATTCAGAGGAATGCGTATTTTTGTCATCAGGAAAATCTTTTAATTTCAATGGTACTAGATGAGAGAGTGCACGTAAGACAGCTAGCTTTTCGAAGATTGCTAAAAGCAAGAAAACAAGAACCAAAAGGGAAATCGGTGCGAACTTTTCAACCACCGACCATCAATTTTGAAGCTTCAAATTACATTGAACTTATTGATTGGTCCAAGTGCAAACTTACACCTTCTACAATAATGAGCAATGTGTCAACGCAAAGCCTAGAAGAACTTATTAATGCTAATGTCCTCCCAGAGTTCGAGCTAATTAAATTTCCTTTCCACACGCAAAGTGTTGAAAGAATCGTAAAGCTCGTAACAGAACCTTGTACTAAAGTATGTAGAGAAGAGAACAGGGATTGTTTCATAAGGACAACTTTGCTCTCAAGGTCAACTATGCCATAATTTGACTATAAATCTCAATTTAAAACAATGCTCAACACATCTGAGGAATCTTAAAGACATAAAAAATAGGTAAATTCTATATATCATTCTGTAATTAGCTAGGACATGCAATGCCATTATATACATATAAATGTGTGTGTAACTATACTTGTACGTATAATACTGTAATAAAAGGTTATATTCAACAAATTTAGAATTTTTAAAATACTTTTGAAACGTAAATGTGCCATGTATGTATTATTGTATATTAAACACCTAAATTTCAAATTTTAGAAGATTTTAGCCCAATTTAAGGCGTATGCGCTAACTGAAGATATTATGTGAAAGCTATAAAATATTTTTTTAGGTTCAAACTACGCTATATACTGACAATTTTTGGCATTTGCATTATAAAAAATTACAAAAAAACTAATTTTATTATTTTTTGAAAATTTAAATTTTTAACATATTTTTTCAAACTTTCAGCCTCATGCGCGAACTGAAGATGTCAACTTAGAATTTTTTTATTATTTTTCCCCAACTGAGGATACCAAACTACAACTTTTGAGATGTAACGCGATTCCGAAATAAAAAAAAATCGATTTTTTCGAACCACCCTAGTGGACACTGTTCAGTTCCCCATCATATTTATGTTCTCATAAATTTCTAGTTTGAGACATGTAATCATGTTAAAAGAAATGAATTTGACCAAAGCTTGATACAGTGACAGAATGAAATCCCCGCCTAATAGGCTATCCACCGTTCACTTCGATATATTTATCGTATTCTAATATATTAATTTATTTTATCAGGGTCAATTCCGTTGTTTAGTTTTCATGCTACTATTTCCAATGCAATAATCCTCAAAATTCATATTTATATAAACTAGTCGGCATAGGTGGACTCTGCTCAGTTCCCCATCATATTTATGTTCTCATAAATTTCTAGTTTGAGACATATAATCATGTTAAAAGAAATGAATTTGACCAAAGCTTGATACAGTGAAATAATGAAATTCCCGCCTAATAGGCTATCCACCGTTCACTTCGATATATTTATCTTATTCTAATCTATTAATTTATTTTATCAGGGTCAATTCCGTTGTTTAGTTTTGATACTACTATTTCCAATGCAATAATCCTCAAAATTCATATTTATATGAAAAATTTACAATTTCGCCATGTTTGTAAAATCGTAAATTACGAATAATTTACGAAATTTTCCTATTAGAATATTTGTATTCAATCATGTTCAAACAAATATCATAAATGTAATTTTGAAGTTGTCTAATGCATTTATGATCCTCAAAATGGAAGTTTATGCTCAAATTGCCTTATTCTGACATGTTAAGTAAATCGTAAATTTCAAATAACTTACGAAAATTTTATATTGGAAAATTCATAGTCATTAATATTCATGCCAGTGTCCTAAATAATATTTCAAAAGTAGTCTGACATCTTTATGATGAAAATATCTCTAAAAACTGACCCTACAGACAGACACCATACAAATTTTGTCATTTTCGGATTCCTCACACCTGAAAACGTGTAGAAAAGTAAAAAAAACCGAGGTCGAAAATTTTCACGATTACCTAAGTTCCCCATACCTATAGTATGATGGGGAACTAAAAATTTACAATTTCGTTATGTTGATAAAATCGTAAATTACGAATAATTTACGAAAATGTCCTATTAGAATATTTGTATTCAATCATGTTCAAACAAATATCATAAATGTAATTTTGAAGTTGTCTAATGTATTTATGATCCTCAAATAGAAGTTTATGCTCAATTTTGCCTTATTCTGACATGTTAAGTAAATCGTAAATTCCAAATAACTTTTCGAAATTTTTATATTGGAGAATTCATAGTCATTAATATTCATGCCAGTGTCCTAAATAATATTTCAAAAGTAGTCTGACATCTTTATGATGAAAATATCTCTAAAAAGTGACGTTTATGTGAAATTTTGCCCTATACTGCCATGTTAAGAAATTCGTAAATTTCCAATAACTTGCGAAATTTTCAAAGTAACATATTTATAGTTACCGATGTTCATTACGGCATCAAGACGGATATTTTAAAACTGGTCCGACATTTTTACAGTATAAAGTTTCCATTTAATGCACGTTTAAGTGAATTTTTGTCCTATTCACCCATGTTAAGAAAATCGTAAATTTCTAATAACTTACGAAGTTTTTTAATTTGAATGTTGCAAATTAATAGGGTTCTTGCTAGTGTCGAAAGTAATATTTTAAAACTGATCTGACCTCTCTGCGATAATTTGTTCGTGAGATATCGTGTACACAGACTAACAAACTAACGGACTAAAGGACTAACACACTAACAGACACCCTACAGACAGACACCATACAAATTTTGTCATTTTAGGATTCCTCACACCTGAAAACGTGTAAAAAAGTCAAAAAACCGTGGTCGAAAATTTTCATGATCACCTAAGTTCCCCATGCCAATAGTATGATGGGGAACTAAAAGCTATATTTAAATGCATTTTGACATAAAATTGTGCTTATGTAATTTAGGCGCAAACCACTCATTATGTAACACTGTTATCCGTTTCATCATTATATATATATATATATATATATATATATGGCGGCATATTAGAAGAATTACTATAAATTTACACAATAAGCGTTAGTTTGGACCAACCATTGTAAGATGAAAACAAATGGTATTAGTAACAATTAACAAGGATTATTGTTTTATTTATTATCCGTCAACGTCATTTTAAAACATATAGTTTTTGAGTATATCTTTCACAAGATCTCGTCAATATATATAAAAACAAATAATTGAGCTGTGTATACGGGATAAATTAAAACGGAGTTATTTATTGTTTTTATTTTTAAATAAAAAAAAAATAATAATAAAAAAATAATAAAAATCTCATTTTTTAAACTTTCTCGATAGAACACAAAATTCACTTTCCTTCGATATTTAGTATTATATTTTTCAGAAATGAAATTTTATGTATACACAATGGGAAATAATTTTCGAGTATATTACCCTGCAGGAATTTATATCTGAAATTACACACACACACACACACACACACACACACACACACACACACACACACACACACACACACACACATATATATATATATATTTGTGTGTGTGTGTGTATGTGTGTGTGTGTGTGCATAAGAAATGTCATGAACACACCATGTTATTTTTGTGTTGTTAATATAATCAGGTGAGTCTTTTTCATCATCATCATCCTCTGCAAGGGTTAGGCTGGGAGCCTGTTTCAGCATATTGGTCTAACCACCGTTTTCTGGGTCTGTCAGGGTAACGCTTTCCCTTTGGAATGTAATAGAAGGCAGATCTTGGTAATCTTCCGCATGTCATATGTTGGACATGATTTTTCGAATTAGTTTGGTATATATAGATCTTCTCTAGCAGGCTAGAAACTTTTAATTATCTTCTAATATCTTCATTTCTAATTTTGTCCATAATTTTTCAGCACTATAGAGATCGTAGGTACCGTATCTCTTGTGCCTGGATAATGGTTCTCTCTTGGGTGCTCAGTGTCCATGCCTCTGAGACATGTAGAAAATTGGGCACTGTCATAACTGTATAAAAATTCAGCTGTGCTTCTTTTCTCGTTTTTCTCTTTAGTGTTCCTATAAGAGTGCCAGAAATCTGTTGGAGTATGTGTAGATTTTTTGGCGAATCATTATCATAGTCAAAGGTGATGTCACATCCCAGAAAGGTATAGTGTTGTATCTGTTCGATAATTTTATTATCAATAATAATTTTTGATCTCACTGGTTCTTTTCCCTTAAATGCTATTCTTTTCGCTTTTGAAATGTATATTTTCATGTTATAGTCTTGCCATATTTTATGAAATACATAGACATATTTTTCTTCTTTCAAAATTAAAATATATCATTATTTTTTAACCGACTTCAAAAAAGAAGGAAGGTTCTCAATTCAAACCGTATGTTTTTTTTATGTTTGTTAGCTCATAACTTCTGAACGGATACTCCGATTTTGATACTTTTTGTTTTGTTGAAAAGGTCTTGGTCTGACTTAGGTCCCATTGTAATATCTTTACGATCTAAAGAAAATACAGGGTGCCTAAAAAAGTCAGTCCCAACTCTTTTAACTGCTAAACGGCTGCAGCTATAGTGATATAAATGGTATGCAAGTATAGCAAAGTGGTCATGCAGTACAAGGTTAAACCGCTTGCAGCGCCACCTGGTGGGAAATAGAGGAGTTAGTGTTCCTATCTCGAAAACGGTTCTAGAGAAAAAAGTGAATTACAAAATTGAAGAGTACAGACATTCATGCTAGCGTTCCTATCTCGGAAACGGTTCAAGACAGGGGAAAAAGTGAATTATAAAATTGAAGAGCATCATCGATTTAGTACGAAAAGATAGTTTAGACATTGATGCTAAAAACACAATGCTAAAAGCGTGCATTTGTTTGTTCGCAATTTCTTACACTATGCACACTTGAACTACGATGCACACTTTGCAGCGTAGCGGATGACACGCATACTCTGTGGTTCAAAGTACTGGTACTGTAAGCGGTCACATCGATTAGCGCAAAGTCGTTTTCAACCAACTTCAGACAGGAGGGTGTTCTTGATTCGAGCTATGTGTTGTTGTTGGTGTTTGTAAGCTTATAACTTCGTAAGAGATGCTCTAATTAACCGATTTCAAAAAGGAGGAGGTTCTCAATACAAAGCGTATGATTTTTTGTTTTTGTTTGTTAGCTCATAACTTCTGAACGGATGATCCAATTTTGATACTTTTTGTTTTATTGTAAAGGTCTTGGTCTGAAATAGTTCCCATTGTAATATCTTTACGATCAAAAGAAAATACTGGGTGCCCAAAAAAGTCAGTCCCAACTCTTTTAACTGCTGAGCAGCTGCAGTTATAATCATAAAAATGGTATGTAGCTATACAATAAAGTGGATATGTGCAATGCGGTTCAACCGCCTACAGCGCCACCTGGCGGAAAATGGTGGAGTTAGCGCTCCAATCTCGGAAACGGTTCAAGACAGGAGAAAAAGTGAATTATAAAATTGCAGAGTATCATCGATTTAGTACAAAAAGATATTTTAGACATTAATGCTAAAAACAGAACGCTTAAAACGTGCATTTGTTTGTTCACAATTTCCTATTTTGTGCACACTTGAACGACATTGCATATGTTATAGCGTAGCGGGTGACATTTATGCTACGTAGAATTCAAAGTATGGTTATTATAAGCGGTCACATCAATTAACGCAAAGACGTTTCAAACCGACTTCATAAAGGAAGAAGTTCTCAATACAAACCATGTTTCTCGTTGTTGTTGTTGTTGTTGAAATTTGTTAGCTTATAACTTCGTAAGAGATGATTTGATTTTAAAACTTTTTTTGTTGTCGTAATGATCTTGGCCTGAAAAAGGTTTCATTACGATTTCATTACGTTATAAACAAATTACAGGATACTCACAAAAGTCTGTTCTCACTCTAACTGCTGAACGCATGCAGCTACACTGGTAAAAGCAGTATATAAGTATCGATGTTGAAACTTCTGTCCGTCAGCTGCAATGCATGTTTTGCTCTTTTTTTTAACTATACGCTTCGCAATTTCCAGCGCAGTGGGTGACACATATTCACTGTAAAGCAGCTATCACACGTACTCTCATACTATCAGCAGTATCAGATACTTTCTCCTGAAACCACCTGAAACAGGTTTTTCGAGAGGCAAACGCTTGAAAACGCACCGTATGATAGTTTCCCTCTCCTACCTTTGTCAATGACGAACTTATGACTGACTAAATCCCCTATGCTAGATGTTAGCTCATATTCAACCAATCGAAGTGCGAGAAAATCAGAGTGCGTTTAAAACATGAAATAGCGAGCGATTAGTCGCCAATTGTTAACGCCTTTTTGAATTCATTTCAGTCTTCAAAATAACCCTACTACCTGATGCTCGACTATTCGGAGAGGTATTAGCGTATAGTTCAGAGGGTAGGATCATCCGTGTGATAACTGCTTAAAGTTCAATGTATATGCCTAACAGAATTTTTGGTTACGAATACAGCGTATCTGTTCTTTACATTTCTAAAGACATTTTAATTTAACGTATGTTCATTCAATAGATAGTTTTTTGCTCATATCTGATAAAGTTAAGAAAAGTGACACAACTAAAAAATGCAGCATTTGAGAAAAATCAACTTAAAAATAGATTGTCCAGAATAAAACTGGCATAACTGTCTCTCGAGTGGATAACTTTGTAGATGGGGATGTAACTTCTTTGTTCACACTGGGTGCATTTCATGTATTTTTCAGTGACATAATCCATTGTTTGAGTTATGTCCCTTTTCTTGGAAGTTGTGATTTGTGAAACTGCCGTCGAACGTCTTCTGATGTTCTGCTATATGAATAAATTTTCACTGAAAAGAGAAAAATAAAATCTTTTTGTAAAAAAATAGAACCGACTCCAAAAAGCTACTACTATTCAAACAACTAAAAAAAAAAAAAAAAAAAGGTACAAAATGAAACTGTAAATTGCGCCTAAAAGTATAAAATAATTTCCTTCGCCAAACAACCTATAACACTACAATTAATCATAACTTTTGAAGTCGGCGCAAAATTAAATAAAAATTGATACCTTTATTCAATACAAAACTCAAATCCTATTCAAAATACACATCTTACATGATAGTTATCAAAGTTATACCAAATTTGCAAAGGAAACTCTAACTTCGTAGAAACATAAATACCGCATTGTGACGAATGTTCACTGTTTTATGTAGATGCTACTAATGGATCAATTGTATACAGTGATAAAATAATAAAGGAAACATGAAAATGGATCATTCGAGACAGCAGCATTTCTTGCTACCGATCTAAAAACAAACCTTTGAAAACTAATAAAATTTTATTTAATTTTGCGCCGACGTCAAAAGTTATGATTAATTGTAGTGTTATAGGTTGTTTGGCGAAGGAAATTATTTTATACTTTTAGGCGCAATTTACAGTTTCATTTTGTACCTTTTTTTTTTTTTTTTTTAGTTGTTTGAATAGTAGTAGCTTTTTGGAGTCGGTTCTATTTTTTTACAAAAAGATTTTATGCAATAAAATATTATATTGTATTACATTCTAACATTTTTTTGCACCTTAGTTGTTAAAAAGTTTGAATGAGTAATATTAGTATTTTTCAAATTATTTTATTTTGTAAACAAAAATATCTAATGCACCGCGATTATATAATCTTTAAGGTTATACGACAGAGAAAGAACATTATGCATTTTCTTGTTAAAGTTTATTGTAGAAGGGAATTTAAAAAATCATGTTTTCTGTAGTTTTTTTTTTTTTTTTTTTTTTTTTTAAATATTTTTGTAATTTTACACATGTGTATTTTACAGACCTTCAATTTGTCTAATTTATTTTCCTTTTTGTATTCTGAACTTCTATTGGGGAAATTAATCATTTCTTATGACAAGAAGTAGAGAGATATGTTGAATTTTAGCTTTTACTAGCAGCACATGCAATATCTTATTGCTTCTAACCTGCATTGAGAGGCTCCCTCGAAAATGATATATGTATATATATATATATATATATATATATACAGGGTGATTCCAAGCACAACTTCAAACTTTTAGAAGATGTAAAGCGCACCACAAGGATTGCAAATTGCTTAGAAACGCATGGCCGCAAACTTCATTTTAATTCCTTAATATCTGGATGTTTTTGTTAATACTTAACTACAAAACTCGCATATTGTCAGGAGTTTTGTAAATTGCATTTTTAATTAAACATTATATTGCACGTATACATTATATGCAGATGTATAACCTTTCGTTATGTAAACATTAACATTCAAAATCATCTATATATTAATGGGCAAGCATAAAATTTGTAGTCCCTTTTTAACATATTAATTTTGGGAGTAGAGAGTTGAAAATGGTATCATTCGAAAGGTATGGTTGGCCGGAAGGTGCGAATACAAATATTATTTTCTTACGATGTCAAGAAGGTATTTAAAAATACATTTATTTTTTATGCATTTTCCCCCATTTTTCCCTTTTATACACGTATTCCTTTACATTAAAAAATACCTAAAAGTAGAAAGTTGTTAAATCTGGCAATTTCATAAAGCTCAAATAAAACCATAGACACAGTAATTTGTATAATGTAGCATCACTATACGCAAGCGAAGTGATGACGTCACTGTCTGTCCATGGAGCCATGAAAAAGAGTTTCTATGTTAAACGTCCATTGGATTTTTGCAAAAAAATATTAAAAAATAACGGAAATTATCTGCCGATTTTAATTCCGATATTTGGGTATAGTTATATCTAAGTTACTGTCTACATGTGTTTGATTGAGTTAATTTTCTGTAAAATTGATAAAAGTTTAATTTAAAATCACAAAACTCCAGAAAAAAAAAATGGCAAACTGCCAGTTTCGAATGTAAACATAAACATTTCATTTCATAGGGTGATATTTAAACAATAAATATTCAACTAATATACTAAATAAAACGAAAATGGATTTATTACTAACTGCTGCATGTATAAGTATACTATTCGGAAAAAATTCCGATTTCCGTTTTTTGCTGAATTTACATGTTTTGAGCTTTCTTTACGTTTCAATTAACTGAAATTGGCTAATTATTTCTTTAAAAAGTGTCTTTATTGCTAGCTTTTGTGGGTAGAAGAAGCAAGTAGAAGATACATAAAAACTTTTGATTTCCGGTTTTCGATAAATTTACACTTTTTGAGATTTCCTTGCATTTTAATTAAGTGAAATTGACTACTTATTTTTATTTTTTAAAAAGTGGATTTATTATTCTTTCCTCTGCATATATAAGTAGAAAATAAAAGATTCAGAAAAGTTTTAGATTTTCGGTTTTCGATAAAGTTACACGTTTTGAAATTTCCCGAACTCAATTTGACCATTTTTGAAAAAAAAAAAAATATTTTTTTTTTTTCAAACACTGTACTTTATGAACCAATCGAATTAATTTAACAGAATTTTATACTTGGTTGGGCCTTGGTTTGACATGGTACCTATTAGCTTCTGGGCTGTATCACACAACAAGGGGCGTTTTCACGTTGCGATTTTCTCTCATTTCAGGAAAAGCTGACATCTACCGAGAGGAATAGTTATATTAAGTAAAACTCTGCTGAATCAGTTAGAGTAAATATCGGCAAACAATTGCCGCAGCTGTGTTGCAATTGCATTCCGTTTAGGACAAGGCAATAACTTTGCTATGCCTCGCTTTGCAAAAAAAAAAAAAAAAAAAAAAAAAAAAAAAAAATGTTCGAGTTTAGACCTCTGGGCGATACTAGTTTAATTAAAACTGCAATACCCAATTGTACCTTTTACAGTTAAAATCTAACCAAAAACATACAGTTCTTAAATGGTTTAAATGACGTTCGTGTTCATGGTTTCCAAAATTTTTTATTCCTATATCACTGCATACCTCTTAAAAATGCTTCTTCATTGGGTTTTAAATAACCTATATATATATATATATGTGTGTGTGTGTGTATATATATATATATATATATATATATAATACTTATATATATATACTTTCATTTTCCAATAAAATTTCAGATTTTTCCTTTTTGAGTTGTCAACTATATTTAATGTTCTAATTATACTGTTAAACACAATGTGATCAATCGGTGAATTTCATTGTGGCTTCGTGGTTTCATTGTTGTTCATCTGCTTTGAAATTTTGCATTTTTAAATCCATATGGTTCCTGTTCTGGTTGTGGCAGGCTGGGGGAGTGTTGCCGGCGTAAAACTAGTGTAACCCCACAGGCAAGTCACAAGTCTTGCCGCCTGCCTCCTTCTTCCTATCTTGTGTTTCTCGGGTTGTCTTTTCATTAATTTTGATAAGTTTATGGTTTTAAGTTAAGATTTGTTGTTTTACTTTATTGATTCGTCTGTTTTGCAGGCTGTTAATTAATAGATCTGGTTTCTTTACATTAGTGTATTTCATCCACTGATGATTTTTTTTTTTTTTTAATCTTATTGGTCATTGGTGTTTCAGTGATCTTGTATCTGTTGCTTGGCTTCTACTATGCTTAATAGATCATCTTTATTATATACATATATATATATATATATATATATATATATATATATATAATATATATTGATTTTGTAATACCTTCTAAAATGTTTGTTCTAGTATTCTAAAGTGAATTATTACTTTAATTTTTATTAGTATATTTTGATTTTTTGAAATATATATATATTTTTTATTTTGAATAGTTTCAAATTATGGGCCAATTTTTAAGCACGTTTTGCTTAAACCTATCTGTGTAATTCAAAATCCAAACAGTACTATTAGAAAAATATCTTGGTATCGACTTCCGATTTGGAAGATAATTATGCAGTGAGTTTTCATTAAAGTTAAATATAGAACTATCTGAACGAAAATTATGAATACCTCTTACAGTTTTCTCTCTTAAAATATTGAAGATTAAAGCAAGTTAAATAAAAATTATAAGATGAAATAGTGCAAGTAATTCGAGCATTATTCTTTTTATAACACAAATTTTGATCCGTACCAGTTTATCTTTGCTACAGAGATACCAATAATTAGCTTAAAAGGAAAATACGGACGAAATATTAAGTAATAATATTTGATTTGGCAAAATTCTCCAAACATACAACAAATAAATATAACTGAAATACAGTCTAAGGCTTTATGATTACTAACAATTTTAAAGGATGGAATATTAATTCGATTACAATTAAGATTCTCTAGTCATTCAAAGCCTATACTAATATAGAGGATTAATTTCTCCTTTTATTATTCATTAATTGAAAATTATAGTTATTTATTACCTTTTTTAGACTCAGGAAATTTATAATCGTTAAATCATGTCCTGTTTTTAAACAATTGATAATTTTTAAAATTTATTTTGAGGTCTTCAAATGAAATATTGTGGTAATGAATTTTTGTATTTTTTAAATTTTAAAAAGTATGAAATATTCAAATAATCTATTTTTGTAAATCGTTAGCTGGTTTAACTGTCATATATATATATATATATATATATATATATATATATATATATATTAACTAAAACAGAATTTAAAACTAGGGATCGTGAAATGAACAATTCAGAGGGGAAATTTCCCTACATGCTGAAAAGATGTTGGATTGATATTGATGCTAAGTGATAGGGACCCTTAACTGCTGTAAAGAATATATGTATGCAAACATCATAAACAGTCAAAAAGTATTCCGACATCGATTTTAGCTTCAAATATTTATTATACATGGAATATTATATGTTCCATATTTATTCGTTATTGGATATGGAAGATTGATAACTGTTGTCTGGATACCATCGAAATTTTGTATGAATGGACTTGGGCATAAGGAATAATCATGGAAGTCCGTAGACTTTGAGAGAGAATTGTTGTAACTGTTTTAAAAATTTCAAACCTTCAATATATTGTTTTATAATTCCTTTAATGCAGGTCTCACATATTATTTTTTCCCAAAGTAGGTAACGGCAGGGGATGTTCAGGCTAGAAAGTCAGTTAACTAACTATACAATTTTCTTTATACTTTCGTAATTTCTTTAAAAAGAAAAAAAAATCATTATTTTTTTATTCCAATTTGAGAAAAAATATTTTTTTTCCAAGTAATTAAATTATTTAATGCACAATTTTATTTTAAGTGATAAGTGAAATACATTTGTTTTTTGTGTAATTTTTTAATCTGATAAAATCCGTATTGAAGGTTTGAATACATTTTAAAGCATTTTAGCTTGGCACATCTTCTGAAATCTGTTAGGATTACATAAGAGTAATCGGAAGAATTTAACATAGATTTTACTTTTATTATTATTATATTTTTTTAGTAGTTAGAGAAATTCTGATTACTGCATCAATCTCTTTGGCTAAAATAATAACATGTAAGACTGATTAATTAAACTTTAAAGCAAAAACTAAACAAACAAAAAACAAGTTGCAACAACAAGGATTTTTCCGAATGGGACGAAAATTGGTAGATGTGGTGTACATGTGGAAAAAAATAAATGATTACAGTTTCAGAAAATTTGGATGATTTAATGAAGAGAAAGGGCCTCACAAAGTAAACAAGTCGATAACGCGTTGGTCCAGACCATTATTACTGGCTGTTGGGCCGTATGACTGGCGATAGTCAGGTTTGAATTCCCCATTTTTCAGGGCGTCTTCAGACGCGTCTTCACTGGTCATCGGGGGGACTCATCCGTGAAGACTATTTTACTCCATTCAGTCATACTCCAGCTCTAACAATCCCGATATCACTGGAAACGTGTTTGCCGGTATACAAGTTTAATAGTAGTCCACACAAGGGGCTTCGTGAGCTCAGTTGATTTCTATGAGGTACCTATTAATAGTCTTTGATGTCATTGAAGTACGGAATGCATGTAGGATCAATGGTAATTATAAATTTGGGGCTTTGCTTACTGCTCTAACGATTGATAGTTTCTCACGTTCTGTTCTCTGTCTAGGCCGACCGCTTC
This sequence comes from Salticus scenicus, assembly GCA_963930645.1. Lineage (NCBI taxonomy): Eukaryota > Metazoa > Arthropoda > Arachnida > Araneae > Salticidae > Salticus > Salticus scenicus. The sequence goes on from OZ005652.1 coordinate 108,673,242, forward strand.
CTCGCTGACGCTGTATTTGTCCATAGTTAATTTATTCCAGCCATTTATACCTAATAATGGCATCACTCCTATCCAATTGTCAAACAATTCGCAGATTACACAAACCGGCTTCTTTGAGCCCAACTACACACTTCTCTGAATTGCATACTTCTGCACATAATATTTGCGCACCTGTATGCGAGGCATATTGTCTAATTTAGTACACTGAATAAAATTCTGAAAGAGTATAATACCTGGAATCAAAATATATCCTCTTTAATATTCTGCCAATTGCGCAGTTACGATGCACTGCAGTGTAATTTGCTCATTCGATAGCATACAAACTTTAAAATTTTTTATCCTCCAATGAAACCTGTAGACGTGTTAATTTATGTTCAATTTGCATTATTCCTTCTTGTTTTTTTTTTTTTTTTTTTTTTTTTTTTTTGTGTGTGTGTGTGTGTGTTTGCTGTAGAGTGTATATACTTGTTTAAGTGACCCACAAAGCACTTTTTCTAAGAGCTTGTAACTGTACCAATTAGCCCTGCATACTTAGTCCATACCTTGTTTGTATAGCCGACCTTTTTCGAAAGTTTCTTTCTTATGATGGCATCAATATTTTTGTTGAATTATTAATATTATTTCTCTGTTTTCTGTGTTATTTTCTAGTTTTATCTATTTTCAAAATATTTGACATTTTATATTATATTTAAGTTTATCATTATTTGCTGCATTTAATTGCGCATTAACTACGTAAATTCAGTTTTAATATTGCTCATTTTATTATTATTATTATTATTATTATTTTAGCATTTGATTTTTTAAATCATATATATATATATATATATATATATATATATATAGAGAGAGAGAGAGAGAGAGAGAGAGAGAGCGATACACTGATAGATAGATGATAATTTCAAAGTTGGCCGTCTACCATCGCACACTTGTTTCTTGAATACGATATATATATATATATTAATTGTTTATTCATCAATAATATTGTTTGTTTCTCACTGAAATTACGAAGTTCATGTGAACTAAGAGCCTTTGTTTGAATAATTAAAGCAATAAAAGTGAGAAAGTTTTATTGTTCTGTATATATATTAGCTGTACCCTGCCACGCTTTTTTGTGCCACATTGTGATTGCATGCATGAGAAATGGCGAACATAAGAAAGCATACGTTTCATAGAAGTTTAATTTTGCAATATTAGCATTTTTTTTTTTGTTATTCCATTGTCTGCGTAGATATAAAGGCTATCTGGTTTGCCGACACGGGAACGCGCAACATACAGTTCTCCAGGTGAGAAGCAATCCGCATATAAATCTAAACCACGCATGTCTAAAGATTGGCTTTGAAATTTACTGATTGTGATTGCAAACTACAATCGAATTGGAAATTGTAATCTTTTAAATTTAAATAGTGGTTCGGTCGTGATCATGGGGATTCGAGGATTGAGCGCAAACAACACATCCCTTTCGGTTCATTATTGAAGTTTAGACCTTTGCAGTAGGTAAACACATGGCTCATCTGGCCAATGACAACATGCCGTCTTAAACTATAATCAACAGCTGGATTGTGCCGGAATGCAAGACGATAGAAGTGGAGATTCAGATCTGCTGTTCTTTGGGTTCGTGTTTCAGCCATCCTCACCCTATCGCGTTCATTCCGCTGAGAACGAACCAAATCTGTTGCTGCGGGACGCTACTGTCGTGCTCTCAATCTTGTATCCTCAAGCCTGGCTGTTCGTCTTTCTGCTGGTTCCGCGTTACGCAACTGTATGGTGCTTACAAGGTGTTGGTTTCACAATCAATTTTTAAAGAATAAAGCAGGCTGGAGTCTTGAAGTAGAACATAGAATAATTTCAATATTTTCTTTTAATTAAACTGCACACACTTCCATAAACAGATATTGTTGAACACAAACATTACTATTTACAAACTATTATACAACAATTATATACAGAGGGCCCGGAAATTAAAGTAATATTATATTCGAATAATATTCGCACCATAGCGACATATTGATCAAAACAGAACATTCTTTCGTAGCGATAAACAGAAGCATTCCGGTAGCTCTGGCTTCAACCGGAGAGGAGTTGAGTTGTACTGCTGAGTTCTGCAGTTATTGCTGGCCTTGGGGAAGGAACTATTACAGCTGCTCTAGTTTTCCAACATCCTCCCCACTTGAGCGTTCTGCAAAAATGCTCAACAGAAATATGACACTGAAAAATACTAATAGAAAGGTTAACAAATGACAATATATATATGAATTACATTAAATATCTAATAATAAAAAAAAAGAAAGATACCAAAAAAAAATATTTAGAGTTCACTTTTTAAAGGAAAAAAAAAATGTTTTTATAGTTTTTGAGCAGTCTTATGTTAAAATTACACATCAAGTCTTTTTACTGGCCTCACTACCCTGCCAAAACGTGTCTTAAGTAGCTCTCCATCATTAGGCTTCTCACTACTGTTATTTGTTTTTGGTGCAGGATTTGGCACATGCTGTTCAAGTCTTTGTGTGATTTCAAGAGGATAGAGTCTCTGGATCGGTCGTAGTAAAACTCCTTTCGATGTTCTAAGCTTAACCAGCCTAATAATTCCATCTTTACTAGGAAAGAGTTCGATGACCTTTGCCAAGGGCCAACATAAGCGTTTCTTATCGTCGCTGCCAATCAAGACTATATCACCCACTTGAACTGTGTCGTGACTTTTGGGGATCGACGAACGTAGAAAACCAAGATATTCTCTTCTGAATCTTTGCTTTAAAGATTCTCTTACTCTCTGAATATATCTGTATCTTTCAACAACGTCAGTTTTCTCAATTTGATCCAAGTCAGGTACATCACTTGTTCGTAATTCTTGAAGGAACAGTGAAGGCGTTAGAACACTTAGTTCTTGATCTTCAGATATGTACGTTAACGGTCTAGTGTTCATAATAGATTCGCATTCACATACAAGCGTATGTAGTTCTTCTTGTGTCAGAGAGGCTCTACCTAAGTTTTTTCGAAGCAAATCTTTGAGAATTCTTATAAGTCTTTCCCAGAACCCTCCCCACCATGGGGCTGATGGTGGGTTGAATTTCCATCTAATTTCCTTTACTTCAAACGTTCGTTGAATCTCAGTCCAATCCAAACTCTTCAATGCGTTATTTAATCCAGTGAAGTTTGTACCGTTGTCGGAGTATAACACAGAAATCCGTCCTCTTCTCGCTATAAATCTTCGTAAAGCCTGAGTGAAAGCATTCGTACTAAGTGATGGAATCAATTCTAAATGTACAGCCCTAAACACCGCACAAGAAAATAGTACGATCCAAACTTTTTCTTTGGACTTGGTGAGCAGAGGACCTGCTAAATCAACTCCTGAGACTTGGAAAACTGCTGTTAATTTCGTGCGATCTTCTGGAAGAGGAGGAAATGGTACTTCTAGATGTTTAACCTTTTGCTTCTTACAGATATTACACTCATGTATGACACTTCGAATAATTCTTTTTCCCTTTAAAATCCAAAATCGTTCTCTCAAAATAACAAGTAGAGCAGACGCTCCTGCATGCTTGTTGACAATGTGCTCTTGCTCGATAAGTCTTTTCACTACTGGATGTTTGGACGGAAGAACCAAAGGAAAAATAAAATCAGAATTTTCATTTTCGTTTGTAAGTCTTGATTTCAGTTTTAGTATTCCCTCATCATCTTTATAAGTTTGGAAATTTACGAGAGATCTTTTGCCTTCTTTATCTGTAAAGCATTCAGTCTGTACACAACGAAAAAGTGTCTTTTGAGCATTTTCAGTTTCTTCAGATGTAATATTTGGATATTTTCTTAAGTCTTTAGATTTCGGTTGAAAACGTAATATCCAAGCTATGATTTTAACAATCTTGGAAAATTTTGAAACTCTGTTCGCTAATCGGGATACAACAGATTCAAACTCAATATTATTAGTAGAAACTACAGTTCTTCTTTTTTCTTGAGCAATCTCTTCTTCATTGATATTTATGACTGACTTAGGCCATTGCTCTCTTGGATTCTTCAACCAGACTGGTCCCAGCCACCACTGAGATTTTAACAGCTGTTTAGCTCCACATCCTCTGGATGCAAGATCAGCAGGGTTCAATTCACCGGAAACATGGAACCAATTCTCAGCATCAGTAAGTTTCCTAATTTCATTTATGCGATTATTCACAAAAACTGACCACTGTTCTTGCCGCTTAATCCAACTGAGTACTGTAGATGAATCAGTCCAAAAATAGGATTCTATTTTTTCCATTTTCAGAGCATCTTTAACTGATTTGAACAATCTTGCTCCTATTGTAGCTCCCATGAGCTCTAAACGTGGAATTGTTATCTTTTTTAGTGGAGTTATTCGAGATTTAGCTTGCAATAAGTGAATGTTCACTACACCATTAGTGGACTCAGATCTTAGAAAAACGCATGCGGCATAGGCATCTTTGCTCGCATCTACAAATGTATGCAAACTTAGAAGTGACGATTCAGTCACACCAGTCCATCTAGGTATTTTTATGTCTTTTAAAAAATGCAAATTTTTGACCCAACCAAGAAACTTCTTTTTAATTTCATCACTAACTTCCGCATCCCAATGTTCTTTAGTTTTCCATATGGCCTGAAGCAAAATTTTGGGTTGTATTAAAGCTGGGGCAATATAACCTGTCGGATCGAAAATTTTACTAATAAATGACAAAATTTTTCGTTTCGTTAGTTTTTCTGTCTTATCAAATTTTAACACTTCATAATCTATTTCTAAGGTATCAGAGTATTTGTCCCATATTAAGCCTAACACTTGTGTTTTAGAATCTTGAGAAGGGATTTCAGGACAAGCTGTACTTTCCCAGCCCCTAAGATCAAATTTCCCTTCTTTCATAATATCTGTCTCATACTTCACAAAGTTATCTAACTCTGAAATGTTATGTACACTGGCCACACAATTATCCACGTAAAAACTGTCACGCAATCTTTCCAGCAATTTTTCAGAATACTTTATTTTCAACGATTCAGCTGACAAATGGTGATGAATAACTGCCATGAGTAAAAAAGGGCTGCTGGTTACCCCAAAAACACAACGTGTATGACGGAAAACCCTTATGTCATCTTTGTCATCATACCAGAGGAATCTTAAGAAATCTCGATCTTTTTCGTGCAGAGCTATCTGTAAAAACGCTCTTTTAATGTCAGAAATAACCCCAATTTTGTATAAGCGAAATCTTGTTAAAATCGAAGGAATGGTTTCAATAAAGTTAATACCAGTCTCTAAGCAATCATTTAGGGATGGATAACCAGGCTTCTTAGCTGAGGCGTCAAAAACGGGCCTAATTTTCATAGGGGTCATTGATGATGTTTCCTTAATTACTGGACGATGGGGAAGGTAATAAGAATTAGCAAGCGCCAATTCTTCAACGGGAACTTCTTCAATAATTCTATCATCAATCCACTCTTTAAAAACTTCATGGTATTTTTTACGATATCCAGTTTTTTCTAACTTTTTAACAGTAGATTCTAATCTTTGTACTGCAACTTCGTAATTGCTCGGTAAGCAAGCATGGTCATTTTTCCACGGTAAATGGACCTCATATCTTCCATCTTGTTTTTGTTTGACTGTTTCTTTAAAATGTATCATAACAGCCTTTTCAATATCTTCCCTATTACTTTGTTCTATAGGATCTCTAATGCCAAGGAGTTCTAAATCCCATAATTTCGAAACCGATATGTCTTCTTGTGAAAGCATACTAATGACAGACATATTTATATCTCTACAACTACTGGACTGAGGGACTTTTCCCATCAAAGTCCATCCTAATTTCGATTCCATGGCGACTAAGCCTGACTTAAGTTGTTCTCGTCTACCAGTAAATAATTTACCCACGACGTCTGCTCCCAAAAGAACTTCGATAGGCCCAGAATTGTCAATGTCAGTTAAATTGATTCCTTTATTTTTTAACTCACATATCCAATTTCCTTGAGTTATCGCAGAAATATCATTACAAATAACATTTTGATCTAGAGCATCTAAGCTACAAATATAATCATTATGAAGATTGCTCAAATAAATTTTGTAACATATGTGTTTATTTATATCTGTTTTCTCTCCACCGAATAATGAATGACAAAATTCTTCTTCTCTTACAAAATCGAAATTTAATTCTTCTGCAGTGGATTTCAATATATATGACTTTTGAGACCCTGTATCTAGGACAACTCTCGCTTTGCGCTTCGCATTTCTTCCATGCAGCATTACAACTAAAGTTTGTAAAAATACATTCTTAGTGGCATGCGATTTTGATTTAGTTTCTTTTTGTGTAAACAGTGTGTCAACACACTTTTCTTTTATTTCATCGTGATTCGAAAGTGACCTAGAACCTTCATTATTTTTATTAGATTCCAACGTGGGACACATAAATTTTAAATGTTTCTTACTACAAATCTGACACCTAATGTTTGATTTGCATGAATTGGCTACGTGGCCCTTAACTAAACAGATTCGACATAATCCCTTATTTTTAATAACTGAAAGTTTCTCGCTTAAAGGAATATAAAATGCTTTCTTACAAAATCGCATTTCATGATCTTTTGAACAAAATGAACATAAATTACTTTTTGAATCATGTGTAATTAGTTCCATTGCGGATGAATAATTATCTTTTACATTTTTATAAGTTGTTAAACCTTTATGTTCGCGCTCAGGAAGCGTATTACAAAGATCGGTTCTGCTCAATTTAATCTTTTCTTCGGACTGTACTTCATTTCTTAAAAACAGAAGTATGGCATCAAGACTCGATATTTTATTTTCTGTTTCTAGAATTTTTCTCTGTCGTTCAAATAAACGTAATATATTTATGGGTAATGAACTTTCAACTAAGGGATATAAAATTAGGCCACACATTTCACTAGTAACACCCAAAGTGCCTAGCGCTCGTAACTGAGTAGATAATTTATTATATAAACCGCTCAAAAAACCATTTTTCTTATTATTAGAATTAAGAACGAGTTTTAATAACTCCCTAACATAAAAATCGATCAAAAGGTCTTCTCGACCATACCTTTCTTTTAAGCTCTGTATAGCCAAATCATAATTTTCTTCAGTTACGGGATATGACTGAACAATTTCACTTGCTTCTGATTTAATTTTAGTTGACTGAATCAAATAGTGAAATTTATCTGCTTTACTTAAATTTTTATTCTCATGAATATTCTTAAATTGATTCCAAAATGTGAGCCAATCTTTTAAATCTCCCCCGAACGTGTAAAGTTCAACTTCAGGGAGACGCTGACATAATGTTTTACTCAATTTGTTAATCTCTAATTGATTATCATTATCAACAATATTTCTTTCTTTTACATTTAATTTTTTGTGATTTTCTAAAAAGCGTTGAGCTTTTAATTGAATTCTCAGTGATTTTTCCCTATATTCTTCTACAGAATCAAATTCTGTTTCAAATTCTTGTTGTTTTAAAGAATCTAAATATGTATTATGTGTGAGCTCTAATGTATCAGATTTTTGTTTAAATAAAACTAAACTGATCTCTACTTCTTCGAACGAAGAATTTTCGTCTGCTAGTATATTTTCTAGCTTATTATAGGCCCTCGTAAAGGAAGCTCTGTGTGCAGTTTTATTTCTTTTGATTATTTCCATTTTTACTATCAAATAATATAATACAATATTCACTCAATATTTATTTTACTTAGTAAATCTCGTTTTCATAAATTTGAAATCACCACAAAATAAACTTCAAAACCAAAATATTTTCGTTTTACAAACTTTCAATTGACAATCATAAACTTCTATTTTCATTATATCAATAAATAATACACTTTGTATTACTATCTAATACTATCTAAATGATATAATAAATTCATTAATAAAATGCATTCATTTAGGAAATATTCTTCGTAGGTTTCGTTTTAATATTTCTTTTTTTTTTTTAGATCATCAATGAAAAACTTCAAAATGGAAAAAATCTAATCTTCTTACCTCTTAATTATTAATCATTCTATTTTAAAAGACGCCAGGCCCACCCGGGGGCGCCAGATGTTGGTTTCACAATCAATTTTTAAAGAATAAAGCAGGCTGGAGTCTTGAAATAGAACATAGAATAATTTCAATATTTTCTTTTAATTAAACTGCACACACTTCCATAAACAGATATTGTTGAACACAAACATTACTATTTACAAACTATTATACAACAATTATATACAGAGGGCCCGGAAATTAAAGTAATATTATATTCGAATAATATTCGCACCATAGCGACATATTGATCAAAACAGAACATTCTTTCGTAGCGATAAACAGAAGCATTCCGGTAGCTCTGGCTTCAACCGGAGAGGAGTTGAGTTGTACTGCTGAGTTCTGCAGTTATTGCTGGCCTTGGGGAAGGAACTATTACAGCTGCTCTAGTTTTCCAACACAAGGGAAGTATGCATAAGTAAAATTCAGATTTAAACAAAAGCAAGCATAAATTAAAGAGCATGGTCGAAAACATGCGGTAGCGTACAAATTTGCAGCAACATCCCCCCATGGAGCGAGAAAACGACCCTAAAAGTTTTAGTTGTTTCTGTAAAAACCTACGAAAGAGACTCCGTTAGCAAAACGGTGTGGGACAGTGGTCAGAGTATTCAAATCCAGAGCGAAAGGTCGTGAGATCGACCCCAGGAGACTGCTCGGTTTTATTATTATTATTATTATTATTATTAATATATATAAATAAAATAAAACAAAATTTTAAAATAAATGAATAATTTTAGAGAAAATAATTATGAAATTTAATTATGAAATTAAAAATAAATACACTCTATACAAAGATATTTTTAAGGAATATAGGGTAAAATTATCTCTTTACGGAAAAAAAAAAAAATATATATATATATATATATATATTAGGGTGGATCGAAAAATGCTTTTTCTCTCCAATACAATTCTAATAGCGCGGAAAACTTGCGCATAGGCATCATTATAAATGAAAAAATATTAAAAAAATTCTTTTTCAAAATTTGAAATCGCGCAGAAGGCCTAAAGTTACCAAAAAAGTCAAAATACCGGTAAATTTAAAAAAAATGCAAAAATTACAAAAAAATACATTTCGTGTTCTAATAGTGAAAAAAGTGTTTTTAAGAGTGCCCTTAATGCATACAAAATATAATTAGACCCATTCTTGTTTTACTGAATTCGCGCAAAAGGCCTAAAGTTGCGGGTTGTATCGTAAAAAAACGATATTTCATGATTGTCGACGATTTTTAAACATGTGCCAAAACCCATAAAAGTTTTATTTTTAATTTGTAATAGTGTAAAAACCATTAAAAATAGTTTTTCCAATCCATAAATAATACTTTCAGACCTGTTATTCCTTAATTGTATTCGCGCAAAAGGTATAAATTATAGTATAAGTTAAGTTATAGAGTCCCGTAAAAACGCCGTTTTCCATATCTGATGAGTGTTTATTTAACACATTAAGGTTTGTAATAAGACTCTTACAAGTGATTTGCAAAAAATGTATTAGTCAAACATATCATATTGCAGCTCTAAGCTCATTTCAGCATTTAATCTGTGCTGAAATGACCCAGGACTCACGGCGAGGACGTGGCTGCAAGGCGAGTCCCACCTCCACCCTACGCAACCAACCAACCAGGGTTAATTTTATTTACAATATTTACAGTAACTATTTACCTTGTACAATGCATATATGTTCGTTGTATGCAAAAGGTTATTTAAGTAGAAGCCCCTTTGAATTCTGACTTTGAATTAAATATGGGCATCAGCTGTCTTTATTTTAAAGTCGCTCTAATATAACCATCGCGATTTTCATGCCCGCACACTTTTTCTGCTGCTTCTGTAACCAGTTTTACACACCTCAACTGACTGGGTGTGGCATGGGAATTTGAAGTAGTTAAACTCTGGTAGCGCTTTGTCTTTCAATAAAGAAGCAATGTATTCAGTTGGCATCTTGGACAGTAGTGGCGGACATTTTAACGAGTTACCTTATAGGCATTTGTTTGATCACTTGGATGGAACGACAACAGTACCAGCATCATTTAGCTGTCCAGTTGGAAAACAACTCCCTGGATGTGAGAAACTCCCGGTTGTAGATTTTGAGCGGATACAATCAGAAGAAGTCATTGATATCACTAAAAACGATCTGAGCAAAGATCAGAAGTATCTCCTAGACATTCTCAAAGCGGTCAACACAGGAATCTGTAATCCAGAATTGGCTGCTAGGGATCCTGGACGCATCAGCCACTCTCGTTGTCTAACCTGTGCTAACCGGGTTTTAAGATTGTATGTATCCCAAACTAGTCCAACAATTGAGTTACAGACTCTTGCAAATTACATAGTGAAGTCATATGCACCTGTTTGGTTTGGTATAAAGAAAAACTACACTGTGAAAGATGGACCGAAGCATATTTTAGGTAGTTAAAACAACCAGGCATCTACCGGACAATATCAAGCAAATCATTAATCCAGTAATTCAAAGGAACGCATTCTTCTGCCACCCTGAAAATATTCTGTTGGCTATGATAATGGATGAGAGACCACACATTAGAGAACTTGGCTACAGGATGATCCTTAAATCCAGAAATGAGCCATCAGCTGAAGGTTATGTAAGAGACTTCAAAATAGCTTCAATAAATTTTAGTGCAAACGATTATACCGAGCTAATTGATTGGTCAATCTGCAAATTAACACCGCCGCAACTACTGTCCAAGATGCCAACTGAATACATTGCTTCTTTATTGAAAGACAAAGCGCTACCAGAGTTTAAATACCTCAAATTCCCATGCCACACCCAGTCAGTTGAGGTGTGTAAAACTAGTTACAGAAGCAGCAGAAGCGGGCATGAAAATCGAGATGGTTATATTAGAGCTACTTTAAAATCAAAACAGCTGATGCCCACATTTAATTCAAAGTCAGAATTCAAAGGGGCTTCTACTTAAATAACCTTTTGCATACAACGAACATATATGCATTGCACAAAGTAAATAGTTACTGTAAATATTGTAAATAAAATTAACCCTGGTTGGTTGGTTGGGTAGGGTGGAGGTGGGACTCGCCTTGCAGCCACGTCCTCGCCATGAGTCCTGGACCATTTCAGCACAGATTAAATGTTGAAATGAGCTGAGAACTGCAATATGATATGTTTGGCTAATACATTTTTTGTTAATCACTTGTTAGAATTTTATTACAAACCTTAATGTGTTAAATAAACACTCATCAGATATGGAAAACGGCCTTTTTACGGGACTCTATAACTTAACTTATACTATAATTTAGACCTTTTGCGCGAATACAGTTAAGGAATAACAGGTCTGAAAGTATTATTTCTGGATTGGGAAAACTATTTTGAATGGTTTTTACACTATTACAAATTACAAATAAAACTTTTATGGGTTTTGGCACATGTTTAAAAATCGTCGAAAATCATGAAATATCGTTTTTTTACGATACAACCCGCAAATTTAGGCCTTTTGCGCGAATTCAGTAAAACAAGAATGGGTCTAATTATATTTTGTATGCATTAAGGACACTCTTAAAAACACTTTTTTCACTATTAGAACAAAAAATTTATTTTTTTTTAATTATTGCATTTTTTTTTTTTTTAATTTACCGGTATTTTGAATTTTTTGGTAACTTTAGGCCTTCTGCGCGATTTCAAATTTTGAAAAAGAATTTTTTAAATATTTTTTCATTTAAAATGACGCCTATGCGCAAGTTTTCCGCGCTATTAGAATTGTATTGCAGAAAAAACGCGTTTTTCGATCCACCCTAATATATATATATATATATATATATATATATATATATATATATATATATGCTTAAATTTACAAATTTAGTGTCAAGTTAATAACGACTATGATTAGAAATAAAAAATGATCAAAACCTAAGCATTTTTCAGTTTATAAGCGCAACGTATAAACGAAAATTTATCACAATAACGACTATATAAGTAAAAATTCCTTCTTTTTCCGCATGAAAAATAATTCAATTAAATGCAGACGACCAGCTTTTGGAGGCGTTTTATGCTTTAGCAGCGTTGGCAAAAAATATTAATTAAGAATTTACATAAAGCAAAAATAAATAAATAAATAAATATAATATTTTTTTTTTGAATTATTCATTTATTTAATTTAGAAAGAAAAATTAAAAGCATTTTTTCGCTTGAAATAAAATGTTTTAATAATTTAATAGAAATACTATTCATTTTTATGTACGAAGAATAACAAAATTAAAAGCAGACTATCATCATTTGCTACTATCGGCTTTGATGTAAAATATTGATAAAAAAAATTAACTGAAACTTTAGGAAAGAAAGAAAAAATGTGTAAATAAAATTTATTTTCTCTTAAACTCGTCATTTATATAAATTACATTTTTTTTTCAGTTGAAAAAAAAAAAGTGTTTTAATAATTTAATTAAACATTTAAATATATTTTTTAATAATATTTAATAATTATATTTCTTATTTTTTCCCCTTTATTTTATTAAAAAAAAGTATGCATATAATATATCTGTATATGTATATTTGGGAAAAAAAAAAAAAAAAGTAAGTGTTTCTTCGGGGCTCGAACGCAGGAACTACGTAACACGAATCCAAAACCTTGCCACAGCACCACGCTTCTGCGAGCTGGAGTCTTCTTTTTTCGATTTTGATAAAAAGCATCTAAAAGTTTAAGGGTCATTTCTTGCCCCCTGAGGAGTTGTTGCAGCAAATTTGAACGCTATCCTATGTTTTCGACCATGCTCTTTAATTTAAGCTTGATTTGGTTTAAATCGGAATTTTACTCATTCATACTTCCCTTGTTAGTCTGTTCCTCTCTCGTACGGATCCCCGCTCTTCCTCAGTCATATTCGACAGCCGTTTTCTCGATCCTTCTGTGTGGCGAGTGCAACCAAATTCGTTTTTCTGCAAGGCATTATTTCGGTTTTATAAATTCTTAAGGCTCTCACAGCTCTAGGTTGAAAAAAAATGAGAGATAGGACAAAACGTTTAATAATGAAAAATTTTCATTTTGAAATGGGAAAAAAAAAAAAAAAAAAAAAAAAAAAAAAAAAAACACGGCATTTCAGGCAAGCATTTATTTCGTTAATAGAACATACACATTTTCGTTTCTTACGATGTTAACATTACTGACGGAAAGATAAACAGTTGAGAAGTATTTACATTGAAACATAGGTATAGTCCGAGATACGAAAGTTTGAGAAAAAAAAAAATAATAATTGCGACACTAAATCAAACTACATAAATATTAGTCGCAACAGAACATTTCGGAGCAAAATTGGGAAAGTTATTTCCTTTTATAAAAAACTAAAAATTCTATACAAATGTCATTCATCGAAAATCAAACATTTTTAACTATCGCGTGATCATACATTCACAAAAATGAAAAGTTGAAACATCAACATTATTTTTCTTTTTATTTTATACTGAGCACGCTCTGTAATATAGAATTCATCGAAATCAAATATTTTTAACTGTTGCGTGCTCATACATTCACAAAAATAAAAATAAAGGTAAACATCAACATTATTTTCTTTTTCATTTTTACGGAGCATGCGCTCTATAAAATAAATGGTAAACATAAAGCAAATTTGCAGTGTCAATATGTGGGTTTGTTCGTACACTATTGACCGTTAAAAAAGCTGTGTTCTCGCGGTTGCAGATATGTTACTAACGTGAAAAACAGATAAAAACAATCTTTGAAGCGGGTTTTGTATCATGTCAAAATTTGAGGTCAATCGGAGCTGAATATTTTGAGTTTCTGAAGCGTACACAAACCAACTTAACAACTGTTAAAAGTACAGGAAAAATCTGGCAGCTGGGGTGCCAGTATTTCTCCGTCAAATATACAGTTAAAAACCGTAAAATTGTATCATTGACATATTTTACACAGGAATCCTGTAAATCAAACATGTTTTTTTGTTAAAAGTACAGTTTTGTCCGGTATATTTGACGGAGAAATACTGGCATCCCAGCTGCCAGATTTTTCCTGTACTTTTAACAGTTTTTTTTTTTTTTTTTTTACAGTGTGGTAATAGTTTTTTTTTTTTTTATAATATTGTTTGTTTCTCACTGAAATTATGAAGTTCATGTGAACTGGGATCCTTTGATTCAATAATTAAAGCAATAAAAGGGAGAGAGTTTTAATGCTGATCATGAAACCGTATCCATAGTGAAAAAGTTATACCAATTCCTTTCATTACTATGCAGTTCGCTTCAGAAATATTTTTTGATGAGATTTTACAATGTTTTTGTGAGTACTGTAGTATTAATAACTCTTCAATAATATAGATAAAAATAAAATCTTTAAAAAATGAATTTCGTAAGCTGGCAAAACTGCAAATTGTGTGAAAATCGAAGTTAAGTTTGTCGAGGCCCTACTGTAATAACTAATCAAATTTTTGTTTTGTGAAACAAATATGCATAAACTTACCAATCTATTGTAAATTATTATATTCAAATATAAAACTCATTTTTCATAAAATTATTTGAACATAAACTGAATGGTTTACATATATCTTGCTTTATTTAATACTAATATTTTATTAGTATAGTGATATAAATTATAATTGTTTCAGTAATGAAAGTTAAATAATATTTTAAAAGATCAAATTAAATTATACATAACTGCAAAGATCGAAATTAAATAAGCTGTAAAATATAATAGTTGCAAAGCTATAGAAAGGTAAGTATTCAATGCGGGAAAATATATTTCTCAGCACATTATTAACGAAAAAAAAAATAATATTATTATTATTAAAATGGAACGGGGTAATATTATTATGTATTACATTAAATGAACACAAAAATACACTTATTCACTCATAAATTCATATAAGTACTCCAATTTATATAAGAATAAAACAATGTTCGTGCAATAAAAATACATATAACTATTTTATTCAAATTAAATCTACCTCTATATATAAAAAGTTACTGTCACTGGCGTCATTTTTTTTTTGTCTACGACAGCATCTTCTAGCGAAGGGCAGGGTCCTTCACGTCATGATAGGTATCAATGTGTTCCGAATACTCCAAGGAAGACATTTCAGCTGCTTAGAATTTTCTATCACTTTAATTAAAGAAGTTATTAACTAAAAACGACAAGTTTTTGAAGGTACTCTGTTTGCCATTTTGAAAAAAAGTTTCTCCCAATGACGTTGTTCCTCTGTCATGAAGACATTTTACACGGGAATTTTAAATATGAACCATGGTTGTACGTGGGTAGGTAGGTTGGATTTAACGTCGCACCAGTTCTGCGCTATGGGTAATTGGCGACGGTCTGGGACGCACCCTAGAGATGTTGTAAATAGACTTGTAAATAGAGACTTGTAAATAGAATTAGAGCTAAAAATCTACAAATTGGAATTAAACTTACTAATGCGAATTTTCCTTTTATTTTTCTTATCCCTAAATTTCATAAAGATCCAGTAAAATTTAGAACAGTAACTTCTGCTTATAAAACATATAATGTTAAAGCAAATAAAAAACTACAACTACTTATTCAAAATGCTCTAGATCATACTCAAAATTCTATCATTATTAAAAATAGTTATGACTTGATTGTTTTTATAAAAACTAAGAAGTTTAATAATGTTTTCACTTGATATTTTGAAGATTTATTTAATAATATTAAAATAGATGATTTGATCAATTCTTTGAATATTTTCTATTATGAAAGTAATATAAAAGATAATATATATTATAATATATATATAAAATTATACAGTTTGGTTCTAAAAGAAAATTATATTAATTATCATGGGAAATTTTGTGTTCAAAAACATGGCATTCCTCAGGGCTCAGTATCTAGTAACAGTTTAGGAAATATGTATTTATATACTTATGAAAATAATTTTAAATCTAATGAGGGTATTATAATTTACAGATATATTGATGATCTGATCGCATTTACTAGCACAAATTATGACACTAAAATAAAAACAAATTTTTAACCTTCTTATTTAAAACTCATTAGTACTAATTTTAATATTTTAAAAGCAAATTTCTTGGACTTGGATATAGATATTGTGGATAATGAAATGATTACAACTATTTCTGATAAAAGAAATAATTTTAATTTTAATGTGATTAATTTGATTCATTGGAGCTCTAATATTAGTAAACTTATCTACAGAAATATCATTTTAAACTATCTTAAACGTAATAAAAGATTAATTTCTAATTATCATGACAAAATTAAAAATATTCAGGTTTTCTTTAATAGTGCTATTGAAAGTGATTATCCTATAGATTTTTTTTACATGGTTATATTATAGAAAAATATTTAAAACATTTGAAATATAAATGATTTTTAATTTTCCTTTTTCTATATTCCTTATTTTTCGATTATATTTAGCTATAATAATTTTATTTATTGTTTTAATTTCTTTAATTTAATAGAGATGGCGTTGTAATATATTTTTTCGATTGTTTCGTATTCTGGTTAGCTGTCTTGCTGGAGTTATTATGAAATACATGCTACTGTTTATGTAAATGTTTGATCATTTTTCTGCCTTATCCATTTAAGTTTTTGTCTTTTCCATATTATTTCATTCATTTTATTTTATCGATCTATTATTTAGCCATATATGTGCTTTTTTATTAAACTGTATGCCTAGGGGGAGAGTTTGATCAATAAAAGCATGCTTTAACCCCACACATATGTCTCAAGTCATATGGGGCATTTTTGACAGTTTAAATCATTTATTTTATATTTTTGCAGTTAGTTTTACTTATGAATTGTTTCACATTAATTAATTTTCTCGTGAGTTTTTTTTTTTCTTTTTTTTTTTCTTTAGTTATTTTTGATACTTATTTACAACTATTATGACTGAAAACATATATTATAATTTCATATATATATATATATATATATATTTCAATTTGACATTGAATATGAGAATTTCCATAATAATTTTCTGATTTGTCTTGTAATATGCACTATTATTATTCCTTTTCAGTGAAAGAAAGCAGCGAATAGGCGGGTAGAGCTCCGCATGTGTTAATAAGTGAAGTGAGTCGGAGTGGAGGCGAAGCCTCTCTCGGGGGTTGGTGAGCGGAGCGAGCAGGTGGCAGAGCCCCCTAGTATTTATAAATTTTACTAAAGCATTTTATAAAATAAAGTATTTTATTTCGCGATTTTCTTTAAGGAAAAAAAAAAAATATATATATATATATATATATATACTTAAAAAACTTAATGAAAATTTTAAATAAATCTAAATAACAATAATTAAATAATAATAATAATAATAATAATAATAATAATAATAATTGATATCCATCCCCTTTTTAGCTGAGAATTTGTGAAACAGATGTTACAGAAATTATATTAAATAAAATATTTGAAAAAAGCTTTAATAACTTCTATAAATTCTTTTGACACTTTGATATAGTTTATAACAACGCTAGTATTTTCCCAGTATTTTGCACTGAAAGTTAATTTCGATATGTATGTCGTATCAATCTATTTATGTAATTTATAAGGATAGGTACTCTCATAAAAGCTTGCATTCACATCGGTTTCCTATTAGTAAGTTAATTATCTGAACAGATTTTAGTAAAGTTGAGTAGGCAGTTAAGTGAATAAAATACTAACAAGTTCTCTGGAAGCAGTCACTGGAAATATTTAAGATTAAAGGAAACTGGATAACTATTTTAAAAAGAAATAATGATAGTAATTCAAATACTATTTCTTTTATTAAACAAACATTTATATTTACATGGGGGTTTCATACTACATATTTCAATAATCCTGAAAAAAAAAAAAAAAAAAAAAAAAAAAACAGTTATTTAAATGTCAAAATATGAAAATATCACTTCAAGACTATAGTTTGTTTTGGTACACTTTTTTAATGTATGTATAAACCATATATCTGCATATGGAGTTGGAAATCAAGTTTTAAATAGTAGTTTTTATTAAAAAAAATACATTTATATACACTGTTAAAAAAAAAAAAAAAAAAAAAAAAACTACTTAAAAATGACAGGATGAACCTCCTCATACTTTTGTAGAAGATTTTTCTCAAAAATGCAGAAGCCGTTGCTTTCACAAAATTGGGCACATTAGTAAAAATAAATATAATTAATATCTTAATTTAATGAAAGGCGTTGCTTTTAATTTGTTCTATAAATCCTTTGAATAATGCACACTGTTAAAAGACTCGTCTCAGAATCTTCTCAAAAATAATCAGGATCTTCTTAAAAATATTTAGGATCTTTTCATTTTTGAGAAGTTTAACTTTTTTATAAAAGCTCAACATGTCTGATTTTTGTTCTCATTTAACTATTCATTGAATCGTCGTGGCGCCGAGGTCAAGCATCGGGCTACAAAACTAGAGATTGTGTGTTTGATCCCGTCGAGGGAAATTGTTTAAATTTTTTTTTAATTACAATCTAATTTGTTTATTTTTCATTTATTTATTATGTCATTGTGTTAATTATTCAGTTAATGTTATGTAATTTTTAGACTTTTCGAATTTTTGAATATTCTGTTTTAGAAAATTCATCAATTGCGAATAAAGTGGTGTAAAATTTGAAATTAATAATTAAATGAGAAAAAATGATCTTTAAAATGATAAGTTTCTAGTAGGAGATATTATAAAAAATGAAACTTCTCAATTTTTTTTTTTTTTTTTTTTTTTTTTTTTTTTTTTTTTTTGAGATGTGTGCTTTAACAATGTATATATTTTCAGTTAAATGGTAATTTAATTCAAAAATATTCACAGTAAAAAGTGGATTATTTAGTTTTTCACCCGGCAGTGATTCCGTGTCGTTAAATTTGAAACATTGTTTTAACAATTTTATTTTTCCAAAGTTTATTGCTTTACTAATAACATTTTATCTATGGGGTTGGGCGCCGATGTAAAGATATACATTGGATAGCATCCTGATTCCTCTCCATTTTCTGTTATATGATATTAGAAATAAATTTTAAACGCAATATTAAAACTTAACAATATACTTTAAATGGAAATGTCAATTGAAGAGAATGAATGGGACCACATTCCTATACGATTTATGAAATAAAATTGCTTTATTTTATTTAAATATATACGATGTATGTTATCAGCAAATCAATAAAAATAACTGGCTGATAATTTCATTAAGCTACGAAATAATAAATGAAATCATAATACTCATTCTTTAAATGCAACGTAGCTGGCTTCAAACTTGGTATACCTATCAAATATAGTAATTCTAAGATTTATCCCGAAAACAAACCCTCAAACTCTGCAGACGTTGCACTTGACCATTTTCGAATCAGAATTAAATCTTAACTAAGTCAGCACTAAATCTCGACAGCATATGAACCCTGGGTACGGTTTTAACATCCCCGTATATTATATGGACTCGTGACGTGACATTTCATGAGTAACATTCAGAACATTTAAAACACCCCAATTTATTATTAT
>OZ005652.1:108697646-108715146 GCA_963930645.1 Salticus scenicus
ACATTAATCTACTAACAATGCTGTCAGGTATTATGCTATCTAAGAACTTGTGTTGTTTGTCGTATATGAATGATATTAATTTCAAATTTTAATGCAGATGTGATCAATATAAATATATGTATTGAAAACCTTTTCAATAAATGAAAACAAGAAACATTGAAAAAGATGAAAAACAGAAAAAATTCAAAAACAGAAAAGCCCACCAGCGGCCGAGCGGTCCTGCGCTCAAAGCTGGTAGATGGGAGGTGCCGGGTTCGATCCCAGGTCGCGCTCATCGACCTAGCCGTTCGGAGTTTTCCGTGGTTTCCTCCGAAACTCGCGTAAATACGGGCTGGGACCCCTTAGAAAGACCCCCACGGAGGGCATTCCCCCTATAGGCCTAGGACACATAAGGAGTCAATCGGCCTTAATCCTCCAACCAACCAATCAAAAACAGAAAATTCAAAATTGAATTCAAAAATTCAAATGACAGAAAAAATTCAAAAAAAACAAAAACAAAATGCGACTATCAAACATTCATAAATTGAAACATGCAAATTCATTACGTTTTCAAGGGTATATAATGAATGTTGCATGTAAAATAGGTGTTATTTCTGTCTTGTTGTATGCAAATTAAGTAGCTTGCACGGAAAGCCAGATCACTAAACATGCCTGTGGCTGTATACAGTTAGATTCACAGTTAATCTTTGAAAAGTATTAAATTATCATATAAGTATTATTAATTATTTAATAAGTAAAATTAATTAATCTAATAGTGATAATTTAAAATTAAATTTTGATTTAAAATTGAGATTTACGAAAATTCATAAACATAAAAGTGTCATTATATATATATATATATATATATATATATATATATATATATATATATACAGTCGGTAACAAAAATGTCCGAACACTAGCGAAATTTCCTATGTAAAAAAAGTACACTTCATCCGGTTTTGTTAAATAAATCCTTATCGAATCATGTTTTTAGACTGACTAAGAACAGGATTCGACAAGGATTTATTTAACAAAACCATATGAAGTGTACCTTTTCTACATAGGAATTTTTGCTAGTGTTCGGACACTTTTGTTACTGACTGTATGTATATATATATATATATATATATATATATATAATATATATATATATATATATATATATAGGGTAAGTGGACCAGTGATTGACACTTTTAGAGCAATCTCTGATGCTTTTAATGTTCTAGTCATCAAAAAATATTTTTTTTTTTATCTTAAATTAACACATATGGCATGTAAGACATTCAGAAACACATACATGTTAAAGTATATACATTTGATAACAATAATTATTATTTTTTTAATGAATTTTTATTTGACACCCACTCGGTGTTCCAGTAATTGACACAGCCAGTTTTTTAATTTTATCAGTAATTGGCCCCCTATTTTCCAGTTTTTGGCACTGCTAGTTATTCATTTCACCTGTTATTAACAAGATACGCTTCAGTGTTTGACATAAAATGTTAAAATTCTTATATGTAAAGAATATGATTTTATTGTTTTTCTTATTTATTAATTATTTCGGGAGAGATGTTAATTACTTGAACGTGCCACTCTTTGGAGCACCTGCCCTATATATATGTACAGTCGGTAACAAAAGTGTCCGAACACTAGCAAAAATTCCTATGTAGAAAAAGTACACTTCATACGGTTTTGTTAAATAAATCCTTGTCGAATCCTGTTCTTAGTCAGTGTAAGAACACGATTCGATAAGGATTTATTTAACAAAACCGTATGAAGTGTACTTTTTTACATAGGAATTTTTGCTAGTGTTCGGACACTCTGTTACCGACTGTATATATATTAATATCATAAAATTTTAACATGATATTGGCGACAATGATAAGTATATATTTTATAAATATTACTTCATGTATTTTTAATCATATCAACGTGTAGCATAACGGCTACAGAACTAAATATTATAATATTTTGCAGTAAATTTAAATGATTATTATGACTTTCTTACATTTAAAATATTTTAATAATTTTTTTAATTAAATTTTGTATCAAGTTTCAGTAAATAAAACAATTTGATTAATGTTTTGCTGATAACTAAATATTTTATCGCGTTCTTTCATTCATTTATATTTTCAACGTAAATTAAAATATACAAACAAAAAATTAATAAATCACTAATAATTCACTCATTACAACTTTTCAACAAATTTTCCTCTTACATTTTTCTATTCTCAGTTTAAATTATGTGTGTTCATTAAGTAAACAACTGTTTAAGAGTATTATGTTGAATGTACTTTTATTAATATAATTAATTCAAAATAAGTCTATTGATTTTATTTAAATCTTGCTATGCAAAAAGTTCTTCTTTAAGACAAACTAAAAATGGTATCTTCTAAAATTTGACTAACACAAAAATAGCATTTTGGATTTTATTTAACTTTTTTAATACTTTATTAGATTGTTTAAGACTGATTATAATTTTAGGTAGCTAATTAATCTGCCTTTCGATCTGTCTGACTATCCATTTGTCGCTCTATCCCTCTCTAACCGCACTCTAATTCCCTTAAATGTTTATCAAATTCTTTGAAATTTTTGTAATGTAATTCAAGTTTTCGATTTAATATGAGGTCAATACCACCACTGGTATATCCGCAGTGATACCCGAAGACTTTTCAAAGCATTGTGTTGTATGAGAGTTATTTCTTTAAACAATATTTTAATAATTGTATTTTTTACAGACCGTAATAAAAATGACATTTCCCCTTCTTATACCCAAACAAATCATTTGTATAATACAGTATTATTAACAGTAAGATATTAATGTCATCATGACAGAATGAAACAGCAAGGATTGAAATTAGGAAGATATTTTCATTAATAAAAAAAATCTAATGGTCTTTAGACTTAGGAAAAGGATATCACGTGATTAAATCCATACGTAGACTATTAATATGAATTATTGACATATTATATATATATATATATATATATAGAGAGAGAGAGAGAGAGTATATATATTATCTCGCTTCATAATGCGATACTTAAATTAGGGACAGTCCCGCCCCACCTGAATTCACTTTCTATCTATTCGTCAAGTATATCTATCTATCTACCTAAGAATATATGTATATATAATCCGTTAAAATGTTTCGATATACTTAAAATGCATATTCAATAGTTACTATCCATGATAAATAATTTATCGTAATTTGTTTGTGTAGCAATATAAATTAATCCTTTAATCTGTACTGTTCTGAAGCATAATTCGAATTATTTTTAAGATAATTATGTATAGATAGCATAAGTTTTCAGATAAGTTTGCATAGCAGTTTCCATAACAGTTATCTTACTTCTTAATCTTCAGTCTGTGAAGTATTGAATTTCTGGGTAAGAAAAAGTTTGTGAGTGCCACACCGGATTATTTTTCAGATTAAGCAATATTTCATGTGTGAAACATTGTTAATAATCGCATCTGCAGATTTTGATTATTAGAAAGTTCTTGTGAATTACAGTATGAAGAATAAATGGGTCAAAAAATCAATGTGTGACGTAATACTTTATATGATATAGCAACAAGATATATATATTTTTTTTTTTAGACTTCTCTGATGGTAAATATTGACCAAGACATATTGAACATTTATAGAATGCTCCAAATGCAGTAAAAAAAAGAAGAAAAAAAATTCAAACAGATGTTGAAAATTTCCATGTCTCAGTAATCGTTGTTATTGACACTATGACTAAAAAAAAGCTGTAACAGACATGTTTAGAACTAGACAACCAGCCTTATATATAAAAGGCTGCCATGGTAGACATCGTTAACTTTTGCTGTTTTTTTTTTTTTTTTTTTTTTTTTTTTTTTTTTCCCTATAAACTACGTACGAATCTTTTTTCTTTTTCTTTTTTTTTTTTTTTTTTTTTATGTTTTAATAATTTTACATTTTTTTTAAAACTTTCTTTTTAAGTATAGAGACCTCTCCACATTAGGGACATTTGATTCAGACATCCTGATTATTATGTTCATTTTCTTGTATACAGGGTAATTCTAATCAAATACCTGTAAAGTAAATGGTGTATTAGGAACAAAATGCATTGAAATTTGTCTGTGGAATTCAGTTTACGCTATGTACGTCACGTACGTTTGTAATATGTTGATCGGATAATTACATAACATATTGAAATTCTTATCCGTAGCCCTGTAAACTATTTTCTAATTATATACCTACTATTTTGTACAAAAAGCATAATTTTCAGCATCTTAATCACGTAAATTAATTTTATTATGTTAAATTCTAAAAACAGTGTGATAGAACACTGAAACGAAATGTCATCTATAGACTGTAATGCATCGAAATTATTTTCATTGCACCAGTACACAATATGCGATTGTTCTATATACCAAAACCTATACAGCTAATTCCATAGATATAATAATTTTTTGTGTAAAATTTAAAGGTTATTGGGTGATTTTGTAATTTTTTATGGTTATGTAGATTATGTAGATTAATTTTCAAGTCTATGCTAATCTTTTTATACAAAAACTATGCTTTTAAGTATTAAAACAACGTTGGTTTATTGAAGTATGTTTAATGCAGTGTAATTATGTTAAATATAGCTCAAAAATAATTCCACTCAAAGACTGAAATGTATCCGTGTATTCCCCTAAATCATCAAGTTACACGTTTTACGCGAATATGTATTCGTGTGTGAATTCGATGTCTTTATGAACATTTGTACCAACTGGTAAAAACATTGTATGATATATGTAGCTTCTATCACTGTTAAAAAAAAAAAAAAATAATAATGCAAGGAATGCAAAAATATTTTTTAATCTCTGTTCGGAGGCTTCCCTTGATTTTACTGCAATACCTAACTGTTTAACAGCTTTTAAAATTTTAAAATGCATATGACGCTTATTTTTCATATTAAACAGTATTTTATGAAAAAATAAAATCAATGTCACACAAAAGTTTGTTTAAACTTCAAAAGGGAATAAAAAAACAAATTTTCTAAGTTTGTTAAACATCGTAATGGTGATATGCTTAATTGTGTACTATATAAGTTTTAAAAAATCTATTTTTTAAAGAAACCGAATATTTTGATTTTGCAAAATAATAATAATAATAATAATAATAATAATAAAATTAAATAATTATAAATAAATAAATAAATAAATAAATAAAATAAAAAAAAAATTAACTTATTTTTTACAAAATATTCTACCTACACATCGTTAGTCCCTATTGGTTTTAATGTTAGAAAAAATGTATTTTAATTTTCTTCTGAAAAATTTACAAAAATAAAAGTTTATAATCTCGTTCCACATTAAAATGTTAAACTGTAATCTAAATAAAAAATTATAGTATAATCTAAATGTAATTTGCTTTACATGAGAGCGTTCAATTATGTGCTTCAACTTTTTCCAATAAGAAAAATACTTAAACAATTATGTTTTTACTTTTCTAATTAATGCTGTTAAAATTCGTTTCGTGTATGCATAAACACCGGGAAATTTTTCAAGTATAAAAGATGATAAGATAGTTGTTTAATTACTAAAATTATTTTGTTTACTTCTAACTAAATTATTTCGAGAAAAAAAATGTTCTATCTTTTTTATATTCTACCATTTTATGAAATTAAGGTTACGATTTACCAGGGCAAATTTAATTTTGTCTCTGAAATTGACATAAATGTTTAAAAACTTAGATTTTTATATGCAAAAAAAAAAAAAATATATATATATATATATTTTTTTTTTTTTTTTTTTTTTTGAGCGAAGAAAAAACATTTTTTGCAGAGGAATTTACTTTCATTTTCAGTGAGAAATATACTTTATTATTCAGTGGTAAATTTATTTTTAGATGTGCATTTTTTTTTTTTTCTCCAAATAAAATTTAAAGTAAATCTGTAGAATTTTTATTAATTTTTTATATTGTAAATATAGTTTTAAAAAATTGTGAATTTACTTAATAAAACCTATTTTAAAAATTGTATTGAAATAGTTTGTTATTCTAATCGTTCAATATAAATTATGTTTAAGGGCCTATAAATGTTGCAAACTGAAAAAATAGAAAAATAATATTAAAGCCTTATACTATTATGTTATTAATTTAGCAGAGTGACTTTTTAAACATACAGTACCTGAGTGATCACCATCAATTTTTTTAATTGCCTCCCTGTAGAGATTCAAAATGGTTTTGGAATCCGTCTGCGTGTCTGTCTGCATGTCTGTATGCCAGTTTGTTTCGCGATAGCGGCCTCAAATATCACGCTATTGATTTGAAATTTGATACATATGTCTATGAGCTAGATGAAATAAGTTGTACAGTTTTAGATGTGTATTCCATGTGTAGTTCGTATACAGGGAGAAAACATTTCTTTTTTTCTTATCATTACGACATACTTTCAGATCTTTTATGAATCGCGATAGCGGCCACGAAATTCACAGTATTGACTTGCAATTTGATACACGTGTTCATGAGCGACATATAATAATCTATATAGTTTTGGGTGTGCATTCTATTTGTAGTTCGTGTACAGGGATACATTATGGCCTATGGACAGAATTTGTATGTACCTGAATAACGGCCGGAAAATCCTCCGACTTACTCTCAAATTGGTATGCACGTTTAGGCTCTATATAGAAATAGCTGTATAATTTTTTATGTCTATTTCGTTTATTGACTGTGTACAGGGACATGCTAAAGTTTTTCTTATCATTATGACGCATAGGGTGAATTTCGTTTAAACGAATTTTAACATAAATACTCTACATTTAACAAAATGAAATTTGCTTACATTACTTAGATACTTAAACTGATGTTTTCTGCAGAACTATTAGTCTTCCTAATTAATACACAGAACTTAAAAAAAAAAAAAAAAATCTGACAATATCTTGCAATCATCCAAATTATGCCGAATTTCTCACAATTATTCATGAAATATGTAAAATAAGTTGAATCGTTTTTACTGATGTATACAATGTTTAAGGTTCGTTTAAAGAGACACACAAACGAATTTCGTCACATTATTGCTTATAGACAAATTTTATTTAAGCGAAATTTAACACGTTTATGCTGCATTCAACACAATGGAATTAACATGCCTTATAAACTGGCTATGCATTAAGCCATATACGTTTTTTGCTGCACAAATTTAGACTCTTTCCAAACTATTGAGATTGGAAACTGAAAGGCAAAAAATAATAGGTGAACCATATTTCAAAATCGTTTTTATAAGGGAGATCTATATTAATTTCAGAGTTGAGAAATCTGCTTCCCAGTCTTGCTCAGAAATATATTTTAGAATATTTAACCTTTTCCTGAATATCTACTCCAGGTTTTTTATATGTTTATTACTAAGAATCTCATGGACAGTAGTAAATTCCAAATACATAGAATTTTTAACATATGCAGGGTTTGTCGATATATGAAAATTGTAGGTTCGTAATTATAAATGTGTCTGTTAGTGGTATAAAAATTATCACAGATTTGGAAGCATAAAATGTCAAATTGTGTGCTTCTGGAAAAGCTCTTACATTTTTAAGTGATAGATCGGCATTAGCTCCAATGGTCCTAATATCAGAGCCCGAGTTCCAGAGGACAGCATCATCTACAAATATACCATCTTTAGATCCCTTAGAAATGACACTCTTTATTTCAACAAAAAACAGCGAGATGAGTATGGTATTTAGGACTGATCCCAGGAAAATACCATGGTTAAATATGAAGTCTCTCGACAGGGACTTGTTAAATTTAACTCTAACAATTCTGACATTTAAAAAATCTTAAATAAATGGAAGAACATTGCCCCTCACACCAAACTTATCAAAAAAGCTATACCATAAGTGTATTCCTACAAACCTTGACAAAGGCTTTGGTCAAGTTCAGAAATGCAGCTATGGTATGATTTGTAGGCCACAAATTTTATGGATCTCTAATACTCAGGCAAAAATATAAAATTTTGATCAGTGGTACTATCTCTTTTCCTGAAACCGTACTCTTCTTTTGGTGGAACATCATTTGACTTAGGACAGAAAGCAAATCTATATATTAGAATTCTTTTCATAATTTTGCAGGGGATACAAATTAAGGAGATGAGCCGGTAACCCTCAGGAGAGCTAGCAACTTTGTTTGTCTTCCTAATAGAAAAAACATTGGCCTTTTCTTATCAAGTGATAAGCAGCTACTCTTACTAAATATATTTAATAGTCTTATTTTTCGATTGCTGACGAAATGTAAAAGAATTTGTCCATGTCAGGCTCAGGTGATCTCTTCAGATCTTTCAAGACAGCATGCAGTTCATGTCTTAAAAAATGTATGGATTATATGTATTCGTGCATTTAATTCATAAAATGGCAAATTAAATACGTGTAGCATCTGCGAATAAACAGGAGCATAATGTTTGTCCTTACATTTTTCTATGTACGCACAGTAGAATTTGAATATATAGTTTTTCTTACTCATTTATACATATTCTACAATTTCTATAGTTCATAGAGTTTCTCTAATTCATCTTATGAAAATAATACCATACAATCAATTTCATCTCGGTATTAAGTACTTTATAGCTAGTACTACATTCTTGGTCAAAAATAAGCAATGAAAAATAAATAATGCCTAGTTAAAATTAAATAACAGAGGGCAAATTAAAAACAATTTTACGCCATAAATTTGGAAATGGGTTCAAACTGTAGATATTTATCATCAGGGAGATCAGTGAGGATGTAAAAAATGCAATATTTCAAATACTGGCCGATATTGAAGCAAAATAACCAGCAGGTTCTTCTATCTCCCATTTAAAGCAATAAAACGTGTGAAAAAAATAAATATGAGATCACAAAAAAAAAAAAAAAAAAAAAAAAACGGAAACACCTTTACAGCAATTATTACAAAAATAATCTAGGCCGCATGGAGAAAAGCAAAACACTGCGAAACAAGAAAATTGTTGTTAGCAGCATAATGGAGATAAACGATCACTGCATGCATCCACGGGTTGTGTTTGGCGATTAAGGCCGATTGACTACATTAGAGTCCTAGTCCTGAGGGACAGTGCCTTCTGGAGAGGGGGGGAGGGTTCTAACGGGACCTAGCCCAAATTTACGCAAGTTGCGGAGAAAACGACGGAAAACTCCGAACGACTAGGCCGACGAGCGAGACCTGGGATCGATCTCGGCCCTTCACGTCTACCAGCTTTGAACGCAGAACCAGTCGGCCGCCGGTAGGCCCATGTATCCACTGAGTCAGCAAAAATAGTCTAGCCGATAAATTGACATAGAAAAATATGTTTTACATTTTATTAAAAGTTAAATATATGTATAACACAATTTTACAATTAATATGAAATTTAGTATTGTTGCAAAAACATTAAGTTTAAGGGTACTCAAGTATGGTGAAAAATGGTGAAACGATTATCACCATTTGGCAAGAAATAATTTTAATAGAGATTGTACAGAGCTTGGATAATTTAAAAGAACTTTTTGTTTAGTTAAGCGATAAAATATAATGAATAGTTTAAAAAAAAAAATCATTAATTTAACTATCAAGTGGGAAATTATGGAGGGAATTTTGTGTTTGTTAATTAAAAGAATAAATTTTAAACATTGAATTTATTTAAAAATTGTTAAATACACCATATTCCATGCAGGATCTAAAAGGTATACAAAGGTACTTATTTTAACATGAAGGATGAAATTTTTCATTTTTTTATTTTTAAAGATAAATAGATTGTTAAATTCGGGATGAAACTACAATACTTACGTACGGTAACAATATATATATATATATATATATATATATATATATATATATATATATATATATATATATTATTATTATTATTATTATTATTATTAAATAACTATAAATTAAAATTATTTATTCTAAGTCATTGCACACTTACATTATTTACAATTCGTATTGCTAAAGGATAAAAATATTGCTATAAAAATATTAAGTAACAGTTATTTGAACTTTTCATTCCTGTATTATGATATAAAATCACAGTTAACAACATAATTAATGAAAAATATAAAATTATTAAATTATTAAATTATAAAATATAAAATTTAAATTAAATTAAATGTAGCAAATATAACAAGCTCTTTGCTTCTCTTCTCAGGCTCTCTTCTTTAACAATGATAACAAGCTCTCTCTCTCTCTCTCACTTTTTTTTTTTTTTTTTTATATAGTCTCAACACGCACAGACAACGCATTTTATTTGTTTATACATTTATTTTATTTTATTTTATTTATATTCTTATTCTTCTTATTTTTTTTTTCAGAGACACTAGCATTTTACTGGTTAAGTATTATTTCAATAAATAACTAAATTATGTGGATAGAAAAAAAAAAAAAAAAATCCGAATTTAGAATTGTAAAAGTATCTGAAATATTCATATCCAAACCTAATTAAAAATTAAAAAGATTTAATGTCAATAGATGACTATTTCCCTTTAATCATTTTTTTTTTAACTATTTGCTCATTAAAAAGTAGAGAAGATAAATATGTATTCTCAATTAAACTTTCACACGCAAAAAGAGGACAATTTATTTTTTGAATGTATATTGAATTTAACTTTTTTTTTTTTTTTTTTTTTTTTTTTAAATCCAAATTATTATTATTATTATTATTATTATTATTATTATTATTATTTTTGTTATTGTTGTTTAAATCTGTATTTATTTCGGTATAACAGTTTGAGTACTAATAATTATGTGTGGTAAGGGAAATAGGAAATAACTTTAAAAACCTTTTTCATTAATCAAAAAGATAATAATAATAAAAAAAAAGGAACTTGATTACTATTACTTATAAAGAAAATCTATCTTTTATTTATTATTAAAAAAAATTATTAAGAATTAAAAATTTAGAACACTTTTATAAATTTATATATATATATATATATATATATATATCAACAAAAATTTTGTTAAATCAACCATACTTTTATTGTTATAATCTCAACAAATATTTTATTTTATTTTATTTATTTATTATTATTATTTCACCATAGTCGAAAGAAGCACATCCCTTGTTTATTGGTTGTTTACAGGATGTGTAAGACGTAACCTGTCGTATTATTAAATGACAGTGACTAACCTTTCAACCATACTCTCTTGGTCAATCGCAGCAAGTTGGTTTGGTTAACAGGTAACACTACAAAACTATTGTTAAAAATTACAATATAATTCTTATAATTCTACAAAAGTCAGTAAATGAAATATATTAAAATATAATTTTTCACAGCAATATATTTTTTGGTATTTAGCTATTTATTTGTATATATTATATATACACGTATGTATTTACACACAAACATACTCAAATACATACCTCTCTCTCTCTGTATATATAAATAAACGATTATGGAAGTTTATTTAAAAACTTTCTGTTTGCTGGAATTTATTATTTTAAGTATTTGTGTTCATCCAAATTAAAAGTATTAGTTCTAAAGGTATGGACTTACATATCATTTTTATAATTTTAAACCGGTCAGATGCTCTTTTCTTGGGCATTCAAAAAAAAAAGCAGTTCTAGATACAATGAGGTCTCGCCCAAGGTACAATGAAGTGTGGTCCTAGGTATAATGAGTGTGTTGTACCAAGGGATATGTCTGAAAAAACGTCTGTTTTCTGTAATTTATCGTTTTAAATATTTATATTAACCCCAATTGGAAGTAATGTGTCCTAAACAGCCCTACGTGCACAGGCCTCCCCTATTTATAGTCAAACCTTGTTAACGTGAATCTCAAGGGGAATGCAATATTTGTTCATGTTATCAGTAACTCATAAATTAATTTTTATTTTGACGGGGACTGTTGAAACATTTCAGGTAAAAAGTAATATACGTTAATGAAAGTCGTTTGTATATATATGTATAAATTTTACGTTTACTGTTTCAAGGCTTCAAGAATAATTTTGAAAAAGTGGAATCTTACAATCCAATTCAGTCTTTGCAGCTTCTTTTCCAATGGATTTTTGAGGGAGACCACATTTAATAATAATTTCAATTATTTGCATATTTTAATTCTTTATATACGAAAGTATTTTAAAATATCAAGCTTAAAAAATTTAATTTATATAAGACATGCCAAAGGTATTTATAATAATAGAACATATATACTGCGTTTTAATATCACTACAAAGCACTAGCTGATACCTGTATCAGATTTTGTTCCGAAGAGATTTTATTGAGCGTTAACGCTGGTTTTGTTTAGTATATTTCAAGATATTCACGTTTGTTACAATTAATTCTTATATTCAAGAATCTCCAAGTAATCTTTGTAAAATATAAGAAACATGAGATGTTAATATTAAATAATAATCTTAACCCGTTAGTAGTCGCTAGTTTGTCGATTTGCCACCCATTCTTCAGTGTTGCCGGATTTGTTTTATTCAATAGCCACAAAAAATTTTTAGAAATGGTATTTGATATATATAAAACGCGCATATAATCGAAGAAACGTCGATCACATCACTTCTTAAAAATTATTGGTGGCAGTTAAATAAAAAGTGCGCAAATTGTAATAGGTGGCGCTGTCTATAGCGACTACTAACGGTTAAGTAACTAAAAATATGTACACTGATGAACAATTGCTAAGGACGGATGACAATAACTAAGCTATTGACATCCGTCCTTAGCAATTGTCCACCAGTGTATATCAAATATAATTTATGTCTGTTTCACAGTGCGGTAGATAAAAGGTTAAGGTTCAATGACATATAGGCTAATTACCATATTTTCAAATAAACACTGAGCAAAGCTGCCTTCGCCTTGAATACTTGAACAAACTTCGAATTTATTTCGATTAGAACCTTTTTAAACATTAGAATTTTGTTGAACATTTTAACATGTAATATACTGCGATCTAATCGGAGACATTCTAGTACATTAAAATACGTTGTACCAACGTCTAAAAGATTTCATTGAATTTCTTAAACCAGTTTTTTACATGTCATAATTTTGTATAAATTTCTAACGAAATTACATCATTTTAAATTCAGGAAAGTATTTCGTAAGTATAATTTAAATGCATGTATTCTGTTATTTATTATTTCATAAAAATAATTTACCTGTTAAATAAAATTATAGAGCCTTTATATATGGTATGTTACAACAAAGTAAAACTCTACTTAGTTATATTAAGTAAACTTTTATTTTAAATATTAAAAAGAAAATCCCTTATTTACGTGTAAAAATTGCATTTCACAATGATATATTTTAAAAAGCAAGATATCTCTCCTATTCTGCCTGTATTTTTTAAAAATGTATTTCAAAATTCAAAACAAGAACATTTCTATTTTGAGCTAAAGGAAGCACTTTTGTGAATATAAGAAGGTATTCAATGTTCTTTCATCGAATTAAATTTTGACATTTCTTTCTACATTGTAAGGAAATATAAGCTCCAGTTTCAAAAATTCTCCTGTTTTCGTGTTAAAAATACTTCTTTTATTTTTTTTATTTCTGCACATGGGTGAAGAAAAAACTTGGAATAATGCATTTCTGATTCGGAAATATACATATATAACATTTAGTTTACGTCTTTTAATTTAAGCATGTATTTTATATTTACATTCAATATTTATTTAGCAGTTGCATGTGAATGAGAAAAAAAAATCTTATAATTACAAACTGAAAAATCAATAAAATTTAATTGAGGAAAACTAAATGTGGACCGTGTTAAAAATTTCATGTTATTTTAATTTTGTATAATTATTCCATACATTTTTCTTTGAAAAAAAAAAAAAAAAAAAACTGTTATTGTGTACATAAATTATTAAAGTATAATTTTAATAATGTTAATTTTTCCTTAAGTATAGTAGGACTTACTGTTAAGCTTTCGTATGATACTAATATCTTCTAGAAACATAGTAAATCTTAGTAAATTAATATTACCAATAAACTCAAATAAAAATTATTATGATTTTAAAGTCATTATGTAGATTATCAGGATTTTCAATGTTGTTAAAATTTACTGATATCTAGTGTTGAAGCATAAAAAATAAATCTTTATGAGCAAACATCATTTTCACCTTCTTTTTATTATTATCATTGATGATTTTTGCCGACGAAGCCATTGGTGTATTAGTTATTCTAAACATCATCAAATACTTTGTATTTATTGATAGATTTTTTCCCCATCAAATGTGTAATTAGTTAGATTCTTCTGAAATAACAAAGGTATAAAATTCTGCGTACTATTGAACTAAGGTAACGACACCAGTATTCGACACTCTTAAGGCTTTATTTTCAAAACATTTTTTTTTTTTTTTTTTTCTCGCGGGGCATCCATGTGTCATTATTATATTACTACCTATTTTATACACTAATCTTTCTAGTTGTCAATAGACACTTTCAGTCTTTCAGTACATTAAGAAAATTTTATTAATAATAATAATAATAATAATAATAATAATAATAAAATTGACCTATAGAAATGCACCAGTATTCGCCATTCCAAAAAGAAAAAACGAATTTCACCAGTACCCGTCAATTGTTTGCACCAGTAATCACCATGCCATTAAAACGTACAGTTTTATTAAATAATCCGATTTTCAATGTGTTTTCACAAAATTCTGTGAAACAAAATGTCTTTGGCGCATACATAATACCTAAATATACCCTAGGGCTTGAAAACACAGAGTCGTCCCTTATATGAATACCACTTTTAAATAGAAAAATTAAGTAATATTTTGCTTTTCACCCTTTAATTCTTTGACTTTCGTTTTTTTTTTTTTTTGTTTGTGTGTGTGTGTGTGTGTGTTCGGGTGGGGGTGGGGGTGAGGGTTACTCTGTACAAGAATTTGATGTGATCACATCACACTCTGTAAAATTTTTTATCTTTTTTTTTTTTTTTTTTTTTTGTGGAAGGTGTAGATTCAGGGAAAAAATAAGGTATTTTTCAAGTGACTTTGATAGTATACTAAACTGAGAATAGGGTACAAATTAGAGAGCGTTAAAGAAGAGGTCTATAACTCCGGAACTGGCAGAACTGATTTTGATGTTGTCAAAACATCCTGAGTCAAGATTTGTGAAACTGCTTCCTCCAAAGATGAGTCCCTAGTGTTCTGCATTTTCAATGTTTCCGGCAACATTTCCGTTTATTATTATCATTATTATTATTATTTGGTAAATTCAGTGATATCTGTAAAGGATTATCTTCCAATAATTGTAGCTGTAAAATCTATATCAAAATTTTCATCACTTAGTGTGACAATGGGGGAAAAGGATGAAAGAATTTGGTCCTGATTCTTGTTTAGTTTCAAAAGCGGCGTTTTTTATTTTCTTCCATATTTCAAATATTCTTCCACCACATTTCATGAAACCATAGAAGTATCTGCGCAAGCTAAATGCTAAAACTAGTTTGCATAGGTGGACTCTGCTCAGTTCCCCATCATATTTATGTTCTCGTAAATTTATAGTGCGAGACATATTATAATCATGTTAAAAGAAATGAATTTGACCAAAGCTTGATACAGTGACAGAATGAAATCCCCGCCCAATAGGCTATCCACCGTTCACTTCGATATATTTATCTTATTCTAACCTATTAATTTATTTTATCAGGGTCAATTCCATTGTTTAGTTTTCATGCTACTATTTCCAATGCAATAATCCTCAAAATTCATATTTATATGAAAAAGTTACAATTTCGCTATGTTGATAAAATCGTAAATTACGAATAATTTACGAAATTTTCCTATTGAAATATTTGTATTCAATCACGTTCAAACAAATATCATAAATGTAATTTTGAAGTTGCCTAATGTATTTATGATCCTCAAAATGGAAGTTTATGCTCAATTTTGCCTTATTCTGACATGGTAAGTAAATCGTAAATTCCAAATAACTTACGAATTTTTTAAATTGAAAAAAATCATAGCCTATGATATTCATGCCAATATCCTAAATAATATTTCGAAAGTGGTTTGACATCTTTACGATGAAAACATCCCGCAAGATTGACGTTTACGTGAAATTTTGCTCTATTCTGCCATGTTAAGAAATTCGTAAATTTCCAATAACTTACGAAATTTTTATATTGGAAAATTCATAGTCATAAATATTCATGCCAGTGTCCTAAATAATATTTCAAAAGCAGTCTGACATTTTTACGATGAATATATCTCTCAAAATTGACGTTTATGTGAAATTTCGCCCTATACTGCCATGTTAAAAAATTCGTAAATATCCAGCAACTTGCGAAATTTTCAAAGTAGCATATTTATAGTTACCAATGTTCATTCCGGCATCAAAAGTGATATTTTAAAACTGGTCTGACATTTGTACAGTAAAAAGTTTCCATTTAATGCACGTATAAGTGATTTTTTGTCCTATTCTCCCATGTTAAGAAAATCGTAAATTTCTAATAACTTACGTAGTTTTTTAATTCGAATGCTGCAAATGAATATGGTTCTTGCCAGTGTCGAAAGTAATATTTTAAAACTGATCTGACCTCTCTGCGACAATTTGTTCGTGAGATATCGTGTATAGAGACTAACAAACTAACGGACTAACGGACTAACCCACTAACGGACACCCTACAGACAGACACCATACAAATTTTGTCCTTTTCGGATTCCTCACACCTGAAAACGTGTAAAAAAGTAAAAAAAAACGAGGTCGAAAATTTTCACGATTTCCTAAGTTCCCCATACCTATAGTATGATGGGGAACTAATAGGGTAGGCAGTCATCTGACTCAGGGAAAATGAGCAATAACAGAGCGCGAAATTACTGGATGTTTTCCAAAGTTCAAACTGTCGGACAAGATGGCATCCCTCCATCAATTTGGACGCGTCCTTACTGCTAGTTTTAGGATATGTGTCTGTACTGTACAAGATGCATCTTCTTTATTACATTTTCAAAAATTAGATGGTTTGAGCAAGTGTAGTTTTTTTTTTTTTTTTTTTTTTTTTTTTTTTGCCCAATCACACCTTCCAAAACTTCTAAGAAAACAGTTCTTTTTTTGGATGCTACTATTGTCCCTTCTTGACTGTAGATATTTTCTGTAAAAACATATTTTTTAATATTTCAAATTATACAACAATATATATATACTAGCTGACCCGTCCGGCTTCGCACTGATGAACAAATTTTAGTTAAAGATGGATTGATATGTAAAAAATCAAGAAATATATCAGTTTATTTGTTATAGTCAGGCAATATTATTAACTGGAAAGTCAAAATACAATTTTACAATTATTTTTTTTAATTAGTTGTTAAATGTTGGCAATTTTTACTTAATGCTATTTATTTATTTATTTATTTATTTCATAAAAAGAAACATTTCTTTACTCATGAATAAAAAATACTGAAAAATAAACCTATGACATGAAAATGTTTTTGATAAAATTGACGTCATAATAGCTTTAATTATTATTTATTTTTTCATTTCGCAAATATATTTAATTTTTTCCATAATTGATTATTATTTTAACAATGTATATTAAAGGAGAAATCAATAATATGAAACAATATTCGTACAATATATACTATTACAGAATCTGGTGTGAAAC
>OZ005652.1:108720146-108857646 GCA_963930645.1 Salticus scenicus
CAAACACAACAAACAACAAAATACATCAAGAAATGCATATCTCTTTCCTTAGTCGTTTGCTTTACGTTGACTCCATCGAATTGTCATTTAACACAGAGTTTGCTTATTTCTTTTCCCCTACTCTTCCCCGAACACTTGAAAAAAAGAACTTTCTGTGTGATAAGAAGCAGAATACTTTGCAAAATCTAGTGCGTACGGATT
The DNA here is from genome assembly GCA_963930645.1 of Salticus scenicus. Lineage (NCBI taxonomy): Eukaryota > Metazoa > Arthropoda > Arachnida > Araneae > Salticidae > Salticus > Salticus scenicus. The sequence continues at coordinate 108,720,348 of OZ005652.1, forward strand.
AAAATTCACAGATATTATTAAACGCTTATTTTAATACTTCTTTTACGAGGTTGACGACTACTCTTCTGGTGCAAAATTTAGGCATGACGAACACAAATGTCGTTTCCTTACTACTGTTTATCTTGTCGAGAATTTGTTAAATATTTTCAAAATAATTCATAAAAAAATGCAAAATATAAAGTTGTAATTCTTTCATACACGTTTGACACCTTTTCAGAAATTTAAGATCATAATCAGTAAAAATTACGAATTTTGTACCGAGTAACGTTTTGTACCGTACGAATTTTGTACGTAGTTACCACACTGGGTTAGCCGCAGCTACATTGATCATTTATCGCTATTATATTTCATTTAAGATTCATTTGTCCAAATTTGTCCAATTTTCATTTGTCCAAATTCATTCTATTTAATTACTGAGTTGTAACTGATAGATACGAATATGATATTCAAAAGCTTTAAACACTTTTGCACCGATCAGTATCACACCGTAAAACGAGACTTTTTTTTCCCCCTAAATCATGAAAAAAAAAAAAAAAAAATCGTCATAGTTAGCGTAACCCCGTGTGGTAACTGAAGGTTAAAAAATATGAAATAGAAAAAATTATATTTTTGTCAATAAACAAAAAGTAATGAAAAAAGGGGATAAACGGTTTAATTTTTTATTATGTAATTTATACACATGAAATAAAAATGGACACAAATCACATATGTTCTTAATATGTACAACAAAGTTTTCAGATTACGATCTAAGAAATTAAGAGTAAAATTCGGAGAGTTACTTGTTAAATTATACAGCCATCTCCATTCCTCCAGAAAAAAGTTCAGCACCCATTTCTAAAATAGACAAATAAATTAATATATATAAATAAATATATATATACTGCTTACTAAAGGTCTTTTCCTTCTTCGTTAAAAAGAAATGAAAGATTTATGGACATAAATTTTTTTTTTACGGTCAGTGATTGTAACACGTTAGTCGGCCACCGACAGTAATATAGTGTAGAATTTTTTAATGTGTAGTGGATCAAACTAATTTCTACAACTGTAAATATAACAGCCTGAAAAAACAAACAAAAATATATTAGTACTTTTCAAAAATTAATTTTGTGGACATTTCTGCAGCATTAACTTCATAAATGCTTCATTTAACACATTTTTAAAATTAGACATTTTGACAAACTTTTGAGAAAATGAACATCGTCTTACGGTAATATTTTATACAGTCGGTAACAAAAATATCCGACTAGCAAAAATTCCTATATAAAAAAATTTGAGTTAATACTGTTTTGTTAAATAAATCCTTGTCGAATCATGTTCTTAGTCAGTCTAAGAACATGATTCGACAAGAATTTAATTAACAAAACAGTATTAACTCTAATTTTTTTTTTATATAGGAATTTTTGCTAGTGTTCGGAAAATTTTGTTACCGACTGTACAGTGTATAAAACTATTAAATTAGAATATTCTGAATTTTATAAAAGTTTCACCCATCTTGAAATTTATTTAAGTTAGTTTAAAATATTTAAGGCATGTCTCAGTATATGTAACGTGAAATAATTTTATTAACACAAGTATGTATATACATATATATATATATATATTTCCTCTATGTTAAATTCAGTTCTATATTTTTGTGTGTTGTTATTGTTTTAGTTCTATTAACTGCTAAATTTTAAGATTAAATTTTATTACGTCTATTATATATATATATATATATATATATATATATGGTATGAAACAACCACACAGCTTCCATTACTCACTATTTCATGTATTATATGCATTTTTTTGGAATTTCCCAGTAAGAGATTCTTGATACGATGTAAAGACAAATAAAACGAAGTATACAACGCGAGTTAAAAAATAAGGAAAAAATTATAGAATTATTTTTCTAAACACTAATTTCCCAGATTTAAAACTGAACTTCTTAATTAGGATGACCGTTAATTTTTCCTGTAATAATTATGTAATATATGAGAAAAGGTATCTAAAATGGATTTATGTAACATTTTTCAAGAAAACCGTTAGAACCATTTTTGAGATAACAACGTTTGGCAAAACTTGGTATGCTTAATTATTGACCGGAAAAAAATAATCACATACAAAAATATATTTAAAAGGAAATTAATATGGCGAGTGTGAAAATAAGTGGTACAAGCGTTTTTAAACATACACACTTACGAGACCTGAAATTGAGCTATTTATACAGGACGCCTATCAATTTTCCTGAACTGATTGACTATATAATGTGAATGGACATCTAATAGAGTGTTTATATAGCTATTTTGAAAAAAATTGTTACAGCCGTTTTTGAGATACGTTCTTACGGTTCCATATCCGATTTCCGATGACTTACTTCCTGTTTTCAAATTTTCTCCAAAATTTGAAAAATCATCTGTACACTAAACTTGTATCAGTTCTAGTAGTTTTATCTTTATTAGTTTTGGAGAAATGATATCCAGAAGATTCCTCACGCACGCACACACACACACACACACACACACACACACATGTATACATACATACACACACATTGACCAATTGCCAAAAACTACTTTTTTTTTAACTCAGGAGGCCTTGAATAGTGTAAATTAGGTATAGTAATCAGGTATATAATCAGGTGAAAACAGGATATCGAATTTTTGAACCGAATACAATACTTCCATTACCTACTGTAGTAAGGTAATGTAAGAAATAAAATAATTGATCTTAGGCTATTGTTGAGGATAGGATAATAAATATCAATAATGTATAGAAAATACTTAGTTATTTTTTTTTTATTTACTGCTTAAAAAGTTGCGTTTTTTTACTGTATATGAAAATTACCAAAACTTCTTTAAAGATTACTCGACATAATTAAATATTTTACATTTTTAAATATTTACAGAAATATTAAATAATTTTCAATAAATTTATTGTAATTTTTAAATACTTGTATTTCTTCCGATCTTTTATTTATTTTGCATATTTTATCTTATTTATTTGTTTAAATATTTTCGTAGCTTTTTTAAAATAAATATGAATAATGTGAATAAATGTGTATATATATATATATGTATATCTTGTATTGATATATATAATGTATGACTAAAGCCTAAATCCTTTAATTCTGATTGCTGAATGCAACCTTAAAAATAAATTTTAATGCAAATTTCAAGCAATTTTGATATGAAACAGTTTGTGTAAATGTATTCCACAATTATGCAAATTCAAATATATCACAAAATTTACATTTTCGAAGTAGATATTCCAAATTGACAAACACAGGTGGTTAAAGCTGTTATCGCTCGAATGAACAGCTTTAATATTGCAATTGTCTCTCATAAATAAGCTTGGCTGTTTCCGATTCCAATTATTATTCCTATACACCACACATTGGATGCAAAATTAACGTTCCTAGTAATGCAATTCTAGTGAATTATAATCTAATATTATGTCAGATTAGAAACTAAATGTGATTATTAAGTATAATGCAATAATATTTGAATAACTAATTTTTCAGAAAACGTGAAAGAAACACATTTAAATTTACTTAAAATACATAAAATCATATACAAATTCATTACGATATTTGTAACATTAACGAAACAAATTGCACATTACATCAGAATTATTTCGATATAATATTTTAATATTTTATGCTAATATAGTTTAAAAAGTAAATTATTTCTTTCTAGTTATTAATAAATAGCCAGGCTTTGCCCGTATAGCCGGGTTGTCTCTTTTAGAGCGTCAAATAGAGGAATATGCTCCGTTGCTTTTGATATCAGATTTCAAAGGAAAAACAAAATTTTAATATCTTCGTTCGAAAAAAAAAAAAAAAAAACAGTAAAACTCTATGTTTTCGAGAAATATTTTTATAGTCTGCAATTCTATTTTCAAGAGAAATCAAGAACAAAAAATTATGCAATTCACATAGATTATTAACACTTTCCAACTGTACGCACTCGTTCTATCGTTCAACAATAAATGTACTTTTCCTACCTGAACACACAACGGAAACCAGAGGTGCGATACCGACAGATAGACTAACTCATAATCACTCGTAACTCAATACGTAATCATTTGTAAATATTATTAGAAAGTATTAAAAAATAAATAAATAAAAGTAACATAAACAAAAATACAGTTCAAGAAATTTCCAAATGTAGCAATTAACGCAACAGAGTATTTTTATGTGGCACTGTAAATCTTAATGCTTATCATTACTATGTTCTATAAAAAGCTTTTCTTGTGCATATGAATGATGAATGTCGATTTCATTAGGATTTCTATAAAATAACAGTATTAACATTGCGATTTAGGGAAATATCTCTCATTCAATACCAAGCTTTGTAGTTTTTTGGGGTATTCCTATGAATAAACTAGTGATTGTACAGTAACGGAAAAAACTTTAAGACCGCATGTGAAATTGCAAAAATTTTAATTTTACTAAAAAAAAAAAGGGGTAACACAAAATAGTATAAATAGAATAAAAATTAATACATTTTCACATAGTTTTATAAAAGAATTGTTGTAACTATGTATTATATGCAAGTAATTTTTTTCACACCATAAAAAGGTGAAAAAACTTTAAGACCACAAAGTTAAATATTAATTAAAAGTACTACATTCTAATTTTAGTATTTTGTGTGTTTTCCTTTTACACGAATTTAATCAAATATGGTTAAAGCTTATTTGTGCTCAGACACATTATCATGTAACAAAATAAAATTTTATCCATAAGCTCATCTTTTAATGCAACAAAATTGTTAGCCGGTATACCTTCATATTGAAAAGAGTTTATGTTACCTTTAGTGAATACAATATTAGTCTTACCTCGAGACAGAAACCTGCCTAAATCATGACAGATCCCCGTCCTCTAACTCGATTTGAGCAATACGTAGGTTCCTGTCTTGAATCATGGCAATAGTTTCGTGAACTATCAGGGCCATCTAAGTTAAATTTATTTTCATCCGTGAACAACATTTTTCGTCAAAAGTTGTGTTTAAAACATTAGATGTTGTGAAATTTTAACCTTGCTTCAATTTTCCGTATTTCAAGTATAGGTTTTCTTTTTAAATTAGACTATTTGATAAATTCCGCATGATTAAGGACCTTTCTAACAGTTCTAGGTGTTACTTTAGTCTTCTAGCTTTAGAGCCGATTTTATTGCTGAAGAATATGCATTGTCTTTAACAGCTCTTATTATAATTTTTCTTTTCATTCTGGCTGATAGTTTTGAAGGCCTTTCGCCTCTATTTTTTTCACCATATCTGCATGGATCTGCGAGAAATGGATGACCTCAAGTTTTAGACTGCTCGATTTTGATGGCGATTTGCATTTCACTCATTCCACTTTCTCGACATACCAAGATTTTCCCTTTTTCAATTTCATTCAGTAATTTTCCTCTACCCATAATCTCAGTTGTTTCAGCGCACAACTAAATGATTAAAGAATGCCTCTTTTCATTTCAACAACTGACCTACACAAAACTGTGCAAATGTGACGTCATCTCATTATGCAAGCAACCACTTTTAAAACAAGTCTTAAAGTTTTTCCTTTTTATTACATTACACATTTTTTTTATTATTATTCAATCGAAAATAAACATATTTGAAATTCTAAATTAATTCTTTTTTTATTTATTACATTTTATGTACTAAATATAAAGGTAACTTACAAAGATATTTTTTATTTTGAATGCAAACAAAAAAAATTCATTGTTGGTCTTAAAGTATTTTCCACTACTGTATTTACCACATTTTAAATCGGGAACATTCCATAGTAAACTTAAATAACGTATATCAATTTCTAGATATTCTGTGAATATTTACGGAAATTGAAAATTGGACAGAGAGACAGACATACAGACAGATTTATATAATAATCGCTCTTAAACATCGGTAGAAAGTGTTAGAAACGGTTAATTTTAACGGTAAGGCTATTTCAGCATTTTACAATTATAGCCATTAATGCAACTGAATATTTTTGTGTAGCCATGTATATCTTAATGCAAATCATATTAAATTCTATAGAAAGAATTCTCTTGTGCATATGTATTTGTAATGTCAATTTCATTATGATTTGCGTGAAATAAACGTATTAAAGTACAGTTTATAGAAATACCTCTAATAGGACGCAATGCTTTGGAATTCTTTAGGGTGTTCCTGCAGACAAACCGGTGATATTATATACCCCATTTTCAATAGTAAAAATTTCATAGTAAACTTGAGCAACATATATGAGTTTCAAGGTATTCCATGAATATTTATGGGAGTTAAAGCAGGAAAAGATGGACAAACAGGCAATCCGAAGCCATAAATAGTTTTCAATTTTGTTGGAAAGTATTAAAACGAAAAAAAAAAATGATCTGGAATATTTAATGCATGGTTTATAGAAAAAAAAAAAAATTCTTGTTATGTCGCCATTTTCTATTTTAAATTGTAGAAACGTGACTTAAAACTACATTTTACCGACTTCATCTTTCTCGAGTAAGCCGCGGTATCCAAAATAATAAAGTGTCGAGCTCGTAATTACGTGTTTAATACTCGGTCTCGTATAAGGTCGTCATGTAAAATTATTGCCGCTGAAGCACGTAAAACCTTTTGTAACTTCGTTGTTCTCAATGTACTGTAAAAAGTAATAACTCTAAGGACTATCAAAGAGGAAGAGTCTGCGAAATAAGGGTATCCACATCTGCGGAGAATAAAAGTTAGAATGTGATGTGTCTCTACCAACTTTTGGGTGAATTCCAAGCCATTGCCAATTGCCTACTGCGTAGCTCTGCTTCGACGTTAAATCCATTCGAAATAAAACTTTTTGGAGTTTAAAAAATGTATTTCATGGTATTTTATGTCCAAACTTTGACAATTGTTTAGTTTATGTCGCATACTTTTAAATTTGAGGGATCTGTACGCATTTTATAATTTTTTTTTTGAAAAAAAAAATAATAATCAGCCTATAAAAAAATCGATTTTTTTAATATCTTGCAAATAAGGTGATAAATCAAATCTCTCGTTTTGTGATGGCACGTCTTCGGACTGCCTTTGGGCTGAGTCACGATGATCGCAGGTTATCTATTGTGTAATTACAGTTAAACGTTAAAACCCGCTCCACTCCACTCCACTCCACTACCCTGTGCAAAAGTTCAAAATTGTTACTGTAAGACACCAAACCGGCATAAAATGTGAATTCGAGACTGACCCCAGTTGCCCATTACTTATGTAGTGTAACGCAAAACCCATACAGATACAGCTCTAGCGTTCCTTTATTTTTCGATTTTATCTGCGAAGAATACAAAGGTATGGAACCACGTCTTCGAATTACACCTGAATATCAGACCTCTACCATATTTTCTCTGCTTAACTACAGTAACCGTTGAATCCACGCAAACTTAATTTTTTTCTTTGCTTCTTATGAAGCAGTTGGTTGATAAATGGCTCATAATGTTTAACTTCCAATAAAGAGTGTGCGATCGTTTATGATAAGCTCAAAGATTTTTACACATGCTCACATGCTCTTATTTTGGTCTTAAAAATTGATTTGCATTTTAGTATATAGAATTAAAAATATAACATTGGAATTACGTATTTAAATTGAGATCATAACAACTATATTAAATTCCATTATATACATAAAATTTCATGAAATAAAACAATACAATTATTTAAAAATGCATTTATTTTCTATCGACGGATTGTTTTCATAGAGATTTAAAAAACAAAATTATATTTCGTATGCGTTGTTGGTACTTTTCTTTCTTTATTCAATTATTTTATATGCCTAAAATTATATATTTAATGTTTTGTTCTATATTCCTTCATGTACTTTTTTGTTCTTATTTCTGTTGGAATCTGAATGATTGAGTATGTGAGATTCATGTAGCTCTTCGTTACGCTTTGGGCAATGGAAATAGGAGGAGCTTTCAATGTTTGTAGAGAAAAGCTGTACTGTGATTGGCTAAATGCAACTGTTTGTACAGTCGGTAACAGAAGTGTCCAAACACTAGCAAAAATTCCCATGTAAAAAAAGTACACTTCATACGGTTCTGTTAAATAAATCCTTATCGATTTGTGTTATTAGACTGACTAAGAATAAGATTCGATTAGGATTTATTTAACAAAACTGTAAAAAGTGTACTTTTTTTACATAAGAATTTTTGCTAGTGTTCGGACACTTTTGTTACCGACTGTAGGTTAAATTATGTATCCTATAGGTTAAATGAAAGAAAATCGTCCTCCTGACATTGAATGACGACAAGATTCTAGTTGTATATTGGCGACAATGTAGGAGATATCCCTAAGTGTGATCCAGATCTATTAAAAAATATTTTTCTACTATAAAAACATTTAATTTTGCATAGATAAACCATATGCATAAATCTAATTTTTATGTGCATAAATGAGAACTTAAAAAAAAAAAAAAAAAAAGAAAAGAAAGAAAATCTTTATAGTTTCCATTATAATTTTCACTAATGTTCGAAAGGATGTATAAAAAAAAAAAAAAGAATCTGGAGAGAGACCACTGGAATTTCCTAACATTTGGTAATTAACAGTTGTTTATATAAATAAAAATAAGAGATGTATAGGGTAAAGGGGAAATTATAGTTGCATAATTATGTATTTCTTCCGAAGTACATATAGTGTAATGGATCGTAATGCATCAAAATTTTTTTGCTTCTCTGTAAAAGAATTATAAATGGCGAGCTTGCAATCTATATAATATTTCTCTAACGTGGACCAGTTTCAATTATTTTTTGTCGAAACGATACGATACGCGAGGATAAAAAAATGATATTTACACATGAACAATATTTAATCTCGCGGACTTAGCTCAATGGACTAATAAGAAAAAATGACGACATTTGTCTGATGAGATTATTTTACGAATAAAATGTATTTTTAACAGTTGTTTCTTCAGAAATAATTCGTCATTTTAAACCTAGCAATATTTTAAAGATATATACAGAATATGGACACAATCAGAAAAAATATAATCAAAATAGAAATTATTTTATTTTATTTTATTTATTTTTTTATTTTTTAACAGAAAAAAAAAATAATAATAAAAAGTCATTGCCAACATGACGACAAAAAATTAGAAGGCGTCGTGGGAATCTTATATTAGAATTGTACTGAATGTGGAAGTATCAAAATTGGGTCGTGAACCCTGAATTTTATTTGGAAACCTTTCTTTGAATGATTTTGGTTTCTCTATTGTACAATATTAATTTGGTTATAATAATTATATTACTTCTGGTAAATTAAAAATTTAATTAGGTGGTGAAATTCCTATAACATTTATGAGTTTCAAATTTTAAAGGTAAGTAAGAAAAGAAATAAAATGCGAATATTTCGCACGGGTTTGCTAGTCTATATAATATTTCTCTAACGTGGACCAATTACGATTATATTTAGTCGAAACGATACGATAGTGATGTAATGTAATGAATAAAATACTAAAAGATGAAAAAATATTCATAAATGAACAATATTCAAGCACGCGGTTTCAGCTTAATGATCTAATGAGGAAAAATAACATTTGTCTTATGAGGCCATTAATCCGTGAAGACCATTTTATACGAAAATATATTTTTAAAAGTTGCTTCTTCAGAAATTTTGGAAGCGTCATTTTAAACCTTCTTTCAAGATATGTACATAATATAAATTATTATAATAAAATGACTGAAAAACGCATTCATAAAAAGTATAATAAAGATAGGAATTAATTTTCCTCGGAAAAAAAAAAAAAAGGCAAAAACAAATAAATAAAATGTCATCGCCAATATGGCGACAAAAATTTAAAAGGAGTCACGAGGGTCCTTTACTAAAACTGTACTGCCTTTGGAAGTTGAAAACTGAGTCGTCAACCATGAATTTTATTCTGAAACTTTTCTTTGAATGATTCTGGTTTCATTATTGCGCAGTATTCATTTGGTTATAATAATAATTCGGTTTCTGGTAGATTAAAATTTTAATTAGGTGGTAAAATTGGTATAATATTTATGAATTTCAAATTTTAAAATGTAAACAAGAAAAGAAATAAAATGCGAAAATTTCACATGGGTTTGCTAGTATAAAATATGTTTCTATTCATTTATGTTTTAAATAATCTAACATTACTAAAATGAACTTTAAAGGGTTTGAACTCATGGATCAGAAAATATAAAAATTATATTTTGCGTACAGCTGAAAAAATACGTGCATGAGTCCTGCACTCATGTTAATCTTTATGGTGTTTCCAATATTAAGGTATAACATGCATATAAATTTTTATTTTAATAGAATGCAAAGTTTTGACCCTTGCGCAGTTCAAATAATTAGAGACTATAGTCAGTAATGATAAATAATTTCTTTTTGTGTCCCAGTAAATGCACTATAAACATAATATTTATAAAAATTTATACAGAACAGGTTCCAAAGGTCAGTAATATACTTACTATTTTTTAACTTTATCGGATAAAAAAATTTTATACTATCACCCTTTAAATAAGTTGAGTATATTGATCATAATGATCAGAAGTTTTTCTTTCGTTACCTGTAAAAGATTTACAAGTGATAGACCCATAAATGCTTATATAAAATGTGAGACATAATTAAATTTATAAAAGGGACATTTCAAAAAAGGGACATCACAGCGCCATCTATTTTTTTTTTTTTTTTTTTTTTTGTAATCTCTAACTCATGCCCTAATGCGCAATATAACTTTTACCGGTGTTTAGCGTTGTTTATATTGATAATTTATCTATTGTTACAATTGTTGTGCAGTGCGTGGAAACAGAAAAATAACATCACTACGATGGAGGGGCCGCCAATGTCTCCAGATGCAAATCCTATTTGAAAATGTGTGGTCCTACATGAAGATGCAACTAAGAGGAAAGCCAGTGTACACGGAAAAGCAACTGTGTTATCAAATTAAAAAGATATGGCGATCATGATGAAAATCTTGTTGAAAGCATGCTTAAAAGGTGTCAAGCGATAATAAATAATAACGGCAACTGGACAAATTATTAGGTAATTGCGCAATAGCCAACAACATGTACTTCAATAAAATATGAGAAAAAAAAAATATCTGATTTATTTTTACCGAATACATGCAGTCACGTTCTTGTTGAACAGAGTGTATATATAATGAACTTCTATACCAATCAGAATTTTAAAGTTTTATTTACTTATTCGTTTATGTCATAATACACACACACACACATGTACTATATATATATATATATATATATATATACATGCAATAAAACTGAAATAAAATTGAAATAAAACTTTATAAACAATTAAATTTCCACGGAATATATATATATATATATATATATATATATTTCATAAAAGTCAAAGTTTTTATGTGTTTTCACTAGAGACTAAACAGAATCGAAAAAACATACAGTTTGCCCAGATTGAGAAAAGCATCTTTATATTTTTATCTCGAAAGAGAAAGCATAATGATTGCTTTTATGTCATCCTGTGTAATGTGTAAATTTGTCATAAACACCATACGTTGTATATTAAAAGTAGCCTCACTATAATGAAAAATTACATTGAACTATTTTCCAACATATGTCATAATAAATGCAAATCTGTTTGTTGGGCCCTGTAAACTAATAAATTACGCTAATCGTACATAATTTTGCTGCAAAAATAGTTTCGTGCATCTCGATATAAGTATAAACATCGATTTCGTTATTTTGTATGTAGTACAAAACATTAAAGTATACTTTTAAAATATACCTCTTATCGTTCATAATGCATCGAAAATGTCACATAAATCTCTGTACTCGAACTAATTGCGTTATTTATAACACTTTCACCAAAAAACATTATATAGTGAACTCGAATATCACAAATTCATTTCAAAGCAATCTAATGTAAATATTGACGGAAATTAGATCGTAAACACTGACAGAAAGACAGACAGATAGACAGATGGATGTCATAAGCAATTTTAAGTATAGTTGGAAAGAGTTAAATTTCTTTACAGTAACGAAATTGTAATGAAACAGTTTCTAATTGTAGCCCTTAATGTATCTGCATATTTTTAAGTAGCTCTTTTTAAGACCTTAATGACAATTATACCACTATAGTTTTTTTTACTTTCTTCCACATTTAATACACGAAAGTATTGAATTCTTAAAAATTTTCGATTTCTGGTTTTCGACAGATTTACATGTTTTGAGAGATTTAGAACACGACCTAACCATTTTTAGAAAATGTCTATTTGCCAGTCTGTGTGTGTTTGAGAGAGAGAGTCAAAAATTTTGTGGCAACTGTGTCTCCGGAACTCTTGTTTAGAATTGTATATAAATTTATATGTACATGCATCTTAACCAAATTTAGTGTCTATCATTTTTTTTTTGGTGTGAACTACTCAACAGGTGGCGCTGCTATACAGTGATTTTGGCAGTTTAATGGGAGGTTATATATCAGGTTCAATTGCGTATCATCAAATAAAACTTGATGTGTGAGAAGGCCATTATGAGACATTATTCTGATTATATTTGAATGCTTATCGGCCAACAGGTGGCGCTGCTATACAGAGATTTCTGCAAATTAAGGGAAGGCTATATCTCAGGACCTACAGAAGAGAATTGCATATAAATGTATATGTATATGCACCTTGACACAAATTAATGTCTATGAACTTTTAGTGTTAACCACTCAACAGGTGGCGCTGCTACACAGCGATTTCTGCAATTAAAGAAAAGGTTATATCTGTGGTTTTATTGTATATCATCAAATAAAACTCGATATATGAGATGTCCAATACGAGACATTATGGTGATTCAATTTTGATGGTTATCGGCTAATAACTGGCGCTGCTATACTGGAATTTTTGTCGATAATGCCAAGGCTATGTATTTCAACTTCTATGGAAAATAACTGTATGAAACTTGATATGTGAGACAACCATTATAAAAAGGTTATTTTTTATATACAATAAAACTGTCTTTCTTCCAATATTAATGTTAGTTTTTTCTAAAATGAAAATCGTTTGCATTAATAAATAATTGTTTTAATAAATTATTTGCACATCCCATATGACAAATATTCTTCCGTAGGATCTCCCGTAGTAAGTGCATGATTTCTCATATTCCTCCAAGCATATTCCGTGGAAATGCAAAATGTCTGCTGAAGCAGCCTCGTAGGAATTCCGAATTGCGTAGATCCACCGTAGAACTACCTCTGTAAAATTATTACTAGAATTATGAAATTAGATTTTCTCTCATATTTTCAAAAATGTCCATTCATCCTCCAGGAAGAATTCGGGATGCTAAGGATATCCCAGGGAGTGATAGAGGAAGATCATTTCTTTAAGGGTACTAAATTAATATAGGATAATATAGAAGAAAGTCTTGTGGTAGCCACAACATACTAGTTTTTTTTTTTTTTTTTTTTTTTTTTTTTTTTTTTTTTGAAAATTAAATAGCAATTATATAATGCTTTTTCTAATAAAATGCATTCAAGTGTTATTCATTAAAATTCTTCTTAAAGTCAGGGTAACCCAAAGAGAAATTTTGATATAAAATATTGATATGATAATTTTTTTAAATAGATATAAACGAATATCAGTAAATGTAAAGTCTAAAATCACTATAGAAAAACATTAGCATTTAAATATCCCTTTCTGAAAATGTTGCTCAAAAATCGCAAAGAATCAGTATTCGTTAGTTTGTTCCTGCACACAATCGAGCCATGATATTTATACCATTTACAACAAGGAACATGCTATGATAGAATTTAATTGTATGCATTAATTTAAAGAAATTCGGAGAATATTTTCGGGCGATAGAGCGCGGGCAGTCAGAAAAACCGAAGTCAGTTTACACTAATTAACGTACCCGGGAAAGTACAAGCTTCAAAGACGCTGACGAAAGCTGTTAAAAACCAAACCAAGGTTCAATAGAGAATTCGTTCATGTGAATTATTTCATGTGCGAATTCTGCCTGCGCAGACAGCACGGATAATGTGACATTGGGGACTGGAACCTCGCATATTCTGGGCAGAGAAGACAATGTCGAAGAAAACGGCGATCCGTACCGAGGATTCGACAAAATATTTTCAATATTGTTTTTTTCATTTTTTTATTTACAAAATTCATCTAAGCATAGTGAGCTGTGGAGTGAGTGAACCACTATTCAGGGTTGTCCGTTGAATACTACAATTATTATTATTTATTACGAGTAATTTCATACTAAACCAATTAAAAATAAATAAATAAAAATATCTGGCAACGCTGACCTAAGCCAACTGCAATGTTTAATCAATGATCTAAACGTTAGAGTAGACAAGGATAGAACATATGTTGAAAATACGTAATAATTGAAAACGTTTTATGCTAAAAAAAATAATTAAATTAATTTCAAAAATACACAATCTAATGCATTCATTTCAGAAATGATCTTCATATTATCTTTTGCTTTAAAATGATTTTTCTAAAGCAACATGAAGCTTTCAAAAATTTCACTACCTTTCCATAAACGAATAAAAATTGTCAGTGAGACTTTTTAAAAAATATATCTATTAAAATTCGTGACTTATCATTCAAAATTTCGTTTTAATAATTTCGTTATATGAAGAAATTTGAATGTTGTAGAAAATATCTCACTACTATTACTTTTAATGGAAATTGAGAACACTTTTCGTAATAATGGACAAAACACAGGCTTTTATTTATTTATTATTATTATTATTTTTTTTTTTTTTCGTTTACTTATTAAAATTTGAAACGGAATTTTATTGACGATGATGCTAAATTACATTGGAAAATAATATTTATTTTTCTCAATTTTATTTATAAATAATAAACAAATATTAATGGAATAACATGGAAGTTACACTAGTGGAATTTGAGATAACAAAAACCAGACTTAGTCTTAAGAATTTTTTACCTATATGTTTATAACTTTAATTAAACTAAAATTATAAAAATAATGCATAAAAACGCATTAAAGATTGTACTTATATAATCATTACAACAATTTGTATTATGTGAGTTCATCTTTAGAGAATGTTTTATTGCAGATATATTTTATGAATAGAGCTTAAAATTAAAAAATAAATAAATAAATAAATGAATAAATAAATAGAACTAGAACAAAGTGAAGACAAGTTACTCTGAAAACCAAACTTCTTCTCTGGATTAAAAAAAAAAAAAAATACATAGATAATAACTGGTTTATTGGGATTTATGATAAAAGGCAAGATTTTAACTTTAAAGTTTGTAATTTAACAAATTGGTTCTCCTGTATTAGTCATAAAGTTTTTTAAAAATATTATGTTCACCCAAATAAACAGAATTAAAATGATTTGCAATAAAAATTTAGACCTGAATCTGGCTATGAAAAATCTCAAACACATACTAACTGTTAACCGCTATCCTGTTACTTTAATCAATAAACATTTCCGTATTATTGATGACAAACCCACTTAAGGTTTGCTGTTCCATTTTGGGTGACATTTAAGTGC
Source organism: Salticus scenicus (assembly GCA_963930645.1). NCBI lineage: Eukaryota > Metazoa > Arthropoda > Arachnida > Araneae > Salticidae > Salticus > Salticus scenicus. Next base: position 108,735,800 of record OZ005652.1, read on the forward strand.
TGGTAAGTGGCCCTACTAGCTGAAACGACTTCTGTGTTTATAATGGGGGGTGGTTTTCAACTTTCCATATTCTGACTATTCAAGTTTGTCCATGTATGTATTTATATATTCTTGTATTTTATATTGATGTATTATATTTTGTACTTGATTTCTGAATTTAATTGATTTTTATGCTTTGTATTAATTAAAATTCGTTTTCTGTATGGTCTTGCTTCCATCTGTGAGACGTTGGGGACTAGAAACGTGTTTTTTGGTTAAATTACCAGCGTTTCGTCATAAACTTCTCATACTCCTTTCCCTACTTGGGGGGACTCCCCTGATGAAGACCCTCATGTGTTTTGGGATTAAATTTTCATCTGGCTTTGAATATTTTGCTTATATGTATCTATACTAATATATATATAGAAAGATAGATAGATAGATAGATAGATAGTTTTTGAACTTTACGAGTTACAATAAATAATATTAAGATATTAAGTGACAGTAAAATATATACATTAAACTATGTTATGTATAATAATTATTATATAAGAAAAAACATAGAACAAAATTTTAATATAGTCTAGTAAATTTTATAATGCACAATTGCACACGCATAGTTATTCAGCGCTCAATTATATTGAATTATTGCATGATATATAATTTTACGAAGAGGTAATATATTAAACCAATGACTTTATGTTGTTTTGATTCAGTATATTTATCTTAATGCATGGATAGTACTCAAAACCGATGACACTGCGCTTTTAGATAAATTATTATGAACATAACACTTGTAAATTCTCTAGTACATTTAATTAGTTTAAGAAAAGAGCATGTGAACTTAATGCAATGTTATGACATTCATCAGTATTTGCAATTTGAAATGAATCTGCTTTTATAGATGGATACTTTTTTGCATAAATAATACTTAAAAAATAAATTTCCCATTATATATGTGGGTGTGTGTGTGCAGTTACTATCGGTGTGACTGTTAGACGAATTGCCATTTAATTGCGTTGATTTTTCGTGATTAGTCAAGCTGATTTTTCGTGGAGCTTCCCGTTCAAGTGCCATTTGTAAAAATTTACGAAGTGAATCAATAGGCCTTATAAAATCACGGAATATGATTGAAAAATTTCAATCTACACTAACTTTAGGAGTGCAGTGAATTCGTGGATGCAGTTCAAACTAGGAGAAACAAGTTAAAAAAATCACGACATTTTTTTTCTGGAACAACACAAGGCCAATGCCCAATGTATCACTAGTCTACGATTGGTATCACGTGAAATATATACCTATTATTTAGTGGTGAGGCAAATATCGCAAAGGTTTGGAAATATAAACCCATAAAAGCCACTATACTCAGCAATTTCAGGACATATGGAGATGGAAATGCAGGATTTTTTTTTCTTTTTTTTAAAGATTTTTTGTTCGAATAGAAGTAAATGAATTTCATGCCTTTGACATATACTATAAATTGTTGATATTCAACACGTATGTCATAATTCTGCCGTCTTATTAGTAAAGGATGTGGAACTGCATATTGAGTGGTTGATGAAGAAAATTTCATGACAGCATTCCTCGGAGAGCAGAATAACTAAATAGTCATGCATTTCCCGATAATTTTAAATGACCTTAATCCCTTGTGATTTTTGGCTATAAAATATATGGAATGCGTTGGGTATCGAGACCATGTTCATGGGATTCAATCACATTAAATGATTTAACTACATTAAATGATTCTAAAACTTTGCAAATCACAGTGAGCAAAAATATATACAGTCTTTATCTAGAACGAATAAATAGTCGTTTTCTGAAACCCTGATTAAGGAACATAGATTTCCAAGATATGCGTATACTAAGCCAATAAACCGAATAGAAGAAATAATCGACAATTTCTAGTGTATTGTTATGATTTGAAAATAATAGTAGTTAATTTTATATAATTTCATCCAAAGAGAATTAGTTAAGCTATAAAAAGTTTATTTTCTGCATTTTAGTTTCATTTGGCGTTAAAATAGCCCATTTTACTTTAAAAACTCGTTAAAAAGCTTCACTAGGGCATATAATGGCCTCGGCGCCAAGTTTGGCGTCTTTATCGCACCTTGTTGATTTACTTGTTTTCGCCTCCTTGGTGAGAATATCATTTTTATCGCTATTTCGAATAGCTAAGCTGTAACCCGATTATTTCAGAAGTTACCGGGAAATTTTGGGTTTAAACAAGCCTATAAAAGGATTCTAGTTCCGGCCATCTTAGTCAGTTTCCATGCCAAGCGGCCTAATGTTAATAGCTCTCTGAATGGGTCTCTTAATATTGTTTGATGACAGAGCCTATTGCCTCTTTGGAGTACAGCCTTCCTGTGTGCTCTGATACAGTTTGTGTTGTGGTTTTGATATTGTTAGCTAGTATTTTTTATGCTCTGTTTGCTGATTAAACTGAAGTTGATACTTGTTTTACTGACCTGTAATATTCTGAAATATTCCGCAAATAACCTTTTAAAGCCTCTACAAGATTCGTCTTTCAATCACAGACGGTTCACGAACCCCAAGTACAAAACACTACATTTTTCCAGACGCTGAAGAAATATTATGCATATTATAAATAATAGGAATCTTTTTGTTCCGAATAATTCTCGCTTCGTTTCCAGGAATTGCGTCGTAAATTGAAATTATAGTTACTAAAACTGGCCTCTTGTGCCCAAATTTCTTTGCAGAGATTTTTGAATAAGTTTGACCTCAATATTATAATAAAACGCTCTAGAATTCTAATGAGGATTTCTAGAACTTCATTACAAATGACCTTATAATTTACAAGGATGACTTGGAACTATTTTTGCTAGAGCCGCATTTTTTTTTCTGTGTGCTATTCACATAATTTTTTCTCAGTGCTGAAAAATTATGAGCTTCTTTTGAAAATGCCATACGCCATATAGAGTTATTGAAACTTCAGTATGGTAGTCATATTTGGTAACATTCCTAAGCAACAATAAAAGTTTAGCTAATTACTAAAAATGAAAGTGTTAAATACGTTTTTAAAAGATAAATTTGTATTCATTTGCCATACACATTATGCTAGTAGCACAAAAGGTTTCCCTAACAAAACTTTTCAGTTGTATTATTATTATTATTATTATTATTATTTTGTATCAAAACAGCTATAAAATCGTTTATCGTGAGTGAATGAGTGATTGAGGGATTCATAATCGCCTAGTTCAAACCCCTTGACCTACAAGCCAAAAATTTTGTGACAATGTTCCTTCTATGACGCAGACAGTGTCTAAGAAGATATTTTACAAATTTCGCCCTCAAGGGGGGGAAGCTAAACTTGATTTATCAAAAATCTTTATATCACACACACACACACACACACATTAAAAAAAAAAAAAGATATCCGTAAATGTTTTGCTTGAAAACATAGCTACCACAAATATCTAAAAACCAATTTCTGGAATTTCAGAAATTCGGTCCCATAAGGGGGAAGGGGGCAAAACGTGATTTCACATAATCCTATATATCTCAAACGGAAAAAAAAAAAAAAAAAAAACTTATATACGTGAAATATAGCCAAACCAATAGCTAAAGCCAATTTCAGGAATTTTTGAAATTCTGCCCCCAAGCGCGGGAGGGGTGCAAAGTGTCATTTCAAATAATACTTTATATCGCAAGAAAAAAAAAAAGACATATATGTGAGATTTTTGCTGTAAAATATAGCTCACACAAATATCTAAAAACAAATTTCTGGAATTTTAGAAAATCGTCCCAGGTAGGGCGGGAAAGGGGGGGGGTATGGGGCAAAAAATAAAATAAATAGAAATAAAGTTAGACCGTTCAAAACTGGTACAGATAGGTTTTAGAGGACTGCGTCGAATTAGGATATTTTCAAAGTGTAAAGTCATTAGGATGAGCGGGAAAGGGAGGTGGAGGGGCACAAAACAAAAACTTAAATAGAATTAGGTCGTTCAAAATTGGTACATACAGGTTTTTGTCACCTAAAAATTGATTGCGGATATTTTCGAATTTGTAAAATTTTTAGGAGAGCCAGTACGGGGGAGGGCGAAGGGGCAAAACAATAGAAATATAGTTAGACCGTTCAAAATTGTCACGTGTAGGCTTTTGTGACTTACAAATCGAATGAGGATACTTTCAAAAGGGAAAAAATATTAGGATAGACAGAAAGGGACAAAAAAGTATAATTAAGAGTTAGAGCTTTGAAAATTAGTATTATTAGGTTTTAAAGTCCGATAAATAGATTGCGGATATTTTCGAAAGTATAGAATTATTACGAGGGGCGGGAAGGGGGGGGAATGGGCGCAGAGGCAAAAATAAAAAAAAATCAGATAGAATGTTGGGAATTAGTATTATTAGGTTTAAAGGACCGAGAAAACGATTGCAGATATTTTTGAAAATTCATAATATTTAGGAAAGGTGGAAATGGTGGGCAAAGAAACACGCGCACATTGCGCGCGTGTATACGCTGTTGCAGTCAGTGGAGGTCCGGACCGATTATTCCACCGATGAGAGAATATTTGTTTTGTATTTCATATTCACGTTTTTCCCTTACGATGTTATAGTGATTTATTAAGAGTGTCAAACATAAATGCGCGTGCGCAGTGCACAATGGCCTACACTACCGAAAACGGTGATGACCCGGTCCCGCAGTTTTCCCGATCAGAATTTGTTTTACTTTTTTTCACATGATATAAATTAATGCAATTTTGTGAATTCATTAATTATAGTGATTCATTTAAAAATAGTGACCAGCGAAGCGGGCGTAGCCTGCTAGTTCATACGTATTTTTCTCATGGAAAGAGAATATCGTTAATTTCGACAACGAATGAGAGTGCTATAAATGTTAAAAAACTCTATATTACGATTAAATACTATACAATAAAATCTTGTATACTGTAGGCATCATAAGAAAATCGTTTATAGTATTTTATATAACAACGAGATTAACTGCTCAACATACGTAAAAAAAAAAAAAAAAAAAAAAAAAGAAAGAAAGAAAGAAAGAAAAAGAAAACTGATAATATTTGCAGAATTTGAAAATTTTTCATATGCAGTATGTAATTTTAACTAATAAATTTTAACTGCTGCGATATAGCCATTTCAAGAATTACAGAAAATGAAAAATATTAGCTCTATCTGCCAGATGATTTATACCTCAAATAAGTCAACATTTGTTCTTATAACGGTCAGCTCACGTACTAGATTTGTTGAAAATATGCGTCATGGAAGCTGAAATATAGCGAGGTAATACAATAAAAAAAAATCCCCGTAGAACTGAATTGACATGTGAATTATTGTTCACTTACATACAAGATAATTCTAAGATTACTCTTAAGACATTAAGATTATCCTCAACATTTACGACATTTAGATATATATTTTTTTCAAAAACACTTTAAAAACACGTATTTTTAAAGTGTTTTTAATAAAAATAACAAATGACACGTGCTTAATTAAATATTTTTTAGAGATATTGTTTATTAAGATTTATATTTTCTTTAAATGGGAGAAATCATAGGAAAGCGATTTGCACCAAAATTTGTCAGGTACCAGTTCACGTAAATGTGAAACTAAACTGCTATGAAATTCAGAGCATCATTTTTTGAGCTACAGATGGTAGAAAATTTTCGTCAAACACAGACAGACCGACGCACAGTTAGAAAGACACTTTAAAAAAAAAAAAGTAAATTCCGTCTGGACATCTCAAATCGTTTAAATACATTGAAATTCGGAATTAGATTTCTTTTTTCGTGTTCAATACTTTTTTCAATTTAGTATAGAATAAATAAAAATACAAAATGTATAGGTCATTCCACACAAAATTATAGTATATAAAGACATTGTTCCACTTATTGAATACAATAGTTTTCAGTCTGTTTAATATACAACATGAATTAAAAAGAAAATAATTTCTTCTGCAAAATTTATTGCAATAATAATAATAATAATAATAAAACTGAAACTAATTAATAAATTTTTAATCATAGTCGTATTGAATGTTTCTTAATTTAAATGAAATTCAGTTTCTTTATATGAAACAATCATTTTTTGTAATTCGTAAAGTTTCTTAACAGTGCCAACTAATAGAAAAGCAAATCTGATACATATTTTTCAAGAGAAAAGTTAGAAGAAGTAAAATTTTGTACTGCTCCATTCATTGACATCTATCACGATATAATTAATAAATAAGAAAAAAAAATAAAATCATATATTTTACATATAAGAATTTTAACATTTTATGTCAAACATTGGAGCATAGGATGCTAATAACTGGTAAAATTGATAACTAGTAGGGTCAAACATAAGGTGTCAATTACTAATAAAATGAAAAACTGGCAGTGTCAATTACTGGAACATTGAGTGGGTGTCAAATAAAAATGCATTAAATATGTATATATACACACACACACACACACACACATATATATATATATCAAATGAATATATTTTAGCATATATGTGGTTCTGAATGACTTTCATTCCATATGTACTAACTTAAGATTTCTAAAAGTATTTTCTCATGACTAGAATAATAAAAACATTCAGAGATTGCTCTAAAAGCGTCAATCACTGGTGCACTTACCCTAGTTCATAAACGACTATAAAAATCTTTTTAAACCGACGAATTATTTCTCAAACGGATTAAACATTTAGAAAGTCTTTAAAAAAAAGTACAGTTGAATGAGTGATCCAGACACGTTTTCAGTACATGATACTTGAGAAAAATGATTTATAGTGATAGTTATTCATCTGTTTTTAAAAATTCGTAATTCAAATATTTCAAAGACGGAAAGAAATAAATATATCTTTATGTCAAATGAAAAGTCTCTTTATAAGTAGTAATCTCTTTATAAGTAGAAATGCATTTATTTAAAATTTTGTGTGCATGACTTTTTTTAAATAATTGATTCTTATTTTTAATTAAATAAAAAATTATGTAAACAGTTATTATCTGAATGTTTTTTTAAAGGGAAAAAAATATCTCACTTTTTGAAACAATGATAAAAATTGCAAAAAATGTAAAAGTAAAAAAAAAAAAAAAAAAAAAAAAAAAAAAAGAATTATCTGCAAGCTTATTTAAAAGGGGGGGGGGGGGAAATATCTTACTTTTTGTACTTGCAAAAACTCTAAAAGTCTTTCGAAAACATCACCGTAATTTCTATTCTGAGATTTAACAGATTGTTCTGCAAAACAGTGTGCTGATAAAAAAAAATTATAATTATTTAAGCATTTTCTCCCTATAATTTTCGTTAATAGAAGGCTTAATTAAATGCTTCAACAGTTTTTCTGTATTCTAAAAAATGTAAATCAATTAAGATCTACCTTCAGTTAATGCCGTTTAAATTAACCTGGTACTTTGTTTTGTTTTTTAGCGGGAAATATATTTGTTTAATTTTTTTTACTTTTTTTATTCTTATCGAAATTGCTTTAAGAAAATATAAAGAAAACTTTCCTCATACTTTTTTTTTTTTGAGAAGATTACTATGTAGTTTTTAAATTGAAATTCTTTTATATATTCATAATAACGTTTTCAAAAGTAAATTCTCTGTCATATAAACAAAACAAAAAGAAAAGAAAGCAGTTTGTTTAAGAAAAAACAATAACTAAATAACTATAAATAACTAAATAAAATCAGCAATTAATTTTTACTTGAAAGTATGTTATTATTCATTTTGGAAACAAAATAAGAAAATTAATTAATTTAAAGAATACTAGCAAGAAAATCCTCGTTATCATAACATTTTATTATTATTATTATTCTACGTGCAAGTATTTTAGTTCAACAAAAACTTTCTTATGTTTTTAAATTTTTGATGAATTATTACCCAACTTAAAGAAATTACTAGAAATAACGGATTCAAAACGTAAATGTATACATTTATTTATCTTGGGCCTATACAATTAAGATGCCGTTTAATTAAGATACATTTTAAAAATTATATCAAACGTAATAAAAGTGGGCTTCCATATACATAAAGAACTGTTGTTATTAATATTCTTCAAATAACAACCTTATATATAGGTAAAATTGGTTAGCGATTTGTCACAAAACTTCATACATACGGTGCTCTTCCCATGATGCCCTAAAAAATTAAAATGTGATAGTCAAAAAATATCATTTTGATGCAAGAACAGCAAAATTATTTCTTACATTCCCATTTTTTTTTTCCATCCACAAAACAGTAAATCTTATAGTCGTATATTTATTTCAAAGGTTATATATATTTTAACCTTAATTATTAACCTTATAGATATTTTAACCTTAATTATTTAGCATTTAATAGATACATGTCAAAACCAACACACACACACACACACACACACAAAAAAAAAAAAAAAAAAAACTGATTGTAACACATTGCTAAAACTAGCACAAAAATGTTGCGATGCATGTTAAGATCCAATAATATAATATTATATATACATATATATATATATATATATATATATATATAGGAATAATTTAACAAATGAAATGAAATAAAACCCCAAAACAGTTTTACATTTCCTTTTGCAGCAATTTTGCGTATTGGTTTGTAAATCTCCTGTTGGTTTTTCTAATCTTCAAATTTTTATTTTTATTTCATATATAAAAATACTTGTTTTAAAAGTTTCTTATTCAATAAAAACATTGCTTAGCTAAGCAGCTTTTAGCGCTAGCTTTCTCTGATTTACGATATATTATAATAATCTTTAATGTTAATATTCGTTTTAAAAAAAATTCTTATATATATATATATATAATTTCGAGGGTTTTTTTTTAAAGCGATCGCTGCTCAACTGTTAGAGATAGTGAAAATATAGCTGTACCACGAGAAAGACCAATTATTACCGACTCTTACGGTACATTTTTTTTTTTTTTTTTTTTTTTTAATATTGAAAAAAAAAAAAGTTTTAAAAAGTCCAAATTTTCTCATTTTCTCGATTGTCTTTTTCGAATCGCCCTCTCCGAAAGACGAATTGTCCCATTTCTTAACAATTGGTATATTTGGAAAGGTCAATTAATTCTTTTTGAAACCATATAAATATCTTAACAAAATACGGATTACCGATCCATATTTTTAGGTTTTACGAAACATCGATTTTTTTTACAAAACATTTTATAACTCAAAATCTTTTAAATAAATAAATATATATATATATATTACATAGGTATCGATTAGACGAATCTTATTTCAAAAGATTTAGAATTTTTTTCAAAAACTGAATCCATTATAAATTTTTAAATTTTCTGCATGCCTGCAGTTTTTGATGACATTCTGAATCCGCGTTTGCGTTCGAACAACAGTTAGTATTTTGGTTACCATGAAAACTCTCTTTTAAGTTCGCAGGCGATATTTCGAAAGTAGAGTGAAACAGAAAGATCTTTTTCTGATTGAGGTCACGTGTTTTTGGACTGCCATTAAAAATTGCAAATTTCACAATTCTTCATTTTTCCTTTGTCGCACACGAAACTTACTATACAGAGTTTTCATCACGAGACAAAGTTGTAATTCAAATGTAATCGATTTCGGAGAATAATCAAAAAAATTATATTTTAATTACAAATAAAATTTTATTCTAATACACGTATTTCAAATTCTAATTATGATTGAATTACTTTTAATTAATACATCATTCAAAAATTATTTTAAGGTTCTTTTATATTATCGAAAGTGGAATTCGAGATTTCACCTTATTTACACGTTTTGAGGACTCCTGATTAGGTTTTCTTTTGTAGCTCTGCTACTAATTAACATAATTTCATAATTAATACATCATTTGAAAGCTTTGTTGATTTGGAATTGAACAGCAGATTACATAAATGTCTACCGCCAGATGGCGCTGTAATATTTTAAAAATTTCAATATTTTAAATTCTAATGAGCAAGGAATGTGTTGTAAGTTCTAATAAAGGGATAAGGCGCCGAAGGCGCCACCAAGCGGGACTTTGCTAAAGTCAGAAATTTTAAAGATCATAACATGGTGAGTAAACAGTGTGTTTCAGATATTGAAACTGGAAGAGGGCGCCGCAGGCACTACCGAGGGGGAATTTAATGAGATTAATTTTTTCAATAAAGCTATTTTCACTATATGCCAATAAGCTGTTGTATAACCTGAAACAGGAAAAAGGCGCTGCAGGCGCCACCGAGCGGGAGTTTCGTAAAGTCGGATTTTTCAAGGATCGCGAACCAGCTGTTCACCAATGGCGGCTAGTGTTTCATAAAATAAGTCAAAAACATGCTCGAAAAACAAGTACAATGATTGTAGAATGCACGAAAACACATGATTATATGTCATAATTATCCACAAGAAACAAAAATAGAAAAATATTGTAATAATTTTTTTAAAGTCATGCAAACATCCAAACTGCTCATTTGATTACGATCCATAAAATCCTTTATTCATATACATACATATATATATATATATATATATATATAGGGCAATTCTCATGTGATGCACGGGACATTGTCTGACCGATTATTAATTCTATAGGGTTTATTATTATATCCAAAAAAATAAATAATTGGTGTTTCTGATGCTAATGAAGGCTAACTTCATAAATGTAAAACAATATTTCAAAATAAAAATTATTTTGTCAGAATAAATGAACAAAAACTTAGCGTGATGCACGGGACGCAGAAAAATCAATTATTTCTGCACTCATTCAGTCAAAATAATATTTGTCTGAATGTACTTGCTATAAACACATAAAACTACTAATCTGTGTTAATGACAATATGTTGGATATAAAATGTGAAGGAACATACAATTCTATCATTTTGTTTATTTTTTATAATTATCTAAAAAAAAATATGGGTGTGATGCACAGGACATTTGATGTGTGATGCACGGGACAAATATAATTTGTCAAAACTATAACCAACTTTTTATGCAATATTTAGCATATTTATATTTCATAACTGTCAATATCAAGTCCATAAATAAAAATTCTAACTTTGGAAAGAAAATATAATAATAAATAGAATGGCATAACACAATTTTTAGGTGTATGTAAACAATTCTGTACTTCACAAATTTTGTTTTCTCAATGGAAGAGGTTAACCAACATTTTATTTAATATAATGATTTTGTATTTCCTAACTGTAAACTAAGTAAACTAATGCTAAAAACTCAGATTATTTATATTAAAGCGAAGAATGTTAAGAGCTGTGTAGATATGGAAAATGCCACACCCATCGAAAGCATCATGCAAAAACATGTGATAATTTACTGTAATTTTATTTTTAAGGAAAAGCACAATTATACTTTTGCTAGAATTTAAATACCTTATACAAAACTTTTCCATTATGTTTGACTGATTAATTTCGAACACTCCGTGTTCATCCTCAGAGTCGAAACGCTAAACGCCGTCGTTCTTCCTTTGCTGTTTACTTTGCCGGTGTATCCAGTGGTTGCCACTTCGCTTCACTTCGTGTTCTTCTAGTAGCTGTTGCCATGCGGTGGGAATGATGTAATGCTCTCTGTCATTTACGGTATTATAATTAGTGGTAATCTCGAGGGCCTCCCGTTTTAGTGCATAGTTTTGGTTATTGTAAGGGGCTATTTTATTGATGTTAATGGAGTTAATATTAATGGGGTTATTGATGTGGGTGGCGGAGAAAGCGGTGGAGGTTTTTCCTAGTTTTAAGTCTGCGCGATGTTCTTTTTCCCGTTCTGAAATTTTTCGTTTCGTCATCCCAATATAGCAGGCTTTATTTCCATTTAAATGTTCAAAGTTTATTTTGTAAATTCCTGGGGTAGAGTTTTGCGGAAGTAGGTCTTTTTCATTGCGGATATGTTGAAAAATGCTTTTATTAGGTTTTATAGGGATGTTGACGTTTAAATTTTTAGCTTCATTTTTTATTTTAAGGCTTGCACCGTTACTATATGGTATGGCAGAGGTGAAGATGGGTTTAGATTTCTGGGCACTGTCGATAGGCAAAAAAAAAAAAAAAAAAAAAAATTCAGAACGGGAAAAAGAACATCGCGCAGACTTAAAACTAGGAAAAACCTCCACCGCTTTCTCCGCCACCCACATCAATAACCCCATTAATATTAACTCCATTAACATCAATAAAATAGTCCCTTACAATAACCAAAACTATGCACTAAAACGGGAGGCCCTCGAGATTACCACTAATTATAATACCGTAAATGACAGAGAGCATTACATCATTCCCACCGCATGGCAACAGCTACTAGAAGAACACGAAGTGAAGCGAAGTGGCAACCACTGGATACACCGGCAAAGTAAACAGCAAAGGAAGAACGACGGCGTTTAGCGTTTCGACTCTGAGGATGAACACGGAGTGTTCGAAATTAATCAGTCAAACATAATGGAAAAGTTTTGTATAAGGTATTTAAATAACCTTATTACTATTATGAACCGTACCCAATATAACGATATGATGCAAGACACAATAAACAAACTAAAAGCCATAAAAATCTCCCTTTCACCTCTCAATAAACTTATAAATAAAACCAAAGAACTCATAAAAACCGGCCAATGGCCCAACAACAACAAACCAATTTTCAATAACCATGCTACAACTATCCCTCGCCTTTTTGCAAAATATAAAGACCACAAAAATCCACCCTCTCTCCGTCCAATCGTAAACAAATCCGAAGGCCCAACTTACCAGCTTGAAAAATACATGAAAAATATTTATAATTCACTTCTTCCCCCTTCCAACCTCTCAATAAACTCAAATGAAATATTTCTTGATAAACTCCGTAATATTAATCTTAATTACACCGATCAATTAGTTAGTTTCGACGTAAAAGATCTGTACCCCTCCATTAATATTCCCGAAATCACCAAAATAATTAACACTAAAATAATAGACACCTTTGGAGACAATAAAACTAGCGAAACGTTAATCCGGGCAAGCAACCTCCTTCTTTATGAATCCTATTTCACCTTTAATCAAAATACCTACCGTCAAACTCAAGGGGTCCCTATGGGGTCCCCCATCTCCGGAATCATCGCCGAACTAAAGCTCCGACTACTTGAAAACTCAGCCCACCACATAATTAACAAATGCAAAATTTGGACGCGCTATGTCGACGACATTTTTGCCATAATTCCCGATTTCGAAAACCCTGACAATATTCTAATAGACCTAAATAATCTCGACAACAATATTAAATTCACCATTGAAAAAGAATCCAACAATATCCTAAACTATCTCGACAATAAAATCATAAAAAATCCGAATAACACTTTTGACACTACTATTCACAGAAAACCCACAGCTAACACCGAAATCATAAACAAAAATTGTAATACCCCACTCTCTTATAAATTATCAGCCCTTCGTTCCTATATCAACCGCGCCATTCTTGTCTGTTCCAACAAACAACTACTTAACAACGAACTTAACTATATCAAAAAAATAGCCGCGAAAGCCAACTACTCTAAAAATCTGGTTAATAAATTATATAAAAAACGCGTAAAATCATTAAACAAAATCAACAGTGCCCAGAAATCTAAACCCATCTTCACCTGTGCCATACCATATAGTAACGGTGCAAGCCTTAAAATAAAAAATGAAGCTAAAAATTTAAACGTCAACATCCCTATAAAACCTAATAAAAGCATTTTTCAACATATCCGCAATGAAAAAGACCTACTTCCGCAAAACTCTACCCCAGGAATTTACAAAATAAACTTTGAACATTTAAATGGAAATAAAGCCTGCTATATTGGGATGACGAAACGAAAAATTTCAGAACGGGAAAAAGAACATCGCGCAGACTTAAAACTAGGAAAAACCTCCACCGCTTTCTCCGCCACCCACATCAATAACCCCATTAATATTAACTCCATTAACATCAATAAAATAGCCCCTTACAATAACCAAAACTATGCACTAAAACGGGAGGCCCTCGAGATTACCACTAATTATAATACCGTAAATGACAGAGAGCATTACATCATTCCCACCGCATGGCAACAGCTACTAGAAGAACACGAAGTGAAGCGAAGTGGCAACCACTGGATACACCGGCAAAGTAAACAGCAAAGGAAGAACGACGGCGTTTAGCGTTTCGACTCTGAGGATGAACACGGAGTGTTCGAAATTAATCAGTCAAACATAATGGAAAAGTTTTGTATAAGGTATTTAAATTCTAGCAAAAGCATGTGATAATTGTTTCTGGTGGAGACGTTCAATTAAAAGAAAATGCCTGTGACAATTTCAAGACCAAAACAAGTTCCATGCAATTAGATTTAAAGCTTCAACTCAATGTTTGGGTCTTAGCTAAATATGAAAGTGATTGTTATCCTGGCATGATTGTTGCCAAAATAAATGAAAATAACTTTAAAATTTCTGTTATGGTAAAAACTGGGAAATCAATATTGGAAATGGCCAGATAAGGCAGATAAACTTATTTATCCAATCGAAGACATTATTAAACAAATTCCTCCCCCAGAAATTGTAAATTCACGTGGAAACTTCAAATTTGAAAACTTTTTGTGATGCACGGGACATAATATATTAGCAAATAAAATTAATTAAAATAAAGTTTTGTTAAAAATATTTCTAATGCAGTTTAAATATGGTTCATTTTAAAAGTTCTTAAGAATTTTTCAGCAACAGAAACAAAAAATAAATTTTTTACACAAATAAGTAGCTCTTTTTGCGTGATGCACGGGACATGCATACTTCTCACTAAAAATTGAATAATTCAAACAGTTTAAAAATTATATAGATATATTTAATTGGTTTTTCTGAATGTTCATTCATTATAATGTTTTCCTACAACACAAAAAACTTAAAATTTTCGTTACTAATAATTTAATGAGAATTTGAAATTTCCTCCCAATTTCAGTATTTTTGTCACAATTAGTTTACTAAATTTCAAAAGCTCATAAAAAATTAATTTTTCAATATTTTTTTATATTTTGGCATTTTTTATTTAATACATATGTTCTATTTCAACAACAGTAAAAAGAAAATACAATTTTCAAAAAAAATTTTTTTACATTGTTGGTTTCATTTTTCAGAGAATTGCCCTATATATATATATATATATATATATATATATATATATATATAAGTTTAAAGATTAGAAAAACCAAAAGGAGAATTACAAACCAATGCGCAAAATTGCAGCAAAACTTAAATGTAGGAATATATAAACAAATGAATTTAAACCACAATAAACACTGAGGTCTTATCAGGGAGGCCCCTCAGTGTAAGGGTGAAAAAGAAGTTTTTGAAAGGACATTAGCAGTTAGCTAATAACTATCCTTAGCCCCCAACTTCTCACCAAGCAGAAAAACACCATTAACTGAAGAGAAATCAAACATGCATATAATGTATAAAATACTAAAAAAGTTAAAGGTGTTTTTCTGTTTGGTAAGCAGTTGGGGGCTAAGGATAGTTATTAGCTAATTACTACTGTCCTTTCAGAACTTCTCTTTCACACCTACACTGAGGGTACTCCCTGATGAAGACCTCAGTGTTATCTTTGGGGTTTAATTTCATTCTTTTGTTTATATATCCCTTTATATATATATATATATATATATATAAGTTAAAAATAGCGTATAGTACATAATATATAAAACTTTAGTTATTGCTTTTAAAATAAAATTTGTAGGACTTTTACTCAGATAATTATAAGCATTATAAAAAGCCAAAAAAAAAAAATCTTTCTTTTTCATAAAATACAGTTCATGCATTTGTAACATTACATTAATAATATACGAAAAAAGAAATTTTTGTATTTCCTGGAAGACAGAAAGAAGATGAATGACAGCAGAAAAATGAAACATGGAAATATTAAATTCTCTTTTTGCAAATCTAGGCAATAAAACTGTCTTACATCAAAGACGTTACATAAACATTCGGAATTTACTGCTTATATAAATTCTGGATGGATAGTGAATTTCGTGTTGTTATTCAAATGTCTTTACGAAAACATGCTATAAAAATATTGATACAAAATAAGGATGTATACGATTTATGCATGTGTATATCAATGTGGCATCACCTAAGCTTAATATAAAAGTTTTTTTTTTTTTTTTTTTATAAACTAAATATCGATACAAATGTATATAAAATGATAAAATAAATAAATATTTACGGAAGTCTATCGCAGATATTAGATTTAACTTTGTTTCTATCTTTAGAGGATATATGAACAATTGAGAATTATTTAAGTGTTATAATAATTTTGTTTTGTATAAATTTTGTGATAAATTTTTAAGTCAGATTTTTTAAATTATAATGAAGGTAATAACTTCAAATACTTTAATTTTTTAAGTAAGTACAAGAACGAAATAATGCAAGAATGAAACAATGCAAGAACCAAATACATTTCTTGTCTATTTGTGTTAAAAATACCGAATGCGAATACTTTTATTATTATTATTATTATTATTATCATGTACCATTTATCCCCGAAATCTACATTTCAGAGGAAATTTATAAATTTTTTATTGTTGACATGGTAAAATGCTTCCGTGTTATGAGTATGTCATATGTCATATAAATTATATCATACGCCATAGAAAAAACTGTATTTTTCAACTAACAAGGAAACATTCAAAATGTGTCATCCTCAAAAACTATTGAAAAAAATATATGTGATTCTACTCTTCATAAAACACCAAAAAGTGAAAAAATTATCGGCTGAAATGAATTACAGCGACCACAAAAAATTATCAAAATTAAGCATATTTGGCGATTTAGCGCTGTTAGGCGATACGTTTGCTAGCACCGAGATTGCAGTGTACGAACAGAACCGTGTTTTGCTTTTCTGCCAAGTACTCAAAATCAATCGCGTAACAGTGTGAAATCGCCAAATATGCTTAATTTTGATAATTTTTTGTTGTCGCTGTAATTAATTTCAGCCGATAATTTTTTCATCTTCTGGTGTTTTATGAAGAGTAGAATCGCATATATTTTTTTCAATACTGTTTGATGATGACACCTTCTGAATGTTTCCTTGTAAGACTTCTTCCAAATCATAGCGCTATTAGTGATGGCCATGAGGAAAGGTTTCAACAGGACGTCTTTGTGTTGGAAAAGTGTTTCAGTGGAAGATGGAATGGATGCGTGCTAGCTGAGTACTCCTGGTCTGTTATCACGGACTCACGAATATACCAAAAGATACCTACAAGAAGAATGTCCCCCCCAAAAAAAATATATTGTTTGTGTGTTCTATAATGAAGACTCTATTACATTTCTTTGTAGTCAATTTATTTACATGTGAGAAATGTGTCACCTACAAAAACGGTACGTGATGAAAAATTTTGGTTTTGATATATGAATTAAGCAACATTTGTTTATACGGAATGACATAGTTAGTTTTAAATAAACGGCAGAAAAAATTTTCAAATTTGTTGCACTGAGTAATTATATATATATAAATATATTTATTTATTTATTTATTTAGTGAATTGATGTAATTTTGTAACTTTGATAATTTGATATTTTTTTTTTTTTTTTTTGTAGTTTTATACATTATATGTATGTTTGATTTCTCTTCAGTTATTGATGGTTTTCTGTTTGGTGAGAAGTTGGGGGCTAAATATAGTAGCTTAGATATTAGCAGATATTAGTAGATATTAGCTTATAGCTACTGTCCTTTCAGAAACTTCTCGTTCACCCCTACACTGAGGGATTCCCTGATGAAGATCTCAGTTTTTTTTGGGGTTTAATGTCATTCATTTGTTTATATGTTTATATGTTTCTACATTTCTACATTCCTACATCTAAGTTTTGCATTTCCTTTCGCTGCAATTTTGCGCATTGGTTTGTAATTCTCCTTTTGGTTTTTCTAATCTGTAAAACTTATATATTTATAAATTCATGCCAATAGTTTTCTATCTATCTATCTATCTATCTATCTATCTATATATATATATCTATATATATATATATATATATATATATATATATAACTCATCCGCTATTTAGGGAAGAGATTCTGTATCATTATTTATCAATTATGCGTATCGTTAATCATTTATGCGTATCGTTAGCATCAAGATTTTTGTACATGTAAAAAGCATCAAAGAAATCCATTTCGTAAGTAGATTTGGGGCTGAAAATTATTTTGGTTGAATCAAATTTAAAAATATGGTTTATCTCTTAGCGATGCTTAAAAATGAGGAAGACTTGCAGGTTTTTTGTTTACGGACGTAAGTCATTTGCACTTTCAGCCGGAAGTTAAGACTGCTTTTAGTTTTTCAATGTATGATAAACCTTATTGGCAAGCAGAACTATAAATGCCCAAGAATTATGCATACCCAGTAGGGTGGAAAATAACCTGTCCTCTTAAAAATGCAATGAAAGAAACAAGAGGTATCGAGAATGCATGAAGCTATTCTTTTAAAAGGTAAAGATTCATTTGCGTTGGGACGTATACGTAGTAGTATTTTATGTGCAATATATTTAAAGAAATTTCGAAAGTAAATATTTGGTGAATATAACTTGAAAAAGTATAGATAAATAATTTTTATAATCGTTATATATATATTTGTGTTTCACTTCAAGAAGTGATTAGAATTGTCCAACATCATTTGTAAATTTAGAAAGATTCATTCAATCCTTAAATTTACAATAAAAATAAACTAAGAAAAAAAAAAAAAACATACATAAAACCTTTTTAATTTGCATTAAAATTTAAAAGTAAGATTAATCAAATACCTATTAATCAATATTCAAGAAGGCTTTGATATTAAATGTAATTTAAATGCATTTAATAAAAGAACAAAAATTAAATAATAAAAATTTTTGAAGTTAAATTTTTTCTTCTATGCATCTGAATAAAAAAAAAAAAAAAAAAAAAAAAAACATTGGAATTGATTAATTGTTAAATAGAAAAATAAAATACAAACATCAAACAAATGTTAAAATAATAATAATAATAATAATAATAACAATAATTAAAAGAGAACATTTACTTATTTATTTTATTATTATTATTTTTTTTTTTCAAATATTAGAAAACAATACTTTCAAATAAGTAATTTATAAAAGCAATAAAGTTTGTTTTTATTTCCATAAATAATAATTAAAATAAAAAAATGCGTTATTTTTCACCTTTTAAATAAATTAGTTTTCTTATTTTTTAATCCTTTGAAATTTGAACTTCCTCTAGCAAACATTCTTTTGCCTGTTCAAAAATTTCGGATCGTGGTCAGTTTAATCTTTTTCTCCAAATTTGACAAAGACATTTATATGTCTCTTTTTGGAAATACTTATTCGAATTGAAAAAAAAAAAAAGGGGAGAACTTGTACTCCTTATTACTTTGACAACAAATTTAATACAGGATTTCATTTCTAGACCTTTTTTTTTTTTTCCTTAAAGATTTCATATTTGAGATAGTATCCATGATTTTTCTTTTGCACTTTAGGATATGTTTTTGAGATTGTATGTTTGTGTGAGGGAAAAAAAAAAAAAAAAAAAAAAACGACAAAATGAATTCGGATTTGTTGAAACGGGATTGCCGAAGAAAGTTTATTTTTAGTGATATATGATGCTTCTATTACTCATTTTTAATCATTGATTAATCTCCTTTTTGTAACCTTCTGCGTATATATATATTAAATAATAGGATGTGGTATATACACGCTTTCTCTTACCCATCATTTCATTACTGTAATATCAGACGACAGATTAAAGGATAAGAAAACAAGTACTATATCCTACATTGATAAAATAGACAAAACTAAATATAAAACAGTTTCAGTTGACAAATAGTTTTCTGTTAGGGCGCTACTGTACCCTTTAAACCCCTGTTTGAATATAGTGCTTACATTTATATAGTATATATAGTATTAAAGGCTATTATTAAATTAAAAAAAAATATTCTTAATTATTTAAACAGTATTCACCGGCACCACTGCATGAAACTTTTCAAGTTGGTACATTTCAATTAGGAATCTCATATCAACTTCAAATACCAAAGACCAAATTGGTAATTTTGAATACCAAATTTGATTTTCTTGTAATTATTTGTTTTTACGTAACACTTATGACATACGTATATACACATCAACTGCTAAAACTTAACTTTATTATTAAAGGTACCCCAAAATGGTATATCAAACAACAAAACCACAGATGAAAGTTAAGTTTCAAAATTACTTTATTTACCGTATGAGTATGAGCATTTCCAGAAATTTAAATTCCTGGGAAGTTTTCCTAGGCATTGTTAAATATAGTAATGCACATTCATCAAATACATTCTCTAAAACAAAATTATTGGTAACCATTTTAGGTCATCTATAAATCATAATCATGCACATTGTGTTAGAAACACACAGCCCAACCTAAACTGCAAGTCCCACCATATATATATATATATTGGAGGGGGCAGCTTTATTTGAAATTTCTTGAAAAAGCACTTCCACCAATTCCATTCTAAAATAGAGAAAGCTTTTGCTTACATATTAGTAACCCTTTTTGGTGTCTTCTATGAATTGTCTACATACATATTGTGTTACTAGAACACAAACAAACTTAAAATGCACTTCTAGTTTCTAAGTACACCCCCACATTTTTATTTTCTGAGGGGGGGGGGATAGCCTCTTTAAACAAATGATGAACAATTCCATTCAAGATTCTATAGGAAGCATTATTTTATTTAATGTAAAAAATATATGCTTATTCCGTTATATTTTCACTGGTTATAAATATTAAACTGCATCCGCAAATGAATTCGCCCATAGACGAAATGTATTTGAATTCTCTTGGATGAAGCTTAGTATTGGATCCGTATATAATATATATTTCAAATACTGAATTTAGATTTTCTGCTAATTTTTTTACTCGAGATATGATGATAACATGCACACAGATACGCACAGATCAATTGCTAAATACTATATTTTCTGATTTAGGAGACCTCAAATCATGTAATCATATCCAAAACTCAATTTTGAAAAGAAAATACCTAAAATCAAAAATTTTCTCTGACATATGAATTAGGTAATTAGAAGAAAAAAACGATAACTAAACTCAAGCATAAGTATACTGTAGTTTTAAACTCCCAAAAAATATATGTAGTTTATAAAAGCTTTAAGCAAACTTATGTTTCGAAACAGATGAATTTCCTTTAAAATAATGATTATACTTTTGTTATTTAACAATCATTTTACTTTTACGAATAAAATATCTGGAAATGCATATGAAAAATCAATTTTTAATGTAACAACTGCTATTAGATAGGACGTCCCGCTTGCATTCTCACCCTAATATACGGATGTTCATATTCAGGATTTTCTTTTTCACCAATAACTAAAATAATGGAGTTTCACAAGTAAATTGTGCTTGTAATAAAATGAGAATTCAGAAATGTACAGTGTGAGCAAATACACTAAAAAGGTAATACAAAATTGATAGCAGATATTGTATAAAAACTATAATGCCGTTTAAAAATATTCTACGACATTCGATTTTTTAAAGTATGCTTTTGTAGTGTACTATTTCAATATAGTTAATAAATGTATCTACAAAATGAGTAAATAAATACAAAGAAATAACATTCATTTTATTAAAGAGAAAAATTTAAAAAGACTATATATATAATTTTGGCTTTTAAAATTTTATTTAGAGTCGCATTTTAAAAATTTATCTTAAAATGAGGATTTTCGAACAATAGATGGCGAAACTACAACCCTTCCGAATGCACCTAAATTATTAGACTTACGTATCTTATTTATTTATTTATTTTTATAAATTTATAATTTAATTATATTTCTAAAAGCACCTGTAGCTTTATCCCCGTTGGGAATAAGTGCTGAAATAGTGTCGCCGATATTAATAGGAGGGCACATTTTATGACTAAAAAATTCATCCTTTTAGACTGCTGAATAAGGATTGGGTTGCTTCATAACGTGCTACTGTAATCTTGTCATTTGTTGTACAATTAAAGCAAAAGTCATCAACAACGCTAACGTCTAATATAGCATTGCATTTTAAGCACGATCTAGATTCTATTCAGCGTTGCCAGATGCGGCCTTTTTTTTATTCACTAGTCACCAATAATTTTGAGAAGTGACTTTTGATATACTTAATAGACTATCAATATTCTATGTGATTAACCAAACGTTACAAATAAAAATTATTGGTGACTTTTGAATAAAAAACAGCCAAATCTGGCAACCCTGGTTCTATTACATCTGGTTATTTTTCTTGACTAGCATGTTCTATATTTCAATCCTTTCTGTCAATGTCACCAATGACTTCTTACAAATCTTATTCACGCCTAGAGAGGAAATAACATCAATAGGCGAAGGCGATGTAGTTTTAACCCAATCCTAGTCTCGATGCCAAATATAGCCTAATATGGAGTTTGCTTTATGCTTTAAAGAAACGCTAGGTTTTTCAAGAACTGTGTTAATGGTAGACATTCTGACAATTTTACTGTTTTATTTTTAGACATTCACGCTGCGATCATATTTTCAACATCTTGATTGTTTCGTTTGACTGAGCCTTGATTTTGGATTTAGCATGGCTTACTGTGTTTAATTTTAGTGTCTCGCCATAAAGATTTAAATTCATTCATAACGCAGTTGGCAAATTCTCGGCCATTATCACTACTTGGGTCTCCGAATGTCAAAAATATTTCGCTTAATTTATAAGCTATTTCTTCTGCTTCTTTCAATGTTAAAGGATTTAATAAAATAAATTTAGTTAGATGATATTGATAAACCAGGAAAATTTGTAATCTCCATCTGCTTGACTTTGCATAGCAACAGGATCTGCTTGGCATCGGTTGTTTAAGTCGTTGTGTAAAAATATCTTAGAAACAAATTCCTTTTTCTTCTTAATTTTTTTTACTACTGCAAACATCGCACATTGATAGGTCAATAATTTTCAATTATACATCATTATGAATCACAATAACTTTTTGGGACCCTGTAAATGACGAGTTATTTTACAGGCAAAAATAATTTTGTGTATCTTAATGAGAAAGATTAATTTTGGTACTTTTATGTACTGTTAATATGGTATACATGCATTAAAATTATGTCTCTTATAGACTGTAACGCACGTAGATATTTTTGCCACTTCCTGTACTCAATCCAGTTAAAATATTTACGTCATTTTTAGTACAGAATATGCCACAGTGTACTTCAATAACATTAATTCATTTCAAGGTATGCTATGAATATTAACGGAAGTTAGAGCATGGGCAGACACACGGACAGAAAGACAGATAGACTAACTAAAGGCATAAACACCCTTATATACTGTTACAAAATGAAAATTATACTTAACACAATCAAACGAAGAGTTATAGTATTTTCTAATTATACCACATAATGTATCTGATATTTATATTTTTTTATGTAACTATGAAAACCTTAATACAAATTGAATTCTATAATACATATTCAATAGAAAAGACCTGTCCAACCCTTTTAGTGGGCATCAAACTATTTTTAAAAAGCAGGCCTGATTGTATAACTCTATGAACCATATATATATATATATATATATATATATATATAAACTCTTTTTCAGGTAGGCTCATGAGGATTTAAAACAGAGAATATGCATATTAAATATATTTTTATTCATTATTCATTACTTATGAAACTGTCAAAATTTATAATTATTATTCATCAGCAAGACTCATTTATTGATCTGATAATATTTTATGAGCTTCAATGAACGCGATATTTGCTTATTTAGCTACTTTAATCGGCATTTTCAAATAAAAACTAGTATGTTGTGGCCACCACGAGACTTTCTTCTATAACAATAATTAAAAAAAAAAAAAAAAAAAAAAAAAAAAAAGTGGGACTTTGACAAAATTTTGGGTAAAATGTGAAAATTTCTTAAAGTTTGTCAAAACACGGAAACCGTGGGACTTTGACAAAATTAGGGGAAAAATACAAAAATATGTTAAAAATTGTCAAAACACGGAAACCGTGGGACTTTGACAAAATTAGGGGAAAAATACAAAAATATGTTAAAGTTTGTCAAGACACGGAAACCGTAGGACTTTGACAAAATTAGGGGAAAAAAGCAAAAATTAGTTTAAGTTTGTCATAACACGGAAACCGTGGGAGTTTGATAAAATTAAGGGGAGAGAAAGAAAAAAAAAATTTTTTTCTACGTTTTTTTTCGTAAAAAGTAAAAAAAAAACCGATAACTTTGTTTTAAATTATCACAGATTTATAGTTCAACCATTCATTTTAAAGGTACTGACGAGACCTTTCGAAAGATACCTATCTTGAAAATTTTTGACCTATATCACCCTGTTAAAAATTTAGAAAAAGCGGGATGGCAACGCAACCTGTAAGACGATTTTTACCAAAAGTTAATAGGCACTAATTTATGTCAAGGTGAAACTACATACCAATTTGTATGAAATTCTGCGCAGTAGTTCCAGAGATACAGTTGCCACAAAATTTTGTCACACACACACACAGACAGACAGACAGACATTTTCTAAAAATGGTAAAATCGTGTTCTACAGCTCTCAAAACGTGTAAATCCATCAAAAACCCGAAATAGAAAATTTTTACGAATCCAATACTTTCTTCTATTGAAGATAGAAGAAAGTAAAAATAGAAACAATTTATCGAATTTAGATGTTTTAACCGAAGATGTCAAATTAGAAATTACCTCAATTCCGTCGTGGGCCACAGAACCTTACACGGCGGACGACATGTAGTCCACGGGTTAGAAAACAAGATTTATTATTCATATGCACAAAATGAATAATAAATCAATTTTATTACGTTTTCTCCAATACAATGTTTTTAAAATATGCTTTAAAGAAATACCGTTCATTAACGTAATACACTGGAATTCTTTTGGGTGTGTCTGTACACCAACCAGTTCTGATATTTATACTTTTTACTTTCCGAACACTATAGTGAGGAAAGTATTGTAATCATGTCAAAAATCCGAATTCGAGATTTCGATGTTTCTATACGTTTCGAGGTCCAACGAGTCCGTTTTCACTATTTTTACGATGATGTATGTATGTGTGTGTGTATGTATGTGTGTATGTATGTGTGTATGTATGTGTGTATGTCTGTGAGTGAACACGCTAGCGTCTAAACGCTTTGTTCGAATAAGCTGAAAGTTGGTACGTATATTGTAAGTCACCATAGTACGAACCCTATAGATTTTGGTGAATCTAGCACTTATAGTTTTTTTACAGGGACACAAAGAAAAATTCTTTATCATTATGGCCAAGGGACCAAAATCTTAAAAGTGCGATAGCATCTACACGCCTTATTCAATTGAGCAAAAACTTTATACACATATTATAGGTCACAGATACTCAATCTGTACAGATTTAGGAGAATCTAGCACTTATAGTTTTTTTACAGGGACACAAAGAAAAATTCTTTACCAAATTTTTAAAAGTGTGATAGCGTCTAAACGCCTTATTAATCTCAGCAAAGAATTTGTACACATGTTATAGGTTACATTTGAACCAATTGTATAGATTTTGGTGAATCTAGCACTTACAGTTTTTTTACTGGGACACAAACAAAAATTCTTTATCTTTAAGGCCTATGAGACCAGCGATAGCATCTAAACGCCTTATTCAATTGAGCTGAAAATTTGTATGAATATTATAAATTACTGTTGCACTAACTATAAGCATTTTGGTGAATCTAGCATTTATAGATTTTTACAGGGACACAACGAAAAATTCTTTATCATTATGATCTAGGGGCTCAAAGTTCAGTATCGTTAAATAAAACCTCGTTTGATATATGGAGAAAAATACTCAAACACACTGTTATGTTTTTCTCTTTTTTGTTTGTTTAGCAACTCCTCTTTCTTTATTTTATCTACAAAACTGTTAGTTACTCAATGTTCGGAAAGTCGAGTGGAGTCACTCCAGATTTTTTTAATGGGGAACATAACATAGTAAACTTGAACAACACAGATTAATTTTAAGATATTCAAAGAATATTCGAGTTAGTTAGAGCTAACAGAAGGACAGACAAACAGACAAACCAAAACCATAGGCGCCTCTTGATTTTATCCAAAAATGTTTAAACAAAAGCTCATAACACAATTAAAAAAAGAAAAAAAAGTGCTATTTGACCCAATTACATTTTATCTGAAAATGTTTCTGAATATATATATATATAGAGAGAGAGAGAGAGACAGAGAAAGAGAAACAGAACGTTCAGCACTAATATAATATTATCAGTGGAAACATTTGAAATTTAAAGATGATTTAATTTCAGTATTCAAACAATTATTCTGATCAAAAACGAAGACCATCCAAATAAAACCCAAAAAGAAATAAAGTAAAATCTAAAAGAATTATTGCAAATTGAAATGAGAAAAAAGCATTGTTTGCATTCTAACTTTATCAAGAGCCTGATTGAATGCAAGTATGCTAAAAATGGATGTTTTTCTGCCACAAAGAAAGCAAAAGCTAAGAACTTCTTCGTTTGCAGGCCCGAAACACCCATTGTAAATAAAACAAGAAAAAACAAAGATCAAAACAAAACTCATCGCTACAAATTATAATCCAATAAACCATTTAAAAATTATTAGTGATAATACACTAATAAACATTGTAATTTTAAGCCCTAAACAATCACGAATAAGCAAGAAAGAAGTACAGCAAAATTTATTAAATACTAGTCACATGTAAAATATAAGACGCAGATGAAACACACATTGGAAATAAAACAAGATAAAGCATAGATCAAAATAAACTCACCACGACAAATGTTAATCCAAAAAATTATTATTGATAAAACACAATAAATATCGTAATTTTAAACTCTCACTATAAAGAGGCAACACATAATTTATGAAAAACGAGACACATGTAAAATTTAACAAGCAGATATTAGTTAAAAGCCCAGGTAGTCAGCACAATGTTAGCAGTGAACATGGAGTAAAACTAGAGAATTCACACACCGAAACAAGTTGAATCCTTACGTAAATTAGGATTCATATTAATTATAGAAACTTGAATAGTGCTGTCATCTACAGTAATGATATGAAAAAAAATGAAAAAAATAAAAAAATAAATAAAATAAGCAAATAAAATATAATGATTAAATAAAATGAATAAATAATAAAATAAAATAAAATACATATAATGTCTGTACAAAAATGGCCAGGATATATATAATTACCCTGTAAAAAATAATTTATACTAATCATATCAATTCTTTAGGAAATATGCCTACTTACATCAAGTTATTGTATGTTAAGTGTGTTACATTTTATGCAATATTGCGATATTTAAAGGAAAACCTCTCATAGACTGAAATTTTTAGGAATAATTTTGTCAGCCCCTGTGCACAAACTATTAGTGATATTTATATCATTTTTCAATAGGGAACATGCTATAATAAACCAAAGAACACGTATAAGTTTCAAAGCATTCTACAAATATTATAGCTATTACAGATCGGAGATGTAAAAAAAAAAAAAGAAGCAGAGCTCATAAACAATTTTAAACTTTTTTGGAAAGTGATAAAAATAAGAAAGGTTAAGAAAACGTTAGGATGTGATGCCGTGCTATGCGTTGTTCTCCTATACACAGGAACCATAGGAGTTCAAGGGCCATTCAAAGGAGAAGTGCATTATTAACAGGATGTAACATCCTTTTCTCAGAAATTCTTAGTTTAGCTTAGATTATAAATTCATCTCTTTTCATTTGGTAAGTGAAAAAAATTTTGATTTGTCCTTTATTTAGTTAGTTATGTTAGCTGTATTTTAAAAGAAGGAAAATTTATTTCAGCTATATTTTAAAAGTACAGTTTATGGCCTTTCCGTCAAACTATAAGGGGGACGATTCCTCTTTTTACTTTCTTTTACCCAGAAGAAGAGAAAATATTGTTTTGGGGTTAAATTTTCGAAATTGATTTTTTGCTATATTTACACTTTTTTAGGTTCCCTGAATCTAAAAATTATGTTTTTAGCTGTTGGTCTCTGTGTGTGTGTGTGTGTGTGTGTGTGTGTGTGTGTTATCAGCACGTCTCAAAAATTAAATTAGAGCAGAAAGTTCAAACTTCGAATTCTAAATGTGCATCATGTAGGGATGCTACACTAAGATTTTCGTTGAGATCAAGCAAATGGTTCGTGTACAAAGACACCCAATAGAATTCAAATACATTGCGTCTATGGGGAAAATTGCAGGCAAGTCGAGTTTAACATCTACAGACTACACTAAACCAAATGACTGAAAATATACAAAAACATAAAAACATATTTCATGTAGAATATGATATAGAAATCATTCACTGTTGGTTTACAGGGCTACGCAAAAGAACTAAATTACAATGCGAAAAATTCTTGAAAATTGATGGAAGTGTATTTCAGTTTGTGCCGTGTGTTATTAATATAGGATTATATTTATGTGTGCCGTGTGATGAGTACTTAACTTTCAGAATATGCGCAGGGCTGCCAATATTTAAGCCATAACATTATTTTTTTATTTGTTAGTGGAAGTGCTTTACTATAATATACTATATCATAGAATATTTTACCATGTCCAGGAAAGCTGCTAAAGAATTGAAATTAATTCCTCAAACCCATATGATAAATAATGTATTTCTGTAAGCTAAATATTCATCGATTGGTTTCTTGTATATTTACACGTTTTGGAGCTTTCTGAACACCGAAGTCAAGTTTTACAGTTTGATATCTGTCTGTATCTGTTACAGTAAATTAAAAACAAATAATTTCAGGTGATCCGAATGATATATTTTGAAGTGCATACGTTTCTAGAAAAGTTTGTTCATGACTGATAAGTTTCAAGGAAGGATGTGTGTGAAAGTTGTTTGAATAATACGTTTATTACTAGAAAAGATTGTTCATGACTGAAAAGTTTCAAAGAAGGATGTGTGTGAAAGTTGCTTGAATAATACGTTTGTTACTAGAAATGTTTGTTCAAGATTGATAATTTTCAAGAAAGAATGCGTGTGAAAGTTGTTTGAAAAATTTAAAAGAACTTTTAAACGTAATAACAAATTTGACTTCTCTATAAATGTATGTAAAATAATGAAACGGGTTTAGGGTGAGTGACACACCAGATTAGTTAAGTAAAAAGTGGATTTTCGTTTTGTTTAACGATTTTGGTTAGATAACGAAAAATTTTAGGGGGAAGATGCTGGCACTAGTTTAACATTCATAAAAAGTGCCTGGCTGTCTTATTTTTTATTTAAGTTGCATCTGGGCGTCAATTTCATCCAAATATCTAATAGGGTAAAATATAATATTAATCATATAAGATTTTAAAATACCTAACTTAAAATATATATATTAAGTATTTTGGCGTTTCGTATAAAAAGCCTATTTTACACTGAAATCCCATAAACTACCTTACCCTTATTAAGACGATTTTGGTGTGTGATACCCCAAGATTTACCCGAAGATTTTGGGGACATGCCACTGCGAAAGCTTTAAGTAAAACTTTTATTTATATATTCGAACGATAATTTTAATGAATGATGCATTTTTAATATGCACTCAAAAATGTACATTTTCACAAGACATCAATAAATAACTGCTATGCCTACTAGGGTATTTTAAAGACATTTTAAACAAACATTATGGCATCTTCCTCCAACATACACTATAATTTACAGTAATTATAAATTATAACTACGGACAATTTATAAACTACTCGTTTTACGGTTTTAGTAATACACATAACCTTTGTGAAGAAAAGTGTATGCTTTATCATTTATAAAATCTCTCGTGACTTTGTATTGTTTTTAGAAGTTTTTGACAAGTATTATTATAACAGTTTTAGATACTAGAAATTAAGATTATTGTTATAATATAGAAAACAGAAAACGAAACTAGACATGTTAATTAAAATGTTTCAGTTTATTTATAATCAAAATATTAAATATTATTCAGAAAGACAGTTGATCTTTTCTCAAACGTTTTATCCGCAAAAATCATATGTATTTAAGAACTTTTAAAACGAATTATATGATATAAAAATATATAAAACTAATCTTTAATCTTTTATTTTAATTTTATATCATATACATATTCTTTTTAAAAGTGTCTTATATATATATATATATATATATACACATTTTAGCCCATAAATTTACCTTGTAATAATTACAGAATTTATATTATAAAGTTTATCACCCTAACAGCCTAAAAATAGGCAAATTTGCAGCGTTGTTTTTAGTGTACGATTAATAAAATTTACAAAACTGAAAGCTAATGTTTAATGTTAATCTTGAAATCATCTATTTAGCTGTAAATTCGGATGAAAATGTTATAATTAATACATAAAACATAGTTAAATCTTGGTATTTATGCATCTTTGACTTATAAGTACATAAAAAAAGCACTAGTCATGCTATTAGATGTGTTTAAGAAAGTTAAAGCAATTTAACCCTTTGCGCTCGGCATATTTTCCCTAAGACAAGCCTTTTGGCGTTCCTTTTAAACATCACACGTATAATTTCCAACTTACTACATTTCGGATACCGAAAAATTGTAATATTTTGTTTTATTTTACTTCATCATTAAATAAAATAAACATTTCTGTTAAAATTTTCTGGTAGCCGAAAAGTAGCCTATAGTTACACGTTTTAGAAAAATAACATTTCATTTGCAGAGGAACACCTTAATTCCTATCTCGATTTTTTTATGTCCCCTCAGAAGGGACATACGAGCGATAAGGGTTAATAATGCTATAAGAGTTTTACATTTTTCACTCTCTTATTGACCATTCTTTAATTAATAGTTTTAAAATAAAAATATCAATAATTACTTGCTTCTGATTACTACTGTTGTAATTCCATGCATCATGTTTATGCTGCCTAAAGTATGGTATAAAATGTAACATTCGTTTTTACATACAACTTAAATTAAAAGACATTTTTTTATTATAAATGTACATAATTTTATATATAGTAGGATGCTTCCTTATCTTTTTAGTTTGAGTGGAAAGGTATCATTATATTTTAAAATACATCAATGAAAAAATATCACTTTATTAAACAATATCGTTGGAATATCACATCATTTTATCTTATTTTTATAGATAAAACGGAAGAGTTTCATTAAAAGTAAATTAACTTGTAAATTTAGAATAAAGTTGAAATTTCATTAACGTAGAACATTATATATAACCCACAGCAAACGCTTACATTACTATGTCGGGAAATAATACTTTTTTTTTTATGTAACTCAGGTAGAAAATACATTAATAGTGGTAGATTACGAAAAAATGTTACATTGTAACTGAAACTGCAATTTCAAATTCGACGTTCTTTTATTGTTGAGTCTTTATATTACACCATCAAAGATCAATAGACATTTTTAAAGACACTTTTAGAGAAACAAAAATTGCATATGTAAGCTTAACAACAGAGGAAGTAAAAAAAAAAAAAAAAAAAAAAAAAAAAAAAATCTTGATAAGAAATAAATTTTCTCAGCAAATAGATTTTTGAAATATTACTATACATAAAAGGTTTCTGTAAGATAAAGCATAAAGTGTAAAAATATTTTGTAGCGCGTATTCGTTGATAAAATTCCGTAACAGTTTATATATATATATATATATAAGTTTAATATTATAAAGTAATACTAAGTAAAAAACATTCCTGATTTAAATAAATAAATAAATAATAATAATAATAATGGAACATAGAATGCTACGTAAATAAATTTATTTACCCTTTCGTTCTCGCTCTCGTGAAAATGACGGGTTTAATATTTCCGGGCTGGAGTGATCAAAATTAACGCAGTAAAAAGACTTGAAAGCAAACCATTTCTGATACCCAGAAATGAATTTATTTCTTATTTTACACTCTACATGGAATTAACATTTAAATTGTAATTGGAGATTGTAAGTTTATGTAAGCATTAAGTAGGTTTATTCAAGCATATGTAAGCACTGTAAGCATTATCCAATTTTAAATATTTTTGATACCCATCTTGTAATCTTAGCTCATAGTTAGGCTTTTGAATGCATGTGGTTTTGATCTCTGTGGTAAAATATATATTTTTAATGCTGTTTTCATTGTGTAGTCAGAATCACTAAATAACTCGGTTGCTAATTTTAGTATAAATGCATGTGCCAGTGATTCGGAAATAAGTGATCATAATGGAATCTGAGAAGTGTATTATGCGCATAGTGTTGAATTATACGTAAAACACTTTTCATAAGATTCTGTTTTAATTTTTAAAACACATATGTTTTATTTTTTTTCTACTTGCTGGAAAAACAACATTCAAACAACACAATAACCCTGATTGTTTGTTTTTCTCAAGAATTAAAATTTTCTTGATTTCAAGATTAAAAAAAAAAAAAAAAATCCGAAAATTAAAATGAATACATATATTGTTCATACACTCATTTTTATACAATTTTCTTGAATAAAAAAGAAGGCCCTTTTCTTTTCCGTTATCTTGAAAATTACGACATCGCTATATTCTGATAAATGATAAGAAACATCAATGTTTAATTTTTTTTTCTTAATTAAAAATAATATGATAAAAATTAATAATTTGATCTCTTGCGTTTAAACGAAAAAAAAAAAAAATCTAGATAGATGAAAAAAATAGATGAAAAAATAAATTTAAATTTAAACGGGGATAAAGAGCCGCAGGCGGCACCGAGAGGGACTTTGGTAAAGTCAGAAATTTTAAAGATCAAAACATGTTGAGCGAACATGCTGTTTCAGATATTGAAACTGGAAGAGGGCGCCGAGCGGAAATTTACTGCAATTAAATTTTTCAATAAAGCCATTCTCACTATATATCAATAAGCTGTTGTAAGACCTGAAACGGAAAAAAGGCGCCACAGACGCCACCGATCGGGAGTTTCGTAAAGTCGGATTTTTCAAGGATCGCGAACCAGCTGGTCAGCGAAAGCGGCTAGTTATTTAATACATATAATATTTTCTTGCATTCCAGTTTCAAACTATTTTCCATTTACAAAAATAAATAACTAAATAGATAAACAAACAAAAAATATATTAGAAATCCTATCACAAAATGCAACTGCATTTCAAAATTGTGATTTTTTTTTTTTTTTTTTTTTTTTTTTTTTTTTAACGATTAAAAAATCATTCAAACTTTGTGGTATTTCAGTAGCAAACACTCTTTTTTTTTTTTCTTTTAAAAAACAACAACAACAAAAAAAAAAGTTGTGAGATTAAATAATATTTTTCATAATGAAATAACGCATGCAATATTTAACAATTTGATTGCATAGCGTTCAAATGTTAAACGATCTTCTCTTAGTGATTGATTAATTCTAAGTTATTACAGTTTTACTCAAAAAAAAAAAAAAAAAAAAAAAAAAAAAGTATGACCTTACAAAAGGAAAAAAATCAAAGGCATTCTTATTAATGACTGAATGCCGTTATTAAAACGGTTGCATTCATTAATCAAAATTACTTAAGTTGAAAAAAAAAATACTTAAATTCGATTAAAAAAAAAAAAAAAAAAAAACAGAAAGTACAGAAAATCACTGCTTATTTTTATTTATTTACTCTTGAAATAACATTCATGTTGTTTCTGTTAATTATTTATGATAAGATATTTTCTTTAAAGCAAATTAAGTTACAGAGACACTTTTTCTTTTCTTTTTTTATGATGGATAAAATGATTTGATTTTTGACAGTTATTTCACACGTAGAATTACATTAAATTTGCTTTTTAAAGCATCTTCTTTTGAAAAAAAAAAAAAAAAAAAACTACTGAACTGCATATCTCACAGTAAAATATCATTTACGAGTTTCTTTAGAAAATAGGCTACATTAAGAATAGAAAGTATATACAGGATAGTCATAAATAAACTTCTTCAACTTCTACCCAAAACATGTGGGCAGATTCCAACCAAAAATTTTTGTATCTACACATTCCCAACTTAAAAAAGTTTTGCTAGGGGATAGTTTACATTTACATAAAAGGGAATTATTACAGAGGAATATCTCATACAGAATGCAAGAACGATTTTAATTTATATATTAATTACTTTATTACATTTTTTGTCCATTACGCTGTTAAATTTGTCATTTTTCCGTACAAAGTTTCATCTGGTGAATAATTAAAGAAAATAATAAATAAAAAACGATGCCTTCAGCTCATATCTTAAAATTTGTAGATACCAAACTTCTTAGCAATCTGCCGAAATGTTTGGTTCAGAAAAAGTCTCATGCAGCGGAAATGTCAATATTATCTTTTTGTATGTCACAACTCTTGTAGTAGAACACTGGATTATATTTCTAATTTCTAGAAATGTTATTACAATTCCTGTATTCATTGTAAGAAGCAACTTTACTGTAGAACACGCACTCATAATCATAATGTATATGTTGCTGTAAATGTCCGAAATCGGAGAATGTCGACATTCACCGGTGAATGTCAACATTAACACAGTCGTTTTGTGTATGTCCGAAATATTCAATTATCTTCTCATATATTCGGACTATCAACGGTGTATGTCGAGAATCACAGACATACTCTGGTCGAATTCGAAACGAGAAGCCGATGTAGACGGAAAGGCCAAATCATTTCTGACGCCAAATCATTTCTTCTGGCGCGATTAAAGTCCTGTGTCTCGGGAGGGCGAAAATCGGTTCCGTTAAAAAAAAAAAAAAAAAACATCACTGGACACCCCTGCCCCGTTGTGCATGAATATCAAAACGCACGTAACGCGGTTCCGCGGCAATCAATACCACGCATGTTAAAACCAAGAAAACATCACTGGACACCCCCCCCCCTTCCCTCACTGTGCATGAATCTGAGAAAGCACGTAACTCGATTAAAATAACTTTATCCTATTGTGGCATACAACATAATATGTTTTAACAATAAAGTATGATTTAAAAACGTCATTTTCTGTACTGAGTTACAATGTACTGCCGACTTTCCGTCGACATCGGCTTCTCGTTTTGATCTCCACCAGAGTACGTCTGTGATTCTCGACATACACCGGTGATAGATATATAAGAAGCTAATTAAATATTCCAGAAATACACAAAGCGACTATGTGAATGTCGACATTCTCCAGACTTCGGTCTTTCACGGTAACATGTACTCTGTTAAAAGCAGTTTTTTTAAAAATGAGCAAAATTGTCTCAAAATTGCTCCGAAGCAATATATACTTAAATTTGAAAACTCATGTATTCATTTTTGAGTATATTGACATGTCAAACATGGGGATAGTGGGATTCTAATCGGTCAACCCTATTTTTGAGCATGTCCGTACACTCAAAAATGAGTACACGTGTATTCAAATTTAAGTATATATTGTTTCGGAACTATTTTGAGACAATTTAGTTCATTTTTAAGAAAACATTTTTAACAGTGTATTTACCTTTATCTTTTCTTTTACATATATTATTAATATTTCTATCTTATTCTTCGAGAATTATAAAAAAGCGCTAAACTATTAAAGAAAACATAATTGTAAACTTTAAATGAATTTTAAGAAAACTTTAACATATGCAAGAAAAGCATATTACCTCCTCTCGTAACAAGTATCAGTTTTGTATAAATGTTATATTCATATGCGTTTTAACATCACACATGCAGCTGGAGTTCTAAAGATTTCATTAAAAATTAAGCAAAAGTAAATAAATAAATAAATAAATAAATAAATAAAAATTCGTTTTTCGATTTTATTATGTACGGTATTCAACAAATTGTAATGCTTCTTTTAAGAAACGTGTCCTACTGTATTACACACAAAATATGGAATTCAAAATGTAAGAATAATAAGTAAGTTCTGCTATGTATGTATTCCACAAATACTCAGAAACACATTTTTAAAAGTACGAACTGAACCCCAATCAAAATTTATATATATATATATATATATATATATATATATATACAGAGAGAGAGAGAGAGAGAGAGATACAGGCCTCGCATAGTTTCTAAAATTTTATATTTATTTTATTATAGTTAATTATTTCTAAACTTTGTACCTTTATTTTATTATATTGTCACCAGTACCGTCAATAAGAAGTGTCTTATGTTTTTTTTTTTTTTTTTTTTTTTTTCTCTTTTTGAATGCTAATAGATTATATTAAAAAATATTGTTTAAAAAATCTGGTGGCATTTTAATAAAATGAAGGTAAAATTTTATAAAAGTTATTAGGTATATATATATATATATATATATATATATATATATTACGTTGTTTTAAAACATATATCTAACTAAATATAGATATAACCAGGTGTGATTTTGTATTATAAAGTAATTTATGTTTTAAGAGTGAAACCAACTGAAATTTAGATTATTCTACGGACGATAATTCTTTGATTTTTCAAGTTATATGTTTGGGTTCTTTGTATGAATAGCTATCAATTTATCCTGGCTAAAAAAAATCATTGAAATTATTATTCCTTAATATTTCTAAATATGTCATTGCCGACGCGTCAGTGGAGGCCCTCTGTTGAGACTCAAAACGGTTTTGGGCTGTGTCTGTCTGTCGCGCGATAGCGGCCGCAAAAATAGCGCTATTGACTTGAAATTTGGTACACATGTTCATGTGCCCCACGAAATCAGCTGTGTAGTTTTGGGTGTGTATTCCCTTTGTAATTCGTGTACAGGGACACGCCAAAGTTTTTCTTATCATTACGGCAATGGAACAATTATTAATTTTAAACGCAAAATAAGCTGAATAGTTTTTTTCTGGTGTATACAATGTTTATGGTTCGTTTACAAAGATACACGAAAGAATTTCGTAACATTAGAGCCTATGGACAAATTTTTAATTTAAGCGCGCACTTTAATGCGTTTATGCTGAATTGAACTTAATAAAGTTAAAATACATTATAAAGATGCTTAAAATCATGTTTACTCTTAAAAAGGTTTATGTATAGACTAAATAATTTATGGGACCACACAAAATAATTCCAAGTATGTACTGTAATCATCCAAATGATGTCAAATTAGTTTCAAAAATTAATGAGTTATAATTAATTAGGTTTATTCTTATTACTAGCAGGCTTTACCCGCTTCGCTGGACATTAAACTTAAATGAGTTGTCAAAATGCCATATCTTTATTAATAACCTAAGTTCTCGCTGTGATTGGTAGAAGTTTTCTCGCTCCCAATGTGAGGAGTCTGGGTCCCCACTGTCTTCGGCACAACTTACCCACTTCTTACTTCCCCACCCTCAGCGGGTGAGTTCGAAGTTTTGCAAAATCCCACTTATGTACATAATGCGTACACTTAATCAATATCCACACACCAAAATTCGCCATTCTAACAAGATAATTGTAAGATAATTCAAAGCGAATTCAAACGGAAAAACATGTTTTTACACGTGTATATTGCCCTCCGACTCCGAAAAGGGGGGGGGGGATTTCGAATTTCGTGAAATGCAGTTACAATAAGTGCCGGTTGCATACAAACAATTTACGCACCAAATTTCGTGACCACAGAAGTCTTTAATAGGCAATATTATAGATAATAAATTATACAGACACGACATTATTTCATTATTTAAAACATGAAAATCTGACATTGACAGATTTTAATTTAGTGCCAGAGGCCTACTGCTAAACTTGTTAATACCGACAAATTCTTCTTTAGTTAATTCGTGCCGATCTAAATTCCATGATAAAGTTTTCATTAAATCAAACCAATGTGTTTCAGCTGCAGATATTGTAACAAATAACGTTGGAAATCCAAACTGTCTTACAGCCGCAAAACAACGTTTTTTCTCTTTTTCCCAATGAGGGGGAGGTGTGCCTTGGGGGGGACTCATGTCAAAGTTGTGCACTGGGGGGACTTCATTCAATAAATCCCCATTCAATAAACCGACTGAAATAGGCCCTGAGCACTATTAAGAGTGTATTATAAAAATTCGACAACGCTGTACCGACTGAAATAGGGGTACCTTGGGGGGGGGGGGGACTCATGTCAAAGTTGGGCCTTGGGGGGACTTCATTCAATAAATCTCCATTCAATAAACCGACTGAAATAGGCCCTGAGCACTATTAAGAGTGTATTATAAAAATTCGACAACGCTGTACCGACTGAAATAGGGGTACCTTGGGGGGGACTCATGTCAAAGTTGTGCCTTGGGGGGACTTCATTCAATAAATCCCCATTCAATAAACCGACTGAAATAGGCCTCTAGTACTAATTAAGAGTGACCTATAAAAATTCGACAACTGTACCGACTGAAATAGGCCTCTAGCACTAAAAAAATAAAAAAAAGCACAGCTTAAGTATCGGAACCCTTTGGTGACTTTATATATTTTAAGCCATTTTTGCGATGAACTGAATTGGCTATCTCAATTGTGCAATTAATGATCTTGGCGAGAAACGTCCGAGCTACTTCGGTGCCGAATTTCAAATTTTGCCAAAGGGATCCAATACTAAATCTGTTCCATATCGAATCTGGGTTGAAAACGGAAAAAGGGTAAAATAAATTAGAAATATCAGACCTACATTTATAAATTTGATACCAAATGAAAGGGGTGATTTTTCTGAATCCAGGGATGCAAACAGTTTTTCGATGCAACAATTAGATTTTTAAAAAATAACTAAAGTGTAAAATTTAAGTGGCAACGGAAAAACGGAAAAAGGGGAAAATAAATTAGAAATATCAGACCTATCGTTACAAATTTAGTACCAAATGAAAGAGGTGATTTTTCTGAATCCTGGGGTGTAAACAGTTTTTCGATACGACAATTACATGTTTTAAAATTAACTAAAGTATGAAACTCAGATGGCAAAATTCCATTTCAATTTTTTCATAATTTGTAGTGAAAATCACGCGAACACAAAAGTCTTTACCTTAAAAATTTATTTTTATATTTTATTTTTTCATTCAAAGCATTTTTGTGAAAAAATATTTATGGCGCATGCGCAGGCGTTTTTTACACACAATTTAAACACTAATCATAATTTTGAAAATTTCTATAGATATAATTTCAAGTTGGGTGAAGACCTAAGTTTCTGCCAAGCGCCGTTGAATTCCGTCCAGCCGTTCTCGAGTGATGCCCGGACAAACGTGTTTTAGTCTTTTACCCCCTGGGGGGGAACGGGGGGGAATTTCTGAAAAGTTGATAGATATAATTTTAAGTTGGTTGAAGAC
Source organism: Salticus scenicus (assembly GCA_963930645.1). Taxonomy (NCBI): domain Eukaryota; kingdom Metazoa; phylum Arthropoda; class Arachnida; order Araneae; family Salticidae; genus Salticus; species Salticus scenicus. The sequence continues at coordinate 108,774,798 of OZ005652.1, forward strand.
CTAAATTCCTGCCAAGCGTCGTTGAATTCCGTCCAGCCGTTCTCAAGTGATGCCCGGACAAATAAAGCGACATTCGGACACGATGACACACACACACACACACACACAGGCAAAATTTTCTGAAGTCATTTTCGGCTTTCATGGGGTGTAAAACGTGAAGATATCGGAAAATTTTTCGATTCCGACAAATTTACAGACAAAACTCTGATTTTATTAATATAGATTGGCGTTTATAATGACTGTGGCTACTTTTCCGGTATACATAAAGGAATTTCGTACTATTACGGTCTATAGTCGGTATTTCTTAAAAGTGTATTTTAACATGGTTACACCCCATCAATTATAATGAAATTTTATTAGAATTTTAAAAGCATGTTTTCCTGTTGAAAATTGTGGCCATAGAATTGATAATTAGTTTAAAGGTTACGCAAAATGTTTCCGATAAGCTATGTAATTTTTTTGTATGAAATTTGATAGTCATGAAATTTGGTATTTATGAATTTCAGGGAAATAATACAAGACCGTCGTTTATTAAGAATACATATTGTTGCGTACTTGGGGATTCATAAGTTGTCCGAGAATGAAAGCGAAATTTGCAAAAATTCAGTGATTCATTCACAGAAAGTTCCAGAAAAATACAAGTCTATAAACCAAGTATCAGCTTCAATTCAACCAGTAAACATAGCTTAAACAACAGCCGTTAACAGCAAAACAACGGTACAAACTGTTTATCAATAACACATAAAGCAAGTCTCATTCAAAGAGGCTCAAAACAAAGCAAGAATTTGACGTAACTGACACAGATCTGAGATTGGCCGCCTTGGCTAAAAAAATGCTCCTTTTATTCTATTCTACCGAACACAGACTATTCTGGTAAATTCTCGTACCTCATCAGCCAATGAGATTAGAGCCTCCATATTTGGTATATCCCTAATAATTATTTTCTCGCCAAGGTCTCCAAAAAATCGCCAAGGAGGAGAACAGTCGCCACATTTGGCGCCAAATCCATTTCTTCCCTTATTGGAGCTTTTTAATGCGTTTTTAAAGGAAAATTAGGCTTTTTAAACGCTAAAACGACTATAAAGGCACAAAATTAGCATTTCATCGGCTTACTAAGCCTCTTTGAAAGAATTTATACAAAAATAAATGCAATTATTTGCAATTCCGTAACACTTTATATGATATACAATTGTTAAACAGAGAGAGATGCAGCAGGCGGTTGAGGGGGGCGGTAGCCTCCCTCAGTAATGTATCTGATTATGGTAATAAGTCGATCGAATCAATATATACTATTATATAATAAGGAATAAATAAAAATGACCTATTGAATAATGTCTGATGCAAAAAGGACGTTGAGGCTCCTGATCTGCAGATCCACTAGTTGCATTCAGTTGCACCCCTTGCAAGTCGGAATAAATAAACCAGCAAATTATCTGAAGTTGTATAAGAAAATTTTATATCGTGTATATATATGCGTCATTGAGGTACAAATAAATGGAATTAATTGGATATTTTATGATCTCATGATTAATCCACAAAGCATTTTAAACTATTGTTTTATTTACAGGGTGATCAAATTTTTATGTTCTTGAAAATTTAACTGTTTACTTTTATCCTGCGTGAAATATCTTTCTATGTACAAGTAGACAAGTGTTATAATATTCCCTTTACAACCTTGGAAATCTAAGACAATCCTTTTGGGTTTTTTCGTTATTACGGGAAATTGTTAAAATTTTAAAGTGTTCAAACACAATAGTCTATAGAGAGTATATAAAATGTGTGTTTTGAAAGTTAGATAAAAGATGCACAAGCAAATTTTAGAAAGTCTCAGCTGTAGATGCGCAATTACAGATATGTGATCAAGCGTCAACTTTGTTCAAATAAAAATTTTAAAGCATAGTTTCACTCTGTATTCATTCGAACTGGTACATATAAAATCTTGTTTCACAGTTCAATTAAACAACATGTCAACATCGAGTTTTGCTACATATTAAAAATATTTATTGTCTAAATCCATGCACTGTTAGTGTTTGTGTGCGAAACAAAAAGGGGTGAACGTAAATGTGTTTTATGGTTCAGCATAAATTAAAACAAATGTATTTCAGGATATTAAAATATAATATTTTGTAGATTTTATGAGTTTATATAATGCTATTTGAATGGCTTGATAAAACTTGGTAAATTTCAGGAAGTTGTGTCTTTGAAAGTTGTCTGAATATTTTCCATTTAATAAGTAAATTTAATAGCAGCCCAGAATTCATTGTAAATATTGGTACTGTATCTAAACGGCGGGTTTGAGGGGGTTTTGTGTAAGGATAGACCCCCAGAACACACACAAAAAAAAAACAAAAAAACAATTGTAATATAAATATTTCTCTAAAGAAATTCTGAACTGTTTTTAAAGTACATCCATATACATTACACATGCCTACAAAATTGAAGTTGACAAAATTTGATTTGATGATTTTAGCTGAACTTTATGTTATTTGATTAGCTGAAACCGAAAATTCAGCCCATTTTTAACACGTTTTTATTAGCTTCACCTGTATGTATGTTTGTATGTATGTTTGTAACCGCTCTGGGAACAAACAAAATATCTATATTGAAAAAAAAGTTCGTTCCCTATCTGAACGATGTGGCTGTGAGGTAAAGCTACGGGCTACGAAATTAAAGGTCTAACGTTCGAGCCCAGTCAGGGGAGATTTTTTTAATGGTTTTCATTTAATTCTAAATTATTTTATAATCCCCCTGTAATATGGTGTGTCACTCACACAATTTTTTCTTACACTGCAATTTAATACTATAAAGATAGATATTTTGTGCTTTTTAGTTCACATTTCAATAAAAGCGTGTTCTTTAATTTTATAAGGTATAATTTTATTCTCTATCACGTACAGTTTTTTGTCAATACAGGGTGCTTACCGACACAATTTCTTACATATACTATCATAACAATAGGTTGGCTGGTTGGTTAGTATGGTTTTACGTCACACTATTACTGCGCTATTACAACAATAGGTATCCATGATTAATTAATTATGAAAACATACTAAAAAACTTAGCATGTAATTACATTGGTGGAAGAGTAATGGAAGAAATTATATTGGTATGCACCCTATATGGACAAAAATCTATACGTGATATAGAAAAACTGACTTCAATTTCAGTTTTAGCACACCGAAAAACATAAACAACAGTCAAAATTATAAAATCAAAATTTTACATGTCTACCAGTGTTATTTGTTATCTCATCTATCTGTTTTTATAGTACTGACATTCAAGAAACGAAAGTCGTTTATATGCCACACTAGACATTTTTTAATACATTCATTTAGTTTATTACTTTCTTTCAAATGATGTATAAAATATTTTTTCATAAAATTACAGAGGCATTTTACATTTATTTATTTATTTATTTATTAAATTGTAAATATTTTATCATGTCTTATTACTTTAAAGTAAACTTAAATATCAATGCTGCACAAATAGAAAAAAATAAAAATAAAAAATTAGGATTCATCGAATAGTAAAACACTCTAATTTGCATTTAGTATACACAATTTCAGTTTTAGAAAGGAAAAAAAAAACATATTTATACAAGATAACATTTTTTATTGAAAAAAATCACATAAAAAGTTTAGTTGGAAATGTTACTTTATTTGTAAGCAGACTATATGTCACTAAATATATCATTGTAAATGTAGGTGCTGTGTATGAACGGTGGGTTGAGGTGGTTTGTGGGGCAATAGACTTCATAACACACACACACACAATATATATACATATATAGAGAGAGAGAGACCTGCCTACTATGCTAGTTTATCCGTAATGATATTAGGCCCCGCTTTTTTTCACACCAGAATAGTTGTACAGTAATATTCGTCAATATTTTCTCATGATTAAATAATGAAACTATTGCTCTACAACTCTTCTGGTGTGACAAAAAGGCGGGGCTTAATACCATTACGGATAAACTAGCATAGTTAGCAGGTCTATATATATATGCCAAATGAATATATATATATATGCTAAATAAATCTATCGCTGAACGTATTTTGAACTTTTTTAAAAGTATATTCATACATTTTTTGTTATATTAAGCCTTTCTCTGTAATTTGTCTTTATAGTACTGAAATTAAAGATAAGAAAAAGCCGTATGAGTGCGATACTAGATAAATTTTAATACATGCATTTAGTTTACTACTTTTTTTTTACAATTATGTATAAATTTTTTTTTTCTTATTATAGAATTTCAGTGCCATTTTAACATATTTATTTACTGAATTTTTAAATTCTGTATAATGTCTTATTTCTTGAAAAGTGAAATAGGATGTCAATGATAAACAAATAAATAAAAATAAATAAATTTAAAATTAATCGATGAGTGAAACGCTATGAACTAATATTTACATTTAACGTACGCAGTTTAATTTTCAGAAAAGAATATCTATACTACAATACTTTTTTATGAAAAATTAATGTAAAAAGCTCAGTTAAAATAGTTACTTTCTTTCTAAGTAGACTATATGTTACTAAAGTAAATCCTATAACAAATCTTAAGATTAAATATTGTAAAGGATATTAAATTTTAAAAATAACTGTTTCTTCAAGAAATATATTTATATAAATATAAATAAAATGAAAAAAAAAATGAAATAGCATTTTTTTGTCGTTGAAAGATTATTAAATGTTCTGAATAACAGCTTCCAAAAGGTTCTAAAAAAAATAATTGTATTTAATGTAGGTATATTATAAATAAGGGATTCTGGAGAAATTTAAGAAAAAAGAAAATGAATTTATGGATTTCGACAACTAGTAATGTTTATGTTATGTTCCTATTTTATTTGTTACACTATTTTATTAATTAACTATAAAGGCCGTCTAATTTTACGCAAACAAATAAGATAAAATAAATAAAAGTAAATAAATAAATAATAAATGGATAAATAATATCAATTTTAATAATAATAATAATAATTATAATAATAAATGTCTTTATCATGGTACAATATTAACCGTGGTCCGTGTCCATGTCGAGTATACCAACACTTTGCTCGTTGGCGTGGAATCGTCTGTTGGAAAAGTTCGTTGGTCTATCATTCATACAGGACAAATGTTTATTATTTCAATTTATAACAATACTTTTTTTTTTTTTTTTCTTTTTGTATTTTTGATTAAAATTAATTGTACAATTTCTTTTTGCATTTAAGAAAGTATTCAAGTTAAAACACAATATTTTTAAGCATATTTCTCCAAATTTAATTTAAAAAATTGCTATATATATATATATATAAATATTAGTCAAATTTTGTTACCTTTATCAGATACCTTTAAATTTTAAGACTAATAGTAGTAATTGAAGCAGAGTAAACTGTAAATTCTTCTCTCTATTTATATCTCATATATCGACAAATTTACGTGTTTATGATAGTATTTTCAATATAATAAAATATCCCTCATTGAGCAGCTGTATAATGCATTTTGTACAAAATGTGACTTACATAAGTAATTACCACACTTTATGCATACATTTTGAAATTTACTGCCTGATATTCAGAGATAGTAGTGACCTCTTTTCTGTTTGTCTCCTCAAAGCTCTGTGTTTTGGTAGAAAAGATATATGTCTTTTGACTGTCCGTACACATTTTTAGACTATTTGCCGCAAATTCTTCACGTGGAGTTGCATCTTTTCAATGAATAGCTTTTCATTATTATTATTATTTTTTTTATTATTATTATTACGCCATTCATACAGATTCATTAAAATAATCTCTTATTCTCTATAATTTTTGTTTCTAATTAGGATTTACCACGCAAGTATGCACAACTGAAACATCAACAATATTTGAAAATTGAACGTCTTGACACGTATTAGTTTTTCTTCTACAAGAACAGCAAGATATCGTTTAATATAAGACGTTTATAGCATGCTGTAACTATCTTAGATAAAAGGATTTCATGTTATATTTGTAGAAAATATCTAAAATGTGGTACTAATTTTATTGTAGAATTATAACTAATACTTTTGTTGTATTTTAACTGACTTTTGCTGTATTTTAAGATTACTTAAGTTGACTTAGATTCCAAAGTACCGGCTTTTTTCTTTAGAGTGTAGTATGCTTTGTTCAACAACACTATTATATATATATATATATAAGACAAAGCATAGAATTATTTGTGTACATAAACGTAGATAAATAAACTATATCTCATTTTACCTTAGAGCAATACAAGGTCTGGAAGGCTTATTTCTTTCTGTTTGCTGCAATCATAATTATATTCTTTTTTCAGAAGCATCTACTTCAGGAAAGAAAATTGCCCCATATTTTACTTTGTTCCTTGAGATAATAGAAAATCTCAAGAACAATCCAAAGATCCTGATCTTTCTCACTTGACTGATATTTGGTCTTTCCTTGTACGACTGAATATTCCAAACATAATCTGATTCAATTTCGCAGAGAACCTGAAACTTTTAATCCTATTTTGCTCTTTTTTTTTAGACATTTATAGTGGTACTGGATTGTTTCATTTAAAAGAAATTAACCGATCATCAACGGTCACATATGCACAGGGATTAAAATGTTTTGGAAATATATCTACTCATATATCCCATAATTCGTGAATGGCTGCAAATGTATAACTTTTGTCCCCTACAGGAACATGCTCCATGATCATAATCTAAAAACTCTTGTTAAAGAGAAAGGAATCTTTGCAAACGTATCATTGCCATTAAAAAGGATCCACCTTTCTCTGCATCCCAAAAACTTCCTGTATCCTTATTTTAGAATTTTCCTATGCTTGCAAGAAAACGTATGCTTATAAAATCACTGAATTCAATATAATCACATTATTTCTTCTTATCCCCAAACACACTTTCCTTTTGTAATTGTGGTCACGATGACATAATTCTCAACGTTCTTTACAAGAAACAATTGAACAGAGGCAATTCGCTGTGAAATCTTGAACTATCAGATCTAGTAGGCCTAAATGTAAAGTTCATAGTATCCTTGGAGGCGATTTTAACTGTTTGCAAAGAAGGCTAACTTCTATACTAAATCGATTTATCTTTGGTCAAAAGGATGCTACCGTAAATTCAATTTCGATTCATCATAGTCCAAAGATAATTCAGATTTTTCGGAAATGTAATCTTCTCATATCGACAAAGGAAAAGGAAAATGCTTTCAAAACACATTTAAACCCTTCTCACTGGTTATAAAAATAATATCCCTTCAGACAGTCTGAGTCAAATGGTTCGAAAGGAATTCAATCAAACAATCTTTTCGAATTTCCTGCTGATTCTAAACATTTATGTCTCGACTTTCTGTCGCCATTAAAAGTTTCCAGCGATTAAATGGAATCATAAAATAAATATTATATAAATATATATCTATATTTTTAATACAAGGGGAAGTAGGTGAATATGGAATATAGTTTCTATTTGAACACATTCTAATAAACTGAAGTATTTTGGATCATTGTAGATTCCACTGTTGCAAACTTTCGAATGTTGTTAATATGTTTTGATGGTTTTATTTTACAAAAATAGAGTTTACAGGCAAAGTGTTTAGTTAAGATTAATGATTTACATATATATATATATATATATATATATATATATATATATATATATATATATATATTTCAGACAGTGTGGACGAAGCAGGCAATATGGAATAGTTATGAAGAAAAACATGGAATACCCATTTTCTTAAAGGTTAATATGAAACAGATAAACAGTCATGAATAAATGTAATATAAACATTTTATTTTGAAGTTATTGAAAATGTAAAATATTGAAAAATTATCAATATTCACGTTTTAGAAAAATTGTAAATAATATGAAATATTTGATATTACACATTACTCGAATCGCTATCTTGGAGAGTATGTCATCCTGAACCACCTGTTTATAGAAATAAGTTCATGAGAAACACAATATTAAATGACTCAATTCCCTAACTATGTTTCACTCATTCTACTGTTTTGTAATTAGATTACATTATTCATAATATTTACTTTCAAACAATTCTAAATCTTCATAAAATAAAGAAATTGTATGTCACAAGAACTGTTCTTCTCACTGACCCAAAGTGAGCTATCGTTCATATTTGAAGCCCAGGGAAGGTTTGTGAAGTGTTTCAGATCCTTGAAAGGGAAATATATCGTTATTACATTTAAACAAACTATTCTATATATCCTACCGTTCCTCTATATTAGTAAGAAAAAAATTTTCTATTTCATATCATGGCAATGGGATAATTACCTTTCTCATCAATTAATAATCATTTTATGGGGCGTAGAGCCAAGAATGGGGTGCTGCATCGCCCGTCTACTAGGATAAGCCCGCCTACCCTGAGAATGTTGTTGAATGCAAACAGTTTGTACCTGCTGCAAAAGAAAAGAGATGTCAGCACCACAGAATTCAGTGACTTTTTTTCTCGTTGGAATACTGCGCAGAATAGCCAGGTTGATATCATGGACTACGCAACTCATGTTATTTATTCGAACTGAAACTATTCTAAGTGACTGGCCTCCGTACGGCAGACTTTTAAGAAAACTAATAACATAAGAAATCTAACACAATTCAGAGATGAATTCAAATATTCGTTAAAAAGGTCTTTGTGTCTAGACCTTTATTGAAACTTCATATTCAAAGTTTAATTTTTAAACATATTCTGGATCTTTGAATGATCTTATAATAAGTTCAAATACAAATTCCGTAATGACAGGTAATAAAAATGCATTCTCTTCGTTAATATTAAAGTAATCAATGTGTGTAAATATCGACTTATTCTTACATTAGATTCTGGCAAAGAGGTGAGTAATTGATTTTTTTTTTTTTTTTTTTTTTTTTTTTTTTTTAATACAGTCATTTATAAATTTTTTATTCATGAATTCATCAACCGTGAATATTTATTTAAATCAAAAATTGGAGTGTACAGGTTGATATTTCTATTTATTACTAACTATGTGAAAAATACCAGAGCCGGGAATCGAACCCGGGCCCTCCGCTTAACGCACGGATGCTCTACCACTGAGCTACCCTTGCCGACAACCAGCTAGGCATTTCTCACATAATATACGTTGGCAAAGTCACCGAGTCTGCAAACGCAGATGTATCAGGTGAGACAATAATAATAGTCGTAGCACAACTCCATAGACCACGGAATTTCAATTTAGAAATTTTTTATTCATGAATTCATCAACCGTGAATATTTATTTAAATCAAAAATTGGCGTGTACAGGTTGATATTTTTATTTAATACCAACTATGTGAAAAATACCAGAGCCGGGAATCGAACCCGGGCCCTCCGCTTAACGCACGGATGCTCTACCACTGAGCTACCCTGGCCGACAACCAGCTAGGCATTTCTCACATAATATACGTTGGCAAAGTCACCGAGTCTGCAAACGCAGATGTATCAGGTGAGACAATAATAATAATCGTAGCACAACTCCATAGACCACGAAATTTCAATTTAGAAATTTTTTATTCATGAATTCATCAACCGTGAATATTTATTTAAATCAAAAATTGGCGTGTACAGGTTGATATTTTTATTTAATACCAACTATGTGAAAAATACCAGAGCCGGGAATCGAACCCGGGCCCTCCGCTTAACGCACGGATGCTCTACCACTGAGCTACCCTGGCCGACAACCAGCTAGGCATTTTTCACATAATATACGTTGGCAAAGTCACCGAGTCTGCAAACGCAGATGTATCAGGTGAGACAATAATAATAATCGTAGCACAACTCCATAGACCACGAAATTTCAATTGAGACAAAAATAATATTCGTAGCACAACTCCAATTGAAATTTCGTGGTCTATGGAGTTGTGCTACGATTATTATTATTGTCTCACCTGATACATCTGCGTTTGCAGACTCGGTGACTTTGCCAACGTATATTATGTGAGAAATGCCTAGCTGGTTGTCGGCCAGGGTAGCTCAGTGGTAGAGCATCCGTGCTTTAAGCGGAGGTCCCGGGTTCGATTCCCGGCTCTGGTATTTTTCACATAGTTGGTAATAAATAAAAATATCAACCTGTACACTCCAATTTTTGATTTAAATAAACAGTCATTTATATTTAACACGCAGTGTTATAATTAAATATTCGATTCAGTTGATAAATCGTTTAATGGTTCTGCCGACAGATAACCCTAATGTCAATAATGATGTATTTGCCAAATCGGGAACTTCCGTTAATTCGCATTCGCATATTAACATCCCTAAATTTGAGATATCCCCTTTTTATGGGGATAATGAGTCTTAGTTGTCATTATATTAATTATTTAAATCGTCTATTTTGGATAATGACAGCCTTAGTCAGGTTGAAAAAATTGCAATACCTGCAATCGTGTGTAAAATTGAGCGCATCAAAACTTGTTCGCGGATTTGCTTTACAATCAGAAAATCTTAAACACTGTTGAGAAATCCTTAGTAACTGCTATGAGAATAAGCGCCAATTATCAATCACTCAAATAAATAAAATCTTTTCGGTAAAGGTAAGCAAAGCAGATGACCCTAAATCTATTTTTAATGTAATAGATACTTGTAACGAAGCAGTGCAAAATTTATTGACCCTTGGAATGGAATCGAACTCTCTGAGTGATCTTATTTTCTTAAATTTTATTATTTCTAAATTAGATTCATCCGTTAGGCATAGATGGAAGCTTAGTCTAGAAAATACACAAACGATTCCCGATCTAAACTTGGTTCGTACATTCATTGAGAGAGAGACGACAAGTCAAACACAAATTTAAAATAAGCCAGGGGTGTTTAAGAAACCAGTAGAAGGTAGTTGTGTAAAAATGTCTAGCGTAAATAATTCGATAGTCAAAGAAAATAAGTTTGTCGCCTCTTCTGAAGTACATCAATTATTTAAATGTCCAAAATTCAATAAAATTAATGTTTAGAATAGATGGAACATGGTTAATTCAAAAGCTTTATTTGAAAATTTTTTGCGAGCTAACCTTCATGTGGGACAATGTAGAATTAATATTAAATATAAGATGTCTGTGCAAGACCACATCATACTCTTTTGCACATTTATACGCCTAGTTCTTCAGATCGGGAAGGTGTCCCTATTACTGAATCTGTTTCAAATAGCGCGCAGTTAAAATCTAAATTCAATCATCAAAAGGATTTATTGTCTACCGCTCTTATTAATGTTAGGTCACTAACCGGTTGATTTATTCAGTGCCGGGCGTTAGTTGATAGTGCCTCACAAAATAGTCTCATATCACAAGGTTGCATTGAGAAGCTATATTTCCCTTTGTTTGGCACTTCTCATCGACTTGTAGGGATAAACGGTATGTAGCAGGTACAAACTCGTTGCATTCATCAGCAGGGGACTACTCTTTAAACGTATAATAAAATATAAATGATCTATAACTTCGATGCAAAGATAATAAATAACTTGATATTACTCATATAGATTCAGCAACATAGTGGCGTGAAGCTTTACTATACTTCTTTATAATCTGAGCAGCATTTGACTCTATCTCCTCGAACAGCAAACATCGAAGCAGTCAATCTCCTCTCCCCACCAAAACCATTCACCAAAAACTCACTGAAAATCGTTTTAATCTGTTACGTATACTTCGTAACATTAATTTACATTTCGTACGTAACCTGCCTTCCGACAAACTTATTCAATTTCTTCTTTCCCAGTATATTTCGTAAAATCTGAAACTTTTACTTTAAACTTGTATAATACCTTCTTTACTTTCTTAAATAGAGTAATGACTCTTAACCGAACTAAGGTTCTTCGACACTCCGACTTACGAAATTCTTACGAAATATATATATATATATAGAGAGAGATATAATTTATTAAAATTTTTCAAATATTACTATTATTATTATTATTCCTTTCATTATATGTAAAATAACTACTAAATATATATATATATATGTGTGTGTGTGTGTGTGTGTGTAATGACATCTGTGCAAATTAAAATTTATTTAAGTTTTTATTTTCCTGCGCATCTTTCAACTCTGGATTTTAAACATATCATACTTTTATAATAAAAGATTAATATTGAGGAAAAATTAAAAAATATATATACATTTTATTTAAAAATATAATGAGTAAGTAAAAAAAAAAAACATTAAATGACTTCTCCAATAACTGTTTCTGACAATAGAACTTTTTTTCCAGTTTGTCAAGAGGGCTTGAAGTTACGTTTAGCTTTTCACCCATAAAAAGAAGTAAAAATTAAATGTCTTAGTGAAACTTCATTCGAAAAACCATTTTGATTCTGGAAGAATGCAGGAACAATATGACTTAATTGATTCTGCACGAAGTCAGTTTATATTGCTTTCCTATTTATTTCTAACTTTAAATGAACATTTTTGTTAGATAGTAAGAGTAAATTGCTTTTATTTTTATTGCACTTTGCTTTTTTTATTGAAACTGAATAAAATGCTTTATCGGAACAGATTTCGTCTTTGTTCAGTGGAGTAACAGTTAAAAAAAAAAAAAAAAAAAAAAAATTAAACAAGAACAAAAACATCATGGGAGCATTTAGCTTTTCGGTATTTTTAAGATTTCTTTTGTTTTTTATCCAAATATTTAGTATTATTTCATTAAAAATAAATGTAATTTTGACATGCATTTGCTATTGCATGTTCAAAAAGATTAAAGGTTTTTGATGATGAAAATAAAATAAAGATCATGTATCTTAAAAGCATATATTGATTTTAAAAAAAAAAAAATGAACAATCATTGTTTTGTAATATAATTATGTTTCTCATAAATTATTTCAAACATAATTTGTAATATATATTGTATTTTATTGTTTCAAAAATTTTCAGATTATTTTAAATTTACAGAACGCTTTTTTTATAATTATTATTATTTTAATCAGACAAACTTAATACATCTACTTCAGACATTCAATTTACGTTTGGAACCATTTAACCAAGAAAATTATTTGATATCATTTTATAAGCTGATCACATGAGGACATATTCAAATAAAAATATGTGCTCATAAACCATTTGGAATTTCTTTTTAAAAAACACAGAAATAAATTTATTTTACTTTTTTTTTTTTTTTTTTTTTTTTTTTTTTTTTAACAGATAGACTAAATATCTGCCAAACCGTAAAATTAAGGACAAGTTCACTACCTACGAATAAGTATTTGTACACTTTCGAATTTAGACATTTTGCAAAATATCTAGAAAAGTTCTTTTGGAATCATTTTGAAACTTTGGTCGCTTAAAGAACGCGTTATACCTCGTACATTTCAGCAAACATTGTGTCCTGAAAAGGAGAAGGGGACTAGTAAAAAACTAAAGAAAAATCAAAACGTTTTGGATCACCCTGTAAAAAGTAATACTTGAAATGCATTTGCGCTGTAGCATTTAAGTAAAAGAATTTTCTCATTATCTGTATGAATTTTTAATAGGTTACCACATATATTCATGGAGATATAACTAAAAATAAATAAATAAATAAATAAATAAATTGCAAAAATAAAATCAACTTTTTTAATTATAAGACGTACGGTATTAGTCCCAGAGCCAAGACATAAAAAAAAAAAAAACATTTTTATCATCTATCTTTTATCTGCGCATACGCTAGCATTTAAAATCTTTCATTTGTATAATTTATTAGACAAATGTATTGAGAAACTTATATGAAAACCCCAAATAAAGATCGCGTAAATTAAAAGTGTCAAGAGATATAGAATGAACAGAATTTCAGCTCTACTCAAAAAAAAAAAAAAGAAGGATGATAGGTGGTTCTATCAATATGTATTTACACCAGCGAACACTGTATTGCCAATGGACACTGATTGAATAATAATAATAATAAAAAAAAAATAGTAAAACTCCTTATTGTTTAAATTTTATTTTTATAAAACTGAAATTCTGTTCATTCTATCTCTAAAAATCTCAATATATTAAAAAAAAAAAAAAAAAAAAAAAAAATTACTATCACTGGCGTGATTTTTTTTTTTCTGCCTGCGACAGTATCTTCTAACGGAGGGCGGGGCCTTTCGTGACAGGTATCAATGTGTTCCGAATACTCCAAGGAAGACATTTCAGCTGTTTAGAAATTTCTATCATTTTAAATAAAGAAGTTATGACCTAAAAACGACCAGTTTATAAAGGTACTCTATTTGCCATTTTGAAAAAAGTTTCTCCCAGTGATGTTGTTCTTTGGTCATGAAGTCATTTTACTCGGAAAAATTAAAATAACATCCATGGTTGTATGTACAGTCGGTAACAAAAGTGTCCGAACACTAGCAAAAATTCCTATATAAAAAAAGCACACTTAATACTGTTTTGTTAAATAAATCCTTATCGAATCCTGTCTTAGTCAGTCTAAAAACAGGATTCGACAAGGATTTATTTAACAAAACTGTATTAAGTGTACTCTTTTTACATAGAAATTTTTGCTAGTGTTTGGACACTTTTGTTACCGACTGTAGGTAGGTAGGTAGGTAGGGTGGTAGGTTGGATTTAACGTCGCACCAGTACTGCGGAATAGGTAATTGGCGACGGTCTGGAACGCACCCCTAGGGATGTTCCGGAGGCAGGTAATCACAATTTTGATCCTTCACGGAGGGGATGATCGCCCCCCACTTTGGTGATCCCCAGATGTATAGTATGGATGGAAACATGGAGGACTTTGCTGTCGCGACAGATTTTATGTGCACCAGCCACCATTAGTGTACACGACGGTCTTTAACCGGCACAAGTAAAGAATCGGTAATCTTCCAATTACGTGCTCGGCGCATTACCGACTAGGGTACCGCGGTCCGAAACCATAGATTTAAAAAAGAATGAAAATAAATAACTTTTTCTCTGCTTTTAGAAAATTAATTTTCTTATACCGGAAAATTAAAATATGATCCCTGGTTGTAGGTAGGTAGATAATTAGGTAGGTTCTATTTGACATCGCACCATTACTGCGCTTTGGATAATTGGGACGGTCTGGTACGCACCCCTACGGATTTTCCGGAGACATGCCACTACAGTTTTGATCCTACACGTAGGGGATGTCTCCCCCGCATCGGTTGCCCCCAGAAGTATAATTTTGATGGGAACATGGAGGATAGTGCGGCCACGACAAATTTTACGTGCAGCAGCCACCATTAGTGTTCACGACGGACTTTGGCCGGCTCGAGAACCGAACCCGCAATCTTCCATTTACGAGCTCGGCGCTCTACCGACTGGAGTACCGCGGTCAGGATCTAAGGTTGCAAAAAAGAACTAAAAAGGGTCATATACTAAAGATGTAATGCAAAATGGTCTAGATATTATAAATGTCTTTCTATTAAAAAAAATATAAATATTATACATTTCAATTTGACATTGAATATGAGGATTTCAAAAGTATTTTTCTGTTTTTGTCTTGTAATATGCACTATTAATATTCCTTTTAGATGAAAGAAAGCAGCGAATAGGCGGGAAGAGCTCTGCATGTGTTAGTAAGTAAAGTGAGTCGGGGGGGTAGGCGAAGCCTCCCTCGGGGGTTGGTGAGCGGAACGAACTGGGGCAGAGCTCCCTAGTTATTTAAATTTACACGATATTTTTTTGGAGTTTTTAGAAAAGTTGCTCCATACATTTGGATATTAAATTGTGATTTTTTTTTTTTTTTAATAATGCGCATGCGTAGATAAAAATTATTTAGTAAAGATCCTCATATCTCGTAAGAAATTTAACATTTTTGCATTTTTATTACAGTAATGAATTATGTCAAATTTTCTGACTATGTCTTTACTAATGACAATCGCCTGCATCAATCTCTGCTGGTGGAGGCAACTATTGGAGCAAGCCTGTCGTCCCATCCCTCCGTGTGTGAAAGCAAGAACTGTATCGTTGTTGGAATCGACAGAGATAGTATATGCATGATCTGGAATTGCTTGCGGTTTAAAAGGATATATCCCTATAGATGAAAACCCACAATTTCCATTTCCATCTGTTGCTGCCTTTCTCCAAACTATATTCAGGAGAGATAAAAACTGAAGTCTTGAAATTTATAAAAATAATATTATAAAAATGTAATTATTATATTATTATATAATTTTAATTAATAATCCATAAAAAAAGGCTTTTTTTTAAAAAAAAAAAAAAAAAAAAAGATACTAACTTTTACCAAATTTTGACAAAATCGAGTGTTGATCGAAAAAAACACTAAAGAGTCCGTACAGCCACTTTTAAAGGACCGCAGGGATACTTCAAATTGACCTATTTATGCAGGAGGTTTAACATTTCTTGTGAATTAACCAATTGACACATACAAAAGGATATCTAATTGTATGTTTATATAACAACTTTGAAGAAAATCGTAACAGCCGTTTTTGAGATACGGACTTACGGTCTCACTTCTGGTTTCTAATATCCTACTTGCTGTTTCTCAATTTTCACCAAAAATTCAAAAATTCCTCTATACACCAGAATTGTTTCAAATCTTAAGTTTCGTCTTTCTGTCTTTAATAGTTAAATAAAACTTTTACCATTATATATAGTTATATTTATTAGCTATATACAATATAAAAAGTATATCAATTGAAATATCGAGATTATATGAATAGTTGCCAGACTTTACTATTTTGAATATCACTATATTAAAAGAAATTTATTTGTCTTATTAAACTGAAGCATATAAGTTTATATAAAAGCACAATTTTTATATTTAAGAAACAGTAGCATTTAAATCTGTATGATTTGGGAATTATGAATATGTTGCATTTATTTCAAACAAAGACGAAATAATAAAAACATTAACAAAATTCTGACACAACAGCTAATTCAGAGTAATTTTAATTCATACTCCACAACAAAATGAAAAAAAAAAAATAATTTATACTTATAAACATTGTTTTGCTCGGTGTAATCCATCTATGTTAGCTAGAGCGGAATTCTTTAGGCTTTACACATCACAGAGAATACTAGAAAAATGTGTCCAGAAAAATCTGTTTTCCTGTAAGATGAATAAAAGGAAGAATAAAAAATATGAAACTCTCATGAAAAAATCTTTGTAAGCAAAGTCTAATAATAAAAATTGTGTGCTATTCATCTTCATTATTACTTTGAACATATTATAAAGTTGTAGAACTAATGTACCTGACCACAGTTTCATAATTATGAAAATTGCATTAGCCCAAACAAAAATAATCGTCTACTAGAATATTGGCATTAGTGTGAAAATATTTTCGTAACTCTTATCCTCCACTAAGTAGAAGCACAAAATGAAATGAGATACGAAACTGATTAATTTGGAGAAGTAACGACTTTAAAAAATGTTTCTTAAAACCACTTAATTAGAAATTTTATATATATATATATATATATATTTTTAAATAATCACTAGTTAGTTTTACAAATTATTTTATTAGTTAATATAGTTAAAAATTATTTAGTTACTTCAAAAAGTTGTCATACATTTTGCAATATTTTAAAAGTATTAGATGTATAATATAAATAGCATAATAATAGCACTAGATAAAAATATGATTTTATTAATGTCATTCTTGATCAATATATATTGTGAGTTTGCAAACAGTTTTCGCCGGAAGTTTGCAAAACGTGAGTTACGAAATTGCCGAGTTAAATCAGTACTCAATATAGGAGTTGACAATTTCAAAAAGAAATTTCAGACTTTGCGAGATTTGACAAATGAATTAGTTTCAGTGTAAATTCGTTGTAAAACGGGATTGAATGAAAATTCAAATTATTTAATGTATAAAAGAAATGTTAATATCGTGCTCAGTTATTAAGAATTTCAGCCTTAATGCTGAATTTCTACATCTCTAGTCTTGATAGTACGGCGGCTGAAGTGTTTGAGAATTTGTACTCGTGGTAAATTTTAGAGTTAATATATTTCAAGTATAGCACAACTAACAAGGGAGGGTCACCAACTGTTCAAGAGGTATTTACATATGTTATATATCATCTGAAAAATCTTACTGAGCTGACAATGAAAATATCCACCTTATCGACAAATGCGTCCCCTAGCGTGAGTTTTGCTCAGTTAAAGTTTGCAAATTACAGACTCGTCAGTAATGTGCTTTGAAGAATGTCTATCATTAGAATCAGTTAAAAAAAAAAAAATCTCATTCTAAATACCACTGTATATATTATTATTGCAGGACGTCCGTACATTGTGGTGGTTAGCGACCCTGAATCTCTCAAGTTAGGGCCGAGTTTGAATCTCGGACACGGTATGGATTTGTTATCTCTGTTTGGGTTGGTAATGGCCGCCCATTGGGTGCTTCTTCCTAAATGGTTATCAGTTCGGCGACCACCCAGTCAATGCTCATTCGCAAGTACCGCGCCATTGAAAAATAAATGAATAAATAATACACACACATATATATATATATATATATATATATTATTTATTGTTATTATATATAAAGTATTTTACTCTTTAATAAACATTTTGTGTCAACATTGAATTTATATGCACTAAACTATAGGAAAAGTATTAAAAAGAGAAAAAAGCAATAAAAGTAAAAAAGAAGCACTTGTAATTTTTATAGTAACAAAGAAAACTATTACCTGACATATTCACTTTCATTATAAATATTATATTGTGGGTAATAATATAATTATTAATTTTTAAAAATTAGAAATTTATTTTGCGCAAAACTCACAAATCTTAGTAAATAAATAAAAATATGTTACAAGACTATAAGGGGTTTTTCACAAAAAAGAAATTTTGTAGCGTGATTGAAATAACTGCATCGTCAAATTAAATACGAGGCATTTGTAAAACCCCTTATGGAGATTCAACTCTCGAAAAAAACTAAAATCTAGGTCGTTCTTTTGCTGACAATTTGCTTAATTTTTACTGTATTCAAATGAACTTTTAACAAAAGTTGCTCAAAATATCAAGTTCTTTCACGCCATACAATATATTTTTTTTTTCTTGCACGCATGCGCAGTAAAGTAATATTAACTAAATATGCTCATATCTCAACCAATAATACATGTGTGAATCTTATGTTTCAGTATAATGTTTCTGTAACGTTTTTCTATGTTTTTAGCAAGTTTTGTAAAATTGTATGGGAATCCGTTCTAGTTATTAGCAAAAACTTGTCAAAAAAAATGCTAACTTTTGAAAAATAAAATTATATCCACCTAAATAATTGCAACATACAAATATTGTGCATAATATGTGCAATAATGTATTAAATTTACAAGTCATTTGTAGCTTTCTGTGGCACAGGGTGATCAAAAGTATTTTCGCCCTTGTTCAATTTTTAGTTGGTCCCCTAATCGCAATCTGGAATAAATTAACAGTGGAAAATATGAGTTTTAATTTTTCTTTGCATGTATGAAGTTTCAGATCTTTTCGTCTAAAATTGTTTTAGTTAAACGAAAAAATGCCAAAATAAAAATTTTCTAATAAATTATCATCCACTGTAGTTTAAAGTTTTAGAGAAAAAAACTATCATAAAATTTCCATTTACACCAATACAAAAAAGTTTATTGTGAAGAACAATTAAATCAATTGAAGTTATGTAATGCATTATAATTACGTTATGTACATAATATGTTATGTATATTTTAATTATGTTATACTTAATTATTATTATTATTTAATGTATTTACGAAATTTATATAATCTGTTATAACAGATTTTCCTCTTTTACATGCGCTTGACTGCACAGAATAATTACATATGTATATTTTTTTTTTATTGTTAATAAATTACAAAATAAATAATTATTTTTTTTTAAACAAAAATGACAAAATTATGCGAAATAACAATTTTTGTTGTGGATAATAAAATTTTATCACTTTTTAACTCTATAAATCAAGAAAAAGCAATGCATCAGCAAAATAAACGGTAGACTGTAAGCCATAATACCATTACTAAATCAAATCTTAAAAATAAATTACTAAATAAATTGGTATAAAATCATTCCTTCAATATTAAGTACTTTTCAATGCTATAAAATAAATATAATTGACTTTACTGGAGGAATTCAATAAACTTTCTTATCTAGGACACATAATAAGCATTCCCAACAAAACAGAGAAACGAAAATTGGAAACTTGATTAACTGCAGCTACTGTTGCGATGTGTTATCCAATACAAAAGTTGTTTTTAACTTGTAAAAGGAAAAATATTAAAGGAATATCTGGAAAACCGTTAATGGTTTTCTTAAGTGAAGCAGTTTTCTGTTTGAATTTTGTATTTTATTTTTTCCTAAATATCTTTACAATTTTATCAAACAAAATTATGTGTAGCATTGCATTTTCACCGGGAAATTCGAAAATATTTATTTACAAAATATTTTTATTATAATATTTCTTCATGGAATATTTATTTATTTATTTTATTTTATTTTTACATCTACTTTACTTTTATTACACAGGTCTGCGATGATTTTTTTCCTTCAAGGTAATGTGATTTTCTCGTGTATGTTAACGCTGATTAAGGAAAAAATATTAAAAAATAATTTCCCTCACCTACAGTTTGGACAAAATATGGATTTAAAAAAAAAAAAATGTTTTTTTAACCTAAAACTCCACTTTATTTAACTCTCATGTAAGTTATTTCTCTAAAAATCTGTGTGATGTGAGTAAAAATCGAGGATAGCAAAGGAGGTATAATGGGCAATGGAATGTTAATATGTTAACATATTATTTTTAATGTGCTATTTAATAATTGGATGCTGCAGAGAAAATCTCCTTCAGTCTCTCACGTCGAACATAAAAGAAAAAGCTCTAAACAGAGCATCGATGTAAAGGAATACATTTAAAATATTATAACAGCCCATTTTGATGTATTTTATACATAAATATTTCGAATTCGATATAGCCTCTGTGGGAATTTTTTCGATCATCATCCTTAATTTGAGAAAAATCCTTACGTTGTAGAAAGGTAAGACAAGCATTTCTGAATTCACAGAATGAAAATATATTAGAAACGCATAGCTAAAATAATAATAATAATAATAATAATAAGTAGTGAAAAGTACAGTTACGCTGACCTGCGTTAACGACTATCGTAGGGAATGAAAGTATTGTATTCAGTCAGAAATTCCCACATGGAGTTTTCATGTTTTAATGTCGCCTGATTAAAAAAAAAAAAAAAAAAAAAAAAGGAGTTAGGTTAGAAATTTGCAACGTAAAACCATATTTGCATAACCTTTCTCAAGCATTACGTGATTATTACAGGAATATTAATAGTCTTTCTGATAGACTTTCTGATACATTAGTTAGTTTTCGACCACGGAGATTGTGTTCAAAAAGACGGTTCTACCGATTTTTACTTTCATTACCGGATAACCGTAATTTGACTATCTCATTCCGTAAAGAAAAAAAATCGATTTGTGATTCCTGATTTACATGTTTTAAAATCGTCGGAGTCTAAAAAATAGTTTTCAGAAATTGGTCTGTGTTCAAAATTAGACATGTCTAGTGTACATATGATTTTGTCAACTTTAGGTGAAAATTGGAAAACCAGAAGATGGACATTAAAAGCCTTAATTGGGACACTATGTCTGTGTCTCAAAAATGTCACTGAAGAATTTTCTTCAAAGATGCTATGTAAACACCGTTTTAGGTGTTACGTCGTATGTTTTAGTTGGAGAGTTCAGGAAAATTGATAGATGCCCTCTAAAAGAAGGTTAGGTGTAGGTTTCACGAGTTAGTCATCTTTAAAACGATTCAACCCATTTTCTCCGAATTTACTATATTATCTTTATATTAGATGCTCCATTTGTATGTAATTTTTGGTTTCAAAAAAAAAAAAAAAAAAAAAAAAATCCTAAGTTTTGGTTAAAATCGAGAGTGTAAACGAAAGGCGGTATCTCTATAACCGCTCTAACGTTTATTTATTTGTTTATTTTTTCAAATCTGATGTATAAACAACATTTTAGATACCCATCTTCATTTATAGATGGCTTGGTTAGGTAGGCAAGTTTACATTCCGAAATTTTGGAATTTCCAAAAAGGGCTATATGTTCTTACGATGTATATACGTTCTTACGATGTATTCGTTACTTTGCTCTTACAGAGAAATTATTAGCTGTCTGATTTGTCATGTCAGTTTTATGTCTTCTGACCACACTAACTCCAAAAGGATAAATTAATATCTGTAATAATGGGGAATGAAAGAGGTATGGTTGTTACGCATTAGATTTTTTTTTTCTTTTTGAAATAAATTATATTTTTTAAATTAAAAGTCAATTTTTTACAGACTTTAAAAAAATAATATATTTACCATATATTATCTGTTATGAGGATGATGAATAAAATAAGAAATAAATTTACTTTTTACAGCTTGTTAAAAAAAAAAAAAAAAAAAGTATGCTAATAATAATAAATTTAACTGTAACCTATATTTTTAGAAAAATGTTTCAAATTCTTATGAATTTATTTAGGCAAATAAATAAAATAGTGACATACAGCACCAAATTACATATATATATATATAATATTTACTTATTTTTTATTTATTTTTTTGATGAGGTAGGTGAACCATTGAGTTGTTCTGGTGAGCTGTAAAATCCTAAATAAAAATTTGCTGTCTCTTTTAGAATTTGCTCTTGATTCCAAGTTATACTTCCAGTTTTTGTCTTCAAAGCTAGAATTATTTTTCCTACCAAGAACTGCAGCCTTCAAACCTTTATTTTCTTCAATGGCTTGCTGCATCATATTACAATTCAATTTTCTGTGTCTTCTACACTAATTTTCCTCAGAGTTTTACATAGTTCTGAAAATTCAACGTTGGCAGCAATATTTCCCTTGTTATATTTCACCTTTCCTCTCTTTTCCACAAGCTATATGTCTCTTCTGAGATTTTTTTAACAGGTTTATCTTCTTCTGAACCAGTAACATATTTTACGGATTCCAGAACAACATTGTCAAAATTCCTAGTGAACTTATTGATGTGTTCAGCATCCTCAAGCAACTGAAATCTGTTCTTTATTTCAAGCTGGAACTCTTGTTTTTTAGCTTTTAGAAGCTGAGAATGAATTCCCTTGTTTCGAATTTGCACCAGTTTCTGTCTTCCCAATGCAACCTGGAACTTTACTTTGAATATACCAGTCTGTAATCACTAACAGAGTTAAATCTATTGATCATGGAACAATCCGTAAATGTGTATTTCTTGTCAGTTAGAATCTAGCCTATTTCACTTGTTCCTCCTTTGGGACTTCTCCCTGTACATTTCTTCTTTAGATTCTTTTTAAAAAATGAATTCATGACATAAATTATTCGCTTTCTGCAAATTCAATCAGTCTGTGTCCTCATTCATCTCTCGTTCCCTTTCGAAATGCACCAACTACACATTCAGTTGAATGTGTGTCACAAATTCGAGCACTGAAATCACTAAGAATGATTCTAAGATTGTGCTTTCTGGTCTTGCTTAATAACATAACTTTTTAAATTTAACCATCTTATAATGGATATCATAAATGTTAAATTAAACTTTACGTTTTATATTCCATTAGGTTTTCAGTTAAAAAAAAAAAAATCATTGTTTCATCACTATTTTAATAGAATTCCAAATATTTGTTAAGATATAAAAACCCATCATTAAATATAAGTATTGTTGAGTACTTGGGGGTTCGTGAGTTGTCCGAGAATGAAAGGCAAAACTTACAAAAATTCAGTAATTTATTCACGGAAAGTTCCAGAAAAATACAGGTGTATAAACCAAGTATCAGCTTCAATTCAACCAGTAAACACAGCAGTTCCAGAAAAATACAGGTCTATAAACTAAGTATCAGCTTCAATTCAACCGGTAAACACAGCTAAAACAACAGCTGTCAATAGCAAATCCACAGTACAAACTGTATAGCAATAACACTTAAAGCAAGTCTCTTTCAAAGAGGCTCAAAGGAAAGCAAGCATTAGCGAAGCTGGCTGAGATCTGAACTGACTGACTTGGCGAAAAAAACAGCCCTTATATACCTCTGTAGAAAAGTGTGGAACGTTCCAGAAATCTCCATATCTCATCAGCCAATTGGATTAGAGCTTCCATATTTGGTATATCCCTAATCAGGATTTTCTCGCCAAGGTCGCAAAAAAAAATCGCTAAGGTGGGAAAAAGTCGCCAAATTTGGGGGCAAATCCATTACCTGCCTTATTGGGGCTTTTTAATGCGTTTTTAAGGAAAAATAAGGCTATTTCAACGCTAAAACGACTAGAAATGCACAAAATTACCACTTTATCAACTTACTACGCTTCTTTGAAAGAATTTATACAAAAATAAACACAATTATTTACAATTTTGTAACACTGCCCCCCTCCCAAGGACTGCACGTCCCAGGCAGTGCAACCCTTGGTCAAGAGGCGAAACTAAACAAATTTACGCAATCTAAAATACAAAAACTAAGTTGCATAAAATATAAACAAAAATCAAGTGAGAAATATTTACAAAATTCACAAATATGTACAAGTATTTATATACAAATATTTACATTTCGCATGCGCAAATTTTATCAGTATTTACATTTTAAATTTTAATATTACCGTTAATTGTGGTACTTGGCTAGCCTGTTATAGTGCACCACCTTCGGTTTTGATGAAGGCGTTTTAGTGATCCGCACCACTAAATCATTCAGCCTTTTTAAGACTGTGTACGGTCCGTCCCAGTTGAACTGTAACATGGAGGAGAGTCCTTTGCGTCGAACAGGATTCCACAACCAGACCTTATCTCCTTCCTGGAACTCATGTTGTGTAGCCTGTAGATCGTACCTTGTCTTCATTTTCTCCGTTGCCATGTGAATCCGCTCCCGAGCAAAGTTATGTACACCCTCAAATCGTGCCTGGAGATCTTGGATGTACTCCTCGGGCGATGAAGGTGCATCGGGTGGGCAACCAAACAGGAGATCACATGGGAGACGAAGTTCACGTCCAAACAGCATCTGGTCTGGAGTATAGCCGGTGGTTTCATGGACAGCACTTCGATAAGCAGGAACAATGGCAACTTCAAGTCTCAATCTTGCTGGTTCCTTGATACTAGAAGAGAGAGGTTATTCAGGATGGTACGGTTGAACCTCTCGACCATGCCGTCCGACTGGGGATATAGGGGTGTTGTCTGGGTTTTGTCTATGCCTAGTAGTTGACACAGTCCTTTGAAAACAGCAGAGGTAAAGTCCCTACCTTGGTCGGTATGAAGTTGTAGGGGCGAGCCGAACCTTGACCCCCATTGCTGCACTAGGACCTCTGCGACTGTGAAAGCCTCTTGATTGGGAATGGGATATGCCTCAGGCCACATGGTGAAATAGTCCATCACGACGAGGATGTATTTATTTCCTTTGGGGGTCCATGGCAAAGGACCCAAGGTGTCGAGTGAAACCGTTCAAATGGTGCTCCCACGTTATACCGATGCAGTCATCCTCGACTTCGTTTCTGCGGGCCTTTACGTGCCGCACAAGCATCACAGGATTTACACCATTTCTCCAATTCTCCTTTGCCTTGCACCAGTAGAAGCGTTCCCGAACTTTCTGCAGAGTCTTCATTACCCCCAAAATGGCCTCCTCTACTATGCAGTTATACTATGCAATTGTTCTAAAACATCTGGAATTTTTTATCTTGGTAATACAATCTGCCATCTGAAGCTTTTTCCATCATCAGATTCCCACTTTCTGTATAATACGCCGTTTCTGATATGAAGAGAGTCCCAAAGTGCCCAATAACTTTCGTAATGGGACTAAATCTGGAAATGTCCTGCTAGGTAGGTCTGTTGCTGGTCGTCTCCTTCAGCTGTAATATTGGCTTTATGTCAGGAACTTCAAACTGGGCTTTTCTAAGTTCTTCATCACTCTATGGATCGGTACCTTGATCTGATGGTCTTGAGACAGTAACTTGGCAGGCAACCGGATTTATCGGCAGGTATTTCTGTTCGGCTCTAGAGCAGTACCTGCAGCTTTCCGAACAGGGCTTCCGTGACAAGGCATCTGCATTACCATGTAGAGTCCTTTTACGATGACGCACCTCGAAGTCCTATTCCTGTGGGCGTTGTATCCACCTGGCAATCTGTCCTTCCGGGTTCTTAAACTGGAGCAACCACGTTAAAGATGCATGGTCAGTCCGTAGCCGGAATCTTCTGTCATAGAGATAATGATGGAAATGTTCTATGGCTTTTACGATGGCGAGTAGCTCTTTCCCGGTGGTACAGTAATTTCGCTCTGGTTAAGACAGGCATTTACTCCAATAGGCAATGACATGTTCTTGACCAACAATTTCCTGCGACAGAACAGCACCGACACTCTCATGGCTGGCATCTGTATTAAGTATAAACTGTCTGTCGGGCTGTGGATACGTCAAGATAGGCGATGATGTTAAGGCCTCTTTAAGTCGCTTGAACGCATTTTCACATTCATCTGTCCACAGGAACTTCTGTTTGGCTTCCGTCAGCTTGTGGAGTGGTCTGGCAATATTTGAAAAACCCTTGAAAAACTTCCTGTAGTAAGTGCATAACCCCAGGAAACTTCGTAATTGGTGTACATTTTCAGGGCGACTCCAGTTCTCGACTGCAGAGATCTTCTCAGGATCAGTTCTCACACCTTCGGCAGAGATGATATGGCCGAGGTAGCTCACTTCACGACGGAACAAGTTACACTTGCCTGGATTCAATTTGAGGTTAGCCATTCTGAGTTTTTCCAGCACCTTTCGGATGTTTCGTAGATGGTCTTCAAAGGTGCGCCCCACAATAATAATATCATCCAAATACACCAGACAGGCTTCATAGGAAAGTCCTTTTAGCACTGTCTCCATCAGGCGCTCGAAGGTGGCAGGTGCATTACATAATCCGAACGGTATAACTTTAAATTGCCACAGTCTTTGTCCCGTGATGAATGCTGTCTTCTCACGATCATCAGGATGTAATTCTACTTGCCAGTAACCGCTAATCAGATCCAAAGTCGAGAACCATTTATTGCCAGCATGTGTGTCTAATGTGTCGTTAATTCTGGGAAGAGTGTAACTGTCTTTCTTCGTGATGTCATTCAAACGACGATAATCCACGCAAAATCTTGTTGAACCATCCTTTTTCCGCACCAGTACTATGGGAGAGGCCCAAGGACTCGTTGATGGCTCGATGACATCATTGTGCTGCATTTCACTTAGAAGTTCAGTGACCTCTTCCTGTTTAGCAAATGGAAGTCTTCTTGGATGTTGTTTGATTGGAGGATGATTTCCTGTATCAATTCTGTGCTGGGTGATGTTCGTTCTCCCGAGGTCTTCAGGTGTTCGAGAAAAAAGGTTTTTAAACTCTCCGCAGCACATCTCTGTTCCTTTCCTAACTCTGCATTCTTGAGTAATTCCGTTATTAATTGTTCAGAAGACTTGGATTCGGTTGATTGCGTGGGGTTTTGATGCATGTAACAGGAGTGCAGGTTGCTAACACCTCATCCTTCTTCACTGTCCGGACCTTATCGCTGATGTTTGCGACTCTCACAGGAATAGTACTCTTTGAGAGATCAACTAGAGATGAAGCTACCAGAACTCCTCTTGGGCTATTGTCTGTATTCGGGTATTCAATAAGTCTATAGAGGAAGTATTGCTTGGTAGGAGGTGTTCCTGAAACTATTGTCTCTGTGTTTGGAGGGATAGAAATTTCAGACTTGGCTGTTATCTAGCAAATTGGCTGAATGTCTTGATTTTCAGTGTTGAACACAGCTATGTCTTCCGAACTCGAATGCAGTTCATTATTCTTGAAGTCCAATTTAAAGTTAAATTTTCTCAGGAAATCAATTCCAATGATTACAGGATCTCTTATATCTGCCACATATGCTATATGATGGTAACTGGCATTTCCAAAAGTGATGGTCAAGTTCATTTTCCCATATATTTTGACTTCGTCTCCTGTCACAGTCTGGAGTTTAACACAGGGCGGCGTCCAGATGATCTTCTCTTTTAGTTCTTGAGCCAAATCCTTTCTAATGATGGTCAGGTTGGCTCCCGTGTCCAGAATCATCCGGCAGGCGGTGTTGTTAACTTGGCCATAAACGTAAAGTCCATTATCCCCGCCACTTATCGATGAAACATAAAATACTGTAGATTGGGGCTCAGGCAACCTCCGCCCCGCGAGATGGCCTCCTCCTAGTTTCCCTGCAGTGATGGTGAAGCCGGGTGATTTCCTTTAGTTGGTCGTACAGGGCAGTTCCTCTTCACATGACCATCCCCTCCACAGCCTCAGCACTTTATCTGCCGATCCTTTATTTCCTTATTATTTTCCAGGCTGCACAATCTCTTTAACATCTCTGAGAGACTTCTCTTCATTTCATTTTCATCAGCAGGCGTATCATTTAATGAGACTGCTCTTATGGTATGAAGATCTTTACGGGAGGCTTGTTGGGCTGCCTCTATCCTAAGTGCATAGCCTAAAGCTGATTCTACGTCTCTGATGTTAGAGAGTCTCAGCGCTTTTTGAATTTCTGGATCACGAACAGCATCGATAAAGTACTGAAGAGCTAAGTCGTTTCGAGTGACAGCATGACAGTCTGATAATGCTTGGTGTGACAGTCTCTGAATGTCCGCTGCCAGCTCTTGCAAACTTTCGCCCGTTTTCTGGTAACGAGATTTTAACTGGAGGCGACTATAGTCCTTAGAACAGTTCTCTCCGAACCGTAGCTCCAGTGCTCTAGTCAGGGCCTCGAAGTCGTTCCTTTCTTCTTTAGAAACATTTCTAAATATCTCGGCTGCATCTCCCCGTAATGCTGCTGCTAAGTGGACTGACCTGGCGGTAGAGTCCCCCAGCCGTTAGCTTCAGCTACGATGGAAAACTGCGTCTTATATACATGCCAGGAGGAACTGCCGTCGTAGGTTGATAGCTTAATAAATTCCTGATTCTGGATTCTTCTCTCTTTCTTTTCAGTTTCCTGAGGGATAGATTGTAACTTTTCTTTGAGATTCCGAATCTTGTTCTGCAGTTCATTCCCTATTACTTCCCCGTTCCACTCTTCTATCATTTTTCTCTCAAGATCTTCCTCCATTCTCTTGAACTTGCTTTCTATCTTTGAAAACCTTCTTTTCAGCTCTTGATCAAAGTGTTCTTTAAATTTCTCCTCAAAATTCTCTTCTATCTTCATAAATCTCTATTCAAAATTCTTTTCTACTTTCATAACATTTTCCTCTATCTTTATAGCTTTCTCTTCAAAACTCTCTTCTATTTTCAAAACTTTCTCTTCTATTCCATCCATTCTATTTTCCATCACCGTTAATTTACCCTCTATCGATCCTTTCACCGTTGAAAGCTCTCTCTTCATCTCATCTTGATTAGACTTAATTTCTTCGGTCAAACATTTTTCCATCTTTTCTTGAACAGCTTTCATTTCCCTTTGTCCTGTTTCTATTTTCTCTATCAATCCGGTTTCCATCTTTTCCTGTCCGGCTTTCATTTCATTCATTTCCTCAGTCAAGCCGTCTTTCAATTCTTTTTGTCCTTTTTCTATTTTCTCTATCAATCCGGTTTCCATTTTTTCCTATCCTGTTTCAATTTTCTCTATCAATCCAAATCTTATTTCATTCATCTGAGCAATGAGACCTTCGAGAAGTTTCTTCATTTCTTGCTCCATAGCTCTCGTTATCACCATTCACAGACAACCCCACTCCTGACACCAGAAATGTTGCGTACGTGGGGGTTCGTGAGTTGTCCGAGAATGAAAGGCAAAACTTACAAAAATTCAGTAATTTATTCACGGAAAGTTCCAGAAATATACAGGTCTATAAACCAAGTATCAGCTTCAATTCAACCAGTAAACACAGCTTAAACAACAGCTGTCAATAGCAAATCCACAGTACAAACTGTATAGCAAAACACTTAAAGCAAGTCTCTTTCAAAGAGGCTCAAAGCAAAGCAAGCACTAGCGAAGCTGGCTGAGATCTGAACTGACTGACTTGGTGAAAAAACAGCCCTTATATACCTCTGTAGAAAAGTGTGGAACGTTCCAGAAATCTCCATATCTCATCAGCCAATTGTATTAGAGCTTCCATATTTGGTATATCCCTAATAAGGATTTTCTCACCAAGGTCGCCAAAAAACCGCCAAGGTGGGAAAAAGTCGCCAAATTTGGCGCCAAATCCATTACCTGCCTTACTGGGGCTTTTTAATGCGTTTTTAAGGGAAAATAAGGCTATTTCAACGCTAAAACGACTAGAAATGCACAAAATTAGCACTTTATCAACTTACTACGCCTCTTTGAAAGAATTTATACAAAAATAAACACAATTATTTACAATTTTGTATCAATATATATATATGTATATGTACATATATATGTATATGCTACAGTTAAAGCATGAAATCCGTTATTTCATAGAATAACAAGGTATTTCATGAAACAACTGGACAAGTCAGTTAAAGTATATAATATTATTGAATTCTACGATTTAACTAGGTATTCTATAGAATAACGATTACTTGATCGTTGAAGTATGAAATGAATATGCATAATCCCCTCTAAATTTTAGGGAATGTGATTAATTATTCAATATTTACCACATTTACCGGTTATTTTAGCAGTGCTGCAGCACAAAATTTTGCATATTTTTCAGACACATGCATTTTGAGATAGGAGTACACACAGTGATTTTTTTTTTCATGTACGCAAAGCGTGCAGACGTTCGAAATACTGGCTGCTGCAGTACAAAATTGTGCATACTTTTCAGATTCATACATTTTGAGATAGGGGTATCCAATGATTTTTTTTCTTGTTTTCATGTACGCAAAGCGTACAGACGTTCGAGATACTGGCTGCTGCTGTACAAAATTGTGCAGATGTTTTAGATTCATACATCTTGAGATAGGAGTATCCAGTGATGTTTTTTTTTTCATGTACGCAAAGCGTACAGACGTTCGAAATACTGGCTGCTGAAGTACAAATTTGTGCATATGTTTCAGATTCATGCAACTTAAGATAGGTGTATCCAGTGATGTTTTTTTTTTCATGTACGCAAAGCGTACAGACGTTCGAAATACTGGCTGCTGCAGTGCAAAATTGAGCATATGTTTCAGATTCATGCATCTTGAGATAGTGGTATCCAGTGATTCTTTTTTTTTTCATGTACGCAAAGCGTACAGACGTTCGAAATACTGGCTGCTGCAGTACAAAATTGTGCATATGTTTCAGATTCATGCATTTTGAGATACAAAAGTTTACTTAAAATGCATAAAAAAAATGCAAAATTTTGTACTGCAGCAGCCAGTATTTCGAACGTCTGTACGCTTTGCGTACATGAAAACCAAAAAAAAAAACTTCACTGGATACCCCTATCTCGAGATGCATGAATCTGAAACATGTGCACAATTTTGTACTGCAGCAGCCAGTATTTGGAACGTCTGCACGCTTTGCGTACATGAAAACAAAAAAATAAAATCACTGGATACCCCTATCTCAAAATGCATGAATCTGAAATATATGCACAATTTTGTACTGCAGCAGCCAGTATTTCGAACGTATGCACGCTTTAAGTACATGAAAAAAAAAAAAAAAACACTGGATACCCTTATCTCAGAATGCATGAATCTGAAATATATGCACAATTTTGCACTGCAGCAGCCAGTATTTCAAACGTCTGTACGCTTTGCGCACATAAAAACAGAAAAAAAACATCACTGGATACCCCTATCTCAAGATGCATGAATCTGAAACATATGCACAATTTTGTACTGCAGCAGTCATTATTTCGAATGTCTGTAAGCTTTGCGTACATGAAAACAAAAAAAAAAACATCACTGGATACCCCTATCTCAAAATGAATGAATCTGAAACACGTGCACAATTTTGTACTGCAGCAGCCAGTATTTCGAACGTCTGTACGATTTGCGTACATTAAAACAAAAAAAAAATCACTGGATACCCCTATCTCAAAATGCATGAATCTGAAACATGTGCACAATTTTGTACTGCAGCAGCCAGTATTTCGAACGTCTGTACGCTTTGCGTACATGAAAACAAAAAAAAACATCACTGGATATCCCTATCTCAAAATGCATGAATCTGAAACATATGCACAATTTTGTACTGCTTCAGGCAGTGTTATGCACGTCTGTACGCTTTGCGTACATGAATTTATGATCAATTAATTTATAAAATAATTTTGAAATTGTTTATTTTATACTTTAATGGTCTGTCATTAGTTATTTCATAGAATAACTAGGTAAATTATGAAATATTTTATCTATTATATACTTTAACTGACTTGTCTAGTTATTTCATGAAATACCTAGTTAATCTATGAGATAGCTGAGTTATATACTTTAACGGTAACATATATATTTGACGCTATCAGTAAATTTTTGATATTAATATACACACACACACACACATATATATATATATATATTTGACATTATTAGTAAATTTTTGGTTATAATATATATATATATATATATGAAATTATAATACATGTTTTCAGTCAT
This sequence comes from Salticus scenicus, assembly GCA_963930645.1. NCBI lineage: Eukaryota > Metazoa > Arthropoda > Arachnida > Araneae > Salticidae > Salticus > Salticus scenicus. The sequence continues at coordinate 108,807,156 of OZ005652.1, forward strand.
ACAAAAGTTGAAAATATGTAACAAAAATAACTAAAGAAAAACTTACGAGAAAATTAGTAAATGTGAAACATTTCATAAGTAAAACTTACTGTAAATATATATATATATATATACGTATAGTTTAAAAATATTTATTGTCAATAATCAGGTGGTAATTTCATTATTAAAATATTTTAATATTAATCCATGTTCCAAAATAAAACATTTATTTCTCAGTATTTAAACTTTATCAATAGTTAAAATATTACATCAAAATACACATAGATATCCTAAAATACATTGTTAGATAGCCTTGTACTTAAACGCAAGTTTAAATATTATTTTAAATAAAGCATAGATATTTTCTGTCTAGTCACAAAGAAAAAAAAAGAGAGTGAGAGAGATAGAGAGAAAGAAACTAATTATCTTTATTACTACAGATTTTTTTTTTCTCTATTTAAATATCTATACATGTATATAAATACATATATAGATCTTATTTATTTATACTGAATACATTGATAGAATAAATATAATTGGTAATAATATTTAAAAAGATAAATCATTTGATGTTGTCAGAACAAAAAACTACTTTCATTTAAATTCTAATTCCTACTCATTTATGTTTATGTAAGAAAGATTATTTATTTCCGCTGAAAGTTTCAATGATTAGCTTGTTTCTTGTTTTCTCCTGCAGATAATAAATACTTTGAAATAAATTACAAGTCAGTATTCGAAACATAATTACTTTTGTTTCTGAGGTTAGTTTAGCATTTTGTTTCAACAATTAAATGAAATTGTAGCGTTCAAGAGTATAGAGGATAATGATTGTAAGAAAAGTGCACAAAGTTCTGAAATAGATTTTATTTTACAAAGCGTCCAATAGAGTATGTTATGCACTTTAATTAAAATTTTTAATTAAAAGTAATTTTATTCCTTTTGAACAATAAAAAAAAAAAAAAAAAAAAAATGGTCTTAGAAAAAATAAATAAATAAAGACAGTAAGTTGTGGGCATCACAACTCATTCTTCTATGTCATTTCTGTAACAGCACAATTAACTAAATATTTACGACAATATAATAAATATAGCATACCATAAACATTTTACATTTTTATTAAAAATGAACTACTTAAAAAGGAGAAGATGGAATTCTGATATGTGTTTAAGAAATTTTTTTCTGAAAAAATGTTGGAAACGTTGCATTTTGAAAAATGGGTATATTATTAAACAAGTCCTTCTGTCTCATTCGGAATTGTAGGTTGATTTATTTTCTCTTATGAAGCATACAGCATTGTAAAAAAAAAATGGCTGCTGAAAATTATTAATGGAGTTAAAGAAATATTAATTTGGGCAATGTACATATAGGATTTTAAGGAAACCGGTTCATAAATACTTTTTATGCGAATTTAAAATTTTTTAGTGACCAGAACTTGGAAACAAGATGATGGACCAAGTTCACAAAAATATATATCAAATACGTTTGTTAGATAAGTCTAATATACAAAATTAGTTGGAATTAATTCTGAATTTCTAAAGTTATCGTGTTTACAAATTAAGTGGCCGACACTTGGATAAAAGACGCAGAGCAAGTTGTTCAGTGAACCGATCGAATATATTTGAATAATAAATTCATTTTTCGTCTTTGGTTCGATTTAATGAAAAATTTCAAATTTATCATGATAACAAACTTTCAAGTGGCCGCCACTTGGAAACAATATGACGGAGCAAGTTGTCGTGCAAACTCATCGAATATATTTGAAGAATACGTTCACTGCCTAACTTTGATTCGAATCAGTGAAGTATTTCACAAGTTCTTGTTATATCAAATTTTCAAGTGGCAGTCTAAGTGTCTGCAACTTGGAAGCAAAATGACGGAGTAACTTGCCCAGCGAAATCATCCAAGACATTCGTATGGTATGTTCACTTGTCCGACTCTGGTTTAAACTAATTCAGTATTTCAAAAATCATCGTGATAAGAAATTTTCAAGCGGCACCATTTAAAGTGGCCACCACTTGGAAACAAAAAAGCTAAGTGAGATTCCCAGCGAACTTATCTGACATATTTGAATGATAAATCCACTACCCAAATTTGATACGAATTGATTCACTATTACAGAAGTTATCATAATGACAAAATTTTAAGTGGCCGCCACTTCGAAATAAAATAATAGAATAAATTGACAAGCGAACTTATTTAAGATATTTGAACCGTATTCACTATCCAACTGTTGTTTGAATCAGTTTGGTATTTTAAAAGTTATCGTGATGGAACATTTTCAAGTGGCAGCCTGATTTCAAGTGGCAAAAACTTTAAAACAAAATGTCGGAACAAGTTGCCCAGTAAACTTATCCAAGATATTTATATGATAAGTTCGCTGTTCAACTTTGGTTTGACTTTAATTAGAATTTAAAAAGTTATCATGATTATAAATTTTCAAGTGCTAGCCTGATTTCAAGTTGTCTTGCTTAGTTTATATCATCCGCACTATATTTAAAAAGGTGGATAAAGTTCATTAAATTAATAAACTTGGTTGTGACATTTATATAGTCTATGTACACGTGAAAATTCTTGGAAATCCCGTATTAAATACTCTTTTTACAATGTGAATTTGAAATTTTCAAGTGGCTTCCACTTTAAAACAAAATGGCGGAGCAACAGGGTTAACAAATCCATTCAAAAAAAATTTATGGTAAATTCGCTGTCCAAATTTCTTCCGCTTAGTTTATGATACCCATCACTTTGTTAAAAATGGCGAATAAATTTCAGTAATAAACTTGGTTGAAACCCTTATATATGGTGTATGTTTACATAAAAAATCAAACTAATTCGGAACGTACTTTTCACAATGTGAATTTGAAACTTTCAAGTGGTCTGCACTTAAAAATTAAATGACGGAATTACTTTTGGTCAACAAACGCGTCTGAAATATAGGTTCACTGTCCAAATTTGGTTCTATTTGGAAGTTAAAAATGTATCTATCTATATATATATATATATATATATATATATATATATATATATATATATATATATATATATTGTTTAAGTTTTTATGTAAATGTTAATATCATTATCACGTAAATTAATGGTATTATTTACAACTTTAATTTCGACGATTCCGTCAATATACAGAGCAGGCTGGTCTAAGAGTACACACTTAAGGTTCAGACTGTTCTAAAATAAAAAAAATATATAACTCTAGATAATCAGCTTAGCATTTATTTTGTTCTTAATTAACACATCTTTCATAAAATAACATAAAATGTAACAAAAGTATACAGCATCTTTGGAAAAATTAAAAAATAACAAAAGTAAGAATTTCATACTCTTAGAAGTGCTATTGGATAAGAATACGCATATAAGTTGATAAGAGTACGCGGGAAAAGTGATCTGAAAATTCGTGTCTACGTTACTTGAAGTGGTCACAAATAAAGTTTACATCACCTTAATTGCTCCTATAAGCTTCATGCCACCACTTCTCTTATTTGGAGCATTCTATCCAGTCTTTGTCTGGGGGATCATACTTCACCACATGGTGGACATTTGGATGTCTTTATTAGAGCTTGAAACCCTTTTTTGGTCCCTTAAGTAGTTATTTTTGGAATTATTTTTAGTCTTTTCTTTGGTGCTTGTGTTGAGGCCGAATCCTCTTTGAGAACCAACTTGTATGGAGACCCACTCAAATTGTCTGATTTTGTTGTTTTGCGTTTAGATCTTGAGAATACTTCATCTTGTGGTAGTGGAGCTATATCTACAAGCGGCACGTGAGGCGATTTAATTTCTTTATTTTTAATGTAGGCATGTGGTGTATGCACTCTTTCTATCAAAATATTTTGACTATCTTTAAATGACGTGTTCTCACCCTGCAATTTGCTCGATATTTAATCTGTTGTGCATGAGGACAGTGATGAATTGCCCGGTGAATTGTTGTTACTAGCTGGAACAATAATTTATTTTGATGTTTCATTGATAGTTTTTCTCTGCTCCTGGTAGGACTTTTCACTTCCCTCAAAGTTGTCAGCCTAAAGTTGCTCTATCACCACATTAGTCCGATTCCCATTATTGTCGGCAACGTCGTCAGCCATGGCAGATGTAGCATTTTCCTCACAATAAAAATTTTGCACTGGATCATGAACTGGATGGAATTTTTTTTAATATCGAGTTTCCAGCAAAGGCCTTTTTGTCACTGCACAAGGTAAGAAATCGTCTTCTCCAAAAATGTCCGGATTTAATGGTTGTATTCCTGATACTTTAAAACTTTGTACGGCATTTGTGGAAGTAGCTGCTTTGAGATAAGACAGATTCAAAATATCAGCAGTTTGGTAAACTGTTATCACTCATACTCGGTAAACTATTACGGGTCTACTTTTCATATTCCAATACTTAAAACAATCTTAAGGCTATTGTAGATGCAGTGTTAAAGTGGCTAAGTTTTGGGGCTGCTGTGAGGTGGTATTGCAAGAGCATGAATGAGGTTCGTTCGGAAAAAAAAAAAAAAAAAAAACTGCCTGTAAGGTACAGTGTGACGTGCGGTTATCAAATACCAATAGTACTTGGATTGTGCTTGCTAGGCCTTGCGTGATATATAAAATAAAATAACCAGTCCACAAACAAAGCTCTATTGATGTAGCTCTTGTATGACACCATTCCTATAGAAGCAGGCGACGTTCATCCAAACGTTCAATCTTCATACGATTACGAGGAAATATGAATGTTTGTGGAATAAAATTCCCAGAAACTTTGGCCGCATTTATGAGTGCGACGTTGATACCCAGTTCAGCAACGAAAATCTTATTGACGCAGTTCTTCCCTTTGTTCAAATCACATTTGGTGGTTTGTTTGGCACCGTCCATATTGTAAATTGCGCAAGGAGTGAACTTGTAGGTATCCAAAAAATTAGCCAGATTTTCAAAGTATTGATCGCATTGAGGCTTACTAAAGCCAATCGCTCAAACAACACTTCTTGAGTTTGGCGTACTTAGCGGCAATTGTCGATGCCTTTTCATAAATAGCCGAAGTCACTCCATACCAACGTTTGATTTTCTTTATTAAAGCGATGTTGCAATCCATTAATCTCTATAAAACTAAAAGCAACTTCTCATTTTTTTTTTTTTTTTTTTTACTGATTAGTCCGTAGAACATGGTATCTACTTTTTTTTTTATGTGCCCATACAGTTCTATTTCCATTTCTGAAGAAAACGTTTGAGAGTATCTGCCCAAACTTCTGGATGAAGATGATCTTTTTTATCTCTTTCACAAAGTTGCTTCATGCATTGCTAATAATTTATATACCGCTCTTTTAATTTCGCCCACCTCTGTGCTTGTTTTTACATCCAGCCATTTTTCTGGCGTACAAAATCTTCTTTGATTACTTCTTTGTCGCCTAGACATCCTGTTAAAAGAAAAGAAAAGATTACGATGCATGTAAAAACTATTATAAAATATTGCGTATAAGAATACGCGCGTACTCTTCTAACATACACAAGGGCGTACTCCTGCTCACACTGACGATTATCTAATCAAACGAAGTCCGACGCAATTTACTGACATGGACCAAAATCACTCTCGCTGTGAGGCTTAGGTTAATTTCTTGAAGATCGAACCGCGTATTTTATTATTATTATTATTATTATTATTATTATTATTTGTAGTTTTATCACAATAATACTTCCAAAATGCTATAAACATTTAAGAAAACAGGTACAAATATTTAAACTTACTCAATTTCATTGTTTTTGTAGAATTATATATATATATATATATATTTGTCGCACAGCACCTCCCACTAGCTTGCACTTCAAAATAACACAGAAGTTAGATGCATATCGTAAACAACATCATGAATGTTGGGGTTGTGTACTCTTATCGGATGAGTATTCTTAGACCAGCCTACCCTATATATATATATATATATATATACATATATATATATTTCAGCGTGATTCTAATACTATTTTTCAGATAACTTTAATAGAGTATAAACACACTTAATTCATTGCATTTTTTTTTTTTTTTTTTTTTTTTTTTTTTTTTTTTTTTAATGCTGTGTATAAAAATTTAAATGCTATAATTATAAAAATAAAATTTATCTGTAATTTCTAATGATATTATAAATAAAAGTAACAATAATAATTGTTTTTTTCTTTCAACTTTTTAATTTTATATATATCGATAAAATGTATGTTAATGCAACTTAAGACGAGCTCAAGGTTATTATATATATATATACACTGGATTTATTTATGTATCTGCAAATATAAAAATATATATTTAGGTATCTGTAAAAAAAAAAAAAAAAAAAAAAAAAAAAAAAAAAAAATCAATATTTCACAAAACAACCAGTGTCACTGAAAATTCTTTCACATTTAAGATTATTCAAAGAGCTATTCATAAAAGAATATATATTTTTATTGATGTTTTAGTTCTTATTCATTCTAAATCTGAAAACAATATTATAATAAAATATATTATATGAATGCGTGAATAACTACATTGGAAAAACTGCGGTGTATTTCTTCACTAAACTTTGAATCGTAGTTTGTATACTTTTGAAGAAATTTTGTCCATTTACTTTTGAAAACTATTCATAAAAAATTTAGCACGAAATTTAAGTAGTTATGAAATTTAAAATGTTATATTACGTTTTCTTTGAAAAAAAAAATAATTTATATTTTAAATAATATAAAATATTTTACTATATTATATATATATATATATATATATATATATATATATATATATATATATATATATATACAATACATATAATAAAAAGCATTTGATAATACAAAATCTTTACCTGATGTATATTTGCTTTTATAATGAGCAAAAATAATAAGATTTAGATATGTGTACGAGTATTTGCATATTGTGTATATTCTATAAATACATATTTCAAAAAATAAAATAAAGTTTTTATGGTAAAAAAACATGGTTTCGATTAGGTAATTGCAAAATATATGTTTGGCTGTAGTGTATAGAAATGTATGAGAGACAATACTATATATTTTCAGATAAACCACATTATCTTTCCTTTCGAAGGTATATAAGAGGGTAAAGAATATATGAGGTACGTTTATTTTTTAAGACGAATGTAAGAAGAATAGTTTTCTAGAACTATGATAGTGGGTTATTGTTAGAAGAAATGTTTGAATTGGAATTGTACTGAGTACATAAAAAAACTACAAAAAATCTTATAAACTTGTGCTAAAAAAGCATGCACTATAATTTGTTTAACTTAAAAAAATATTATTTTCGACTATATTTTTATAGACCTATATACTAGCGGTTACCAAAGATATTTTATACGCAATTTTTAGCGAAATAATCTGTTAATTTGAATTTTAAATTGTCTTGCTGATAATAAGCATAATTGATAAATATTTAGTATTAAACAACGTATCATTTATTAATGCAAATACATTTTCTTAGTAATGATATTCAAGTTTAATACATCGTTTAAAAATAAAAAGAATAACACAAACTGATGTATATATATATATATATATATATATATATATATATATATATGTATAGCGCCAATTTAACTAAATGTTGCTTTGAACGAAAATACATATTGTCTCATAATCCTGACATTATATTTAATTACAGTATATATTTAATAAACATAAAACGTATTTCAAGAACATTTTGGAATTTAAAGTGCATTTGAAAATTCAAGTGAAACTGTCTTGATTTATTTAATGTATAATAAATTCTCGGCGTGTTTAGACTAACCAACAACAACAACAACAACAACAAAAAAAAAAAACACTTTACCGGCTATCCCGAGAAAACTCGGGGGAAATTTAGCCTTCCACACAACTGTGGCCAGTGAAGTGGTTAAACCGGCTAAAGCGTATAGGATACTGATAAAATAGTCCTTCAGCAACAGGTGAACTCCGTAAACACGCTGCACTGTTTGCAGATTTCACTGAGAAAAAAATCTGTAATTGACATCATACTTTGTTTGTTAAACACTAGACAAAAAAAAAAAAAAAAAAAAAAAAAAGTAATGGCTTCATGTTTGTTGTGTGTTCAGACAAAATATAAATTAAGATTTTTTTTTTTTTTTTTTTTTTAAGCATAACATGTGTACAATATTGAAAAAGAAAACTGATTAACTATTTATTATTTTTAAACGATAATTAGTCTTAATATTGAACAGTTTGTTTGGAAATGTTAAAATGTATCCCCGAGAATCATCTTGCTTTATTATAGACTAGCAGGCAACGCCCGCTTCGCTGGTCCCTATTTTTAAATGAATCGCTATAATTACTGAATTCTCAAAATTGCATTTGAAAATATCCGCAATCGATTTGTAGGTATCGAAAACCTCTATATACCAATTTTGAATGCTCTAACTCTATTCTATTTTTTTTTGCCCCTCCGCCCCCCCGTTCCCGGCCCTCCTAATAACTTTACACTTTCGAAAATATCCCTATTCGACTTGCTGGCCTCTAAAACCTATCTGTACCAATTTTGAACGGCCTAACTGTATTTCTATTTGTTTCCCCCCCCCTTCCCGCCCCTCCTAATAATTTTAAAAATTCGAAAATATCCGCAATCGATTTGTAAGTATAGAAAACCTCTATATACCAATTTTGAACGATCTAAATCTATTTTTATTTTTTTGCCCCCCCTCTCTCCTCCCCTTCTCGCCCCTCCTATTAACTTTACACTTTCGAAAATATCCCCATTCGACTTGCAGGCCTTTAAAACCATCTGTACCAATTTTGAACGGCCTAACTGTATTTCTATTTGTTTTTGCCCATAGCCCCCCCATCCTGCCCCCCCTTCCCACCCCCTCTAATAATTTTACAAATTCGAAAATATCTGCAATCGATTTGTAAGTATCGAAAACATCTATGTACCAATTTTGAACGATCTGACACTATTTTTATTTTTTTGCCCCCCCCCTCCTCCCCCGCCCAAAAAAAATCGGAAAAAATCAAAAAATGAGTTTTTGGAAATGTTTTCAAGAAGACGCTTGGCGTTTTTTTTTTTTTTTTTTTACATCTTTGAGCTATTACTTTTACTCGAAAATCCGTATTTTTCTAAATCATTTATACCCCTTCTCCCGTTAAAAATCCAAAATTCCAAAATCGCAGGAAATTATTTTTTCGTATTCAAGTCTAGTCTCCCCATCTGCAATTTCTTCACTGTGAAGTTATTTGGAGCCGAGTTATACTTATAAATGTGTTTTTGCCTTATGCGCCTCCGAAAATCATTTCCCCCCTTTTCCCCCTTAAAAATCCAAAAATCCAAAATCGCAGAAAATGATTTTTTTGTTTTCAAGTCTAGTCTCTCCCTCTGCAATTTCTTCACCGTGAAGCAATTTGGAGCCGAGTTGTGCTTATAAAGGTGGTTTTTGCTTTCTGCACCTTCGAAAATCATTTTCATCCCCTCTCCCCCCTTAAAAATCCAAAATTCCAAAATCGCTGAAAATAATTTTTTTGTACTTAAGTCTAGTCTCCCCATCTGCAATTTTTTCATCGTGAAGTAATTTGGAGCCGAGTTATGCTTATAAAGGTGTTTTTGCCTCCTGCGCCTCCGAAAATCATTTTCCCCCCTTTTCCCACTTAAAAATCCAAAAATCCAAAATCGCAGAAAATGATTTTTTTGTATTCAAGTCTAGTTTCCCCATCTGCAATATCTTCCTCGTGAAGCAATTTGGAGCCGAGTTATTCTTATAAAGGTGTTTTTGTCTTCAGCAACTCCGAAAATCATTTTCACCCCCTTCCCCCCTTAAAAATCAAAAATTCCAAAATCGCAGAAAGTGATTTTTTCGTATTAAAGCCTAGTCTCCCCATCTGCAATTTCTTCCATGTGAAGTAATTTGGTGCCGAGTTGTACTTATAAATGTGTTTTTGCCTTATGCGCCCCCGAAAATCTCATTTTTATCCCCTACCCCCCTTAAAAATCCAAAATTCCAAAATCGCAGAAATTGATTTTTTTGTATTCAAGTCTAGTCTCCCCATCTGCAATTTCTTCACCGTGAAGCAATTTGGAGCCGAGTTATGCTTATAAAGGTGGTTTCTGACTTCTGCCCCCCCTGGGGGGAACGGGGGGGTATTTCGCAAAATCCTGTCTTAGTGAGCGTCAGGGTCCTAAAATCAACCAGTTCACCAAAAATTGTGACACTATCTCTCATAGGATCGCCACAGCCGTGTTGAGTCAGTGAATCAGTGAGTGAATCAGTGAGTGAATCAGTGAGTGAATCAGTCAGTGAGTTTACTCTTTTATATATATAGATATGTATTTATTGATACTTTTTTAAATATATACTCATTTTTTCATGTTTCTTATATTTAACGTAAAGAATTGATTCAGATATATATATACATTTTTTTAATGTAAACTTTGCTTGTTTCTTTTATTTATTTATTTATTTTTCCTAATATTCATTATGGTTTTGTTTCACCCTAATTTTTGAACATAATAATTATAATATATATGTACAGTGTATAAATTTTTAAAATGAAGGAATAACTAAGTAATAGAAGATTTAAAACCACTGAATACTGCATAGACCAGAAAAGAATTAAATTTCACCACATTAATTTTTTACTTTGGTAACTTTTGGTTAATTATTTAAACAATTAATAATAACTAGCAGGCTTTGCCCGCTTCGCTGGCCACTAAATTTAAAGGGAACTCGTTTCTATATAGCTTTATAAAAATAAAATAAAATGAATTACTGAAATTGTTCAAAAGTTCGCTCCAGGTCCCTGCTGCATTCGGCAGCGATTTGGTCATCCACTGCAACTCGGTCGCTTGTCCCTATTACCCGCGAAAATAGTTTACCAATGAGCTTCCATTTAGGTGCTTATTATATAACAGTTTCGAAATAGATAGTATCGAAAAAATTGGAGTTTCCCTTTTATATTTGAATCCCTGTTACATGTGAACAACACTATACGTGTTGTTCACATGTAACTCGGACTGGACTCAAACGTAACTGGGTTTAGACAACATAATATTTGCTTTTACGTTATTTCATATGTTTTTTTTGTTTATCCAATCAACCATTAAATGACAGCAATTTCACGCCAAATATTACAATATGCTGTGACCGGCTACGTCTGTCGCATGAGACAATTTTTTGTGTTTATATATAATTCATGGGTTGTAAACCTAATAGTACAGCCTTAATATAGTTCTCTTTGGCGGCTTTTGAAGTTTTGTCACCATTTTAGACTTAATCCATTGTAACAATAAGACTTAATCCCTTGTAACAATATGCTATGAGCGCTATTTCTGCCCTATTTTAGACAACTTATCTTTTTATTTTTATATTTATTTCCCATTAAACACATTTTTATTTTTATTTATTTATTTAAATATTAATTTGAATTAATCAAATATTTCTGTTCGACAGCGTGCAAGTGCAGTAACACACAGAGGCTCATTTATTTGTATGATAAATTAGCATAATGATTATTATATAAAAAATAAATAAATAGGTAAACATTATCGTGTTGCACAACTTTATTATGTTGCTCCACTGGCGGCTTTTGAATTTTTGTCGCCATATTAGCGATGGGTTTTTTTTTTTTTTTTTTTTGTATGAAAAGCGGAGGACTATTTTGCTAATAATTTTACCAGACTCTTTTTTGTTTATTCATAAGAATCCTTTATATTCTGCTTATATTTTTAATGGTTTTTAGGTTTAAAATAGTGCTTGTTGAAATAAATTTCCTATCTTTAAAACTGCATTTGTTCTGTAAATTTTGTGTAAAAATAAATCATTTATTTTTTTATATATTCGATGCGCTACTTAGATTAAAATGGCTGTTGCTATATTAAATTTCTTGTCGAAAAACGTTCGGTGTACTTCAACACCAAAATTTAAAAAATCGCCCAGCAGGATCTGTTAATGAAACCGATAAAATAAAAATATGGTCATAGAGTTTAAATAATCTATTTAAAAAAAAAACTTTTAAAACCCAAATTATTAATGTATCGTATCACATACATAGATATAGTAATAATATATAGATTGATCATTGGGGAGAAAAAAGTGATTCCTTTTCACTTGGGAAAAGACGGCGATTCTACCAAAATATGGCAGTCTTTCCCCGAGTGAATACACACGAATGTTTTAGTAAATAAAATTCATGAATAATTTATTTACTAAAGGTGAATGAAAAGCTCCAGATATAGTTTCAAATTCATTCTTCTTTTTTCCCTTTTTTTCCTTCAATACCACTTAATGGCTGATTCCAAAGCTTTTTTTTCGGCATCAAAAATCTTTGCACGATAATATGGGGATGATAGATCTATATATATTATTATATCTATGATCACATAATTCTTTTCGAAGATAGAATAAAACTTAATTTGAAAAAAAAAATAATAATAATAATAACTTTTGTTTATTAACCAAAATAATTGATGAAATTTGAAATGCAAGTTGGTCTTGTGGGGTACAGGCTGTATATTATATTTTTGTGTTCGTGAGAGAAAATTTAAAAGAATTTGAAAACTGCTATTTTTAATCCCACTTAAAAATCATGTGACTTAATGTGAAGCAGATTTTTCATTTTTTTTTCTCCTAACGGTTTCCATACAATCTTCTGCTGTTGCCACCTAAAATTCATACTTTAGTTAATTTTAAAAAATCTAATTGTCCGATTGATAAGCTGTTTAATGCATCGGATTTCCAAAAATTTTCCCTTTCATTTGCTATCTTATTTGTAACGATGCGACTGATATTTCTAATTTATTTTCTTATCTTTCTGATTTATTTTCCTCATTTTAAATAAATGTACGTTATTTTATTTTTCATTTATTTATTTATTTATTTATTTTTTAATTATTATTATTTTGTCGGAAAAAAAATTGGAAACAATTAAATTATGGATAAAATTTTAAAATTTAAATGACTTATTATTTTCACATTTTAATTAATTAAGAAAAAACTAATCATCCGATTGATAAGCTGTTTAATGCATCGGATTTACAAAAATTTTCCCTTTCATTTGCTATCTTATTTGTAACGATGCGACTGATATTTTTAATTTATTTTCTTATCTTTCTGATTTATTTTCCTCATTTTAAATAAATGTACCTCCGTGAAATGTACGTTATTATTATTATTTTTTAAATTATTATCTTTTTGTCGAAAAAAAAATTGGCAACAATTAAATTATGGATAAAATTTTAAAATTTAAATGACTTATTATTTTCACATTTTAATTAATTAAGAAAAAACGAAAAAACTAATCATCCGATTGATAAGCTGTTTAATGCATCGGATTTACAAAAAATTTCCCTTTCATTTGCTATCTTATTTGTAACGATGCGACTGATATTTCTAATTTATTTTCTAATCTTTCTTATTTATTTTCCTCATTTTAAATAAATGTACGTTTTTTTCTTTTTTTTTTTTTTTTTTTTAATTATTATTATTTTGTTGAAAAAAAAATTGGCAACAATTAAATTATGGATAAAATGTTAAAATTTAAATGGCTTTTTTATCAGAAATTAGAAGGTTATTATTTTTACATTTTAATTAATTAAGAAAAAACTAATCAAAAATTCGAAAATCTGACTTCGATGTGCACAATGACCCTTCGGGGGGCACCTTTGTGTTAAATCTCGTGACTGCCCGAGCTACCGTTTTCGAGATCAGTGAAATATACACATATTGCTCACTTAATAGTATAAGATAATTATAAATACTGATTTTTTAATTCTTTTAATTTAACTTCAAATTTACCTTAATTTTATTTCTAGATATTTATCTGCATTTCTAAATTTGCTGTCTTTACGGTAAATCGACATTAAACTAAAAAAAAGGAAGGAAAAATGTAAAGAGATAAAAATCTCACAAAAACTATTAAAACCTTTTTTTCTTTGAATAATATATTTCTTAAATAAAGAATTTGAAAACTGCTATTTTTAATCCCACTTAAAAATCATGTGACTTAATGTGAAGCAGATTTTTCATTTTTTTTTCTCCTAACGGTTTCCATACAATCTTCTGCTGTTGCCACCTAAAATTCATACTTTAGTTAATTTTAAAAAATCTAATTGTCCGATTGATAAGCTGTTTAATGCATCGGATTTCCAAAAATTTTCCCTTTCATTTGCTATCTTATTTGTAACGATGCGACTGATATTTCTAATTTATTTTCTTATCTTTCTGATTTATTTTCCTCATTTTAAATAAATGTACGTTATTTTATTTTTCATTTATTTATTTATTTATTTATTTTTTAATTATTATTATTTTGTCGGAAAAAAAATTGGCAACAATTAAATTATGGATAAAATTTTAAAATTTAAATGACTTATTATTTTCACATTTTAATTAATTAAGAAAAAACTAATCATCCGATTGATAAGCTGTTTAATGCATCGGATTTACAAAAATTTTCCCTTTCATTTGCTATCTTATTTGTAACGATGCGACTGATATTTCTAATTTATTTTCTTATCTTTCTGATTTATTTTCCTCATTTTAAATAAATGTACCTCCGTGAAATGTACGTTATTATTATTATTTTTTAAATTATTATCTTTTTGTCGAAAAAAAAATTGGCAACAATTAAATTATGGATAAAATTTTAAAATTTAAATGACTTATTATTTTCACATTTTAATTAATTAAGAAAAAACGAAAAAACTAATCATCCGATTGATAAGCTGTTTAATGCATCGGATTTACAAAAATTTTCCCTTTCATTTGCTATCTTATTTGTAACGATGCGACTGATATTTCTAATTTATTTTCTAATCTTTCTTATTTATTTTCCTCATTTTAAATAAATGTACGTTTTTTTCTTTTTTTTTTTTTTTTTTTAATTATTATTATTTTGTTGAAAAAAAAATTGGCAACAATTAAATTATGGATAAAATGTTAAAATTTAAATGGCTTTTTTATCAGAAATTAGAAGGTTATTATTTTTACATTTTAATTAATTAAGAAAAAACTAATCAAAAATTCGAAAATCTGACTTCGATGTGCACAATGACCCTTCGGGGGGCACCTTTGTGTTAAATCTCGTGACTGCCCGAGCTACCGTTTTCGAGATCAGTGAAATATACACATATTGCTCACTTAATAGTATAAGATAATTATAAATACTGATTTTTTAATTCTTTTAATTTAACTTCAAATTTACCTTAATTTTATTTCTAGATATTTATCTGCATTTCTAAATTTGCTGTCTTTACGGTAAATCGACATTAAACTAAAAAAAAGGAAGGAAAAATGTAAAGAGATAAAAATCTCACAAAAACTATTAAAACCTTTTTTTCTTTGAATAATATATTTCTTAAATAATAAAAGGTTGTAACAAAAAAAAAAAAAAAAAAAAAAAAAAATTCTGAGCAAGTTTTTTTAGCACCAATGTAAAATATTGTACACTGGGTGCTATTAAAGCAAACTCCCAGTGGGTTTCCCTATCTTACATTCAAATAATTAAATGTGAATAAGAGAAAGAATGTTAAAAAAAAAAAAAAAAAAAAAAAGAAAAGAAAAAGAAAAAGAAAAAGAAAAAAGAAAAACTGAGATTGAGAAATGAAATAAGAAAATCAAAATAACACGAAAAATTTACAAATTTTAAAACATGCCTAGTCCATAGGGATTACAGCAAGTTAATTTAATCAAAGATTTAGTTGTTTACATCAAAATATGTATATATGCAAAAATACGCAGCAATTGCTGCACAGTGAGTGAAATTTATCGACAAGCTGTAAGAAAAAGGTGTGTGTGTGCGGAGGGGAGGGAGGAGTGTTTTTTTGGACTGAATGAAACGCGACGTTTCCCAGAACCCGTGTGTAATTGTCTAACTCAGTGTTATTTGATTTATAGTAATACTGTATGCAGCTAGTTACAGTATTTTAATTATGATATCGATTTGATTATATATATATATATAAAGAAATTTAAAGAATATTCTGAAAAGTAAATTTAACATTAATTAAATAACTTTTAATTAATTATGTTTTTTTTTTTTTTTTTTTTTTTTATGAAAATGTATAAATTGTATAATTTCGAATTAATATCCAAAATTTTTATATTTACCCACGCAAGATTTCATATTAGAAAAAGTAAATGTTTAAAAATTATATTTATAATAGTATTTTATAATCTTCTAAAGATTATGTATAAGGTATATCTATAAATGTTAATCTATAGACATGCAGTTATACATTTATAGAATTTATCAGTAAAATGTTACATGAAATTTCTTTTCCTTATACAAAAATATAAATATTTTATGGTATTGTTTCATTTGTTTCTTTTAATTTCTTTAATTTAACATGAAAATAATAAAATGGATTAATCACCAGTTCTTTAAAATAATGATTTTTTTTTTTTTCTTTTTAAGAATAACTTGGGAAAATTATTTGCCGGATTATCTATTAAAAGTTCGTAAAAAATTTTATGCATTTCACAAAAAGCTGTGAGGTAGAGACTGTAGAAGGTCACTGCAGTTTGTTTAAAACTAAGCTGGATGTAGCAAAGTATTCAGTTGGGATGGTAAATCGCTTCAGCACCACTCGTTGAAATTTTGGGTCGGATTAGATTTGTGTCGATATGGTGCTGCAACGAAGGAATTAAGTTGCGAGAGGTAGATGAATTGGAAGCGATTTTGAAAGTTTGGTTGAAATGAAGAGAAAGGAAGTTGGTAGAAAGTGGTATAAGATGGAGATGGTTTTCGTAAAAGGTGTGGTGCAGTGGAGCCTTGTCCGACGTCTGTCTACGACAAAGTCTAAAGCTTAGAATCTGGATATAGTTATATTTCGGTAGTTGAGATTAAGTTGTGCTTAAGTTAAGTAGCTTGATGAGTATTGTTGTGCTTCAGTGCGAGTATTCGTGAATGGAAAATAGATTCAGCCGGGAATCCGCGGATCTGTTGAAAGTTACGGTATCTAAGTAAAGGAGTGCTTCCGTCTCTATAATTTCTACTGTTCTAAGGTGAGATTTTCAAATTAACCGAAATATTTATTATACATTTATTTGATAAAGTATTTAAATCCGCTGACTGACCTACGTAATCCAGATCATTCTCCCATTATTCTAGTTGAATAAACTCTTGGTTTTATGTTTATATATCTGAGTCTCTGCTAATTCCATACTTTATACTTAAGTAATTAAGTTAATCATTGATGAATTGAGACCACGAAAACCTCACAAAACTGCATTAAATTTTGTATTGTAAATACTGGATTCACCCAAACAGACAGAAAGCGAAACACTTGCATTAGTAAGCAAGACTAAGTTACTGATAATATTTCTATAGTTAAGAAATTAAGATGGAATAATATAATAAAAGAAAAAAAAATTTTTTTTAGTTTTAACCATTTTACCGGTCACTGTATTTTGTGGAATGGTAGTTTCTCTCGAGTTATCTCAGGATGGCCGATGACGTGGTTAACCCCTAATTAAATTTTTTGTTAAAAAAAAAAAAAAAATGCTAACGTTAAAAAAAATAATAATAAATAATAAAATAAATAAGTTTGTTTATTTATTTATTTTTAATAATATTTGGATAATTTCGAAAGATTACCAAATACAAAATATAAATAAAAGTATTTTCATATATGTGCCGAATAAAAACACTTTGAAAATTGTATTTTGGTATGTGATGAAATTCTGCAAATTGCACGATTATAAATAATAATAATAATGGAAAACTGCATTTTTGTAAATAAACATTTGTACTGAAGAAACATATTGTGCAAAGTAGCATTTGATATTCGTTAAATTTTGTAGACAAAATATTTTGTAACATCCAAATGTAATGACATTGTTGAAATCATTTTATGTGCAACTCAATTTTCTCTGAATAAAACTGTATATAACGTATCTAATGTTAAATAATATTTTCTCTATTTAAATGAAACAAGTCATTATTTTTTTTGTAACGTAACAAAATACATCAGTTTGTTAGTAAGCACAAATTCTTAAATTACAGTAATGGGAATATAATAATTGAGAAATGCATAGAAATTTGTTTACTTGTTATGGTAACTTAATAATTACACTTTTACTTTAAATCTCGTATAAGTTACACATGTTTTGAAATATTTAATATAACTTATATGTTAACTTACTTATTTTGTTGTGTATAAATTAATAAATAAAAATCGCAATTTAATAATCATTTTCATAATTAATGTTATTATATGCAGGAAAAAAATTGTGATTAAGAAAACTTTGTGTAATAAAAAAGCGATTTCTATTGTGCATTTAGAAACATATCTTTTTTTTTTTTTTTAACAAATTACCATGCTTAGAACACATAAAATTAATTTTTGTAATTTCAGTTTCTATTAAATTTCACGGAAGAACAACTAACCGTCAGGATACCAGATTTTCTTATTATTATTATTACCATTATTATTTATTATTTGGAAGTATTACGCTTCAAGAAACCATTTGCACTTTACCCACGTAATTCCTAAACAAGTTGAAATTTGTGAATGTGTATACCTCGTCATAGACATCATACACCCCACCCTAAAACGCAGTACACTTAGTAATTATTTCGGAGGACAATCCCTCATAAAGACAGTGCGAAAGGTAAGAAGTTGCTGGGATCGTAAATGACTCCGATGCGAGCAAACCGCATTTTACCTGCTAAAAAATTACCCAGAGTTAACCTGCACAGAAATACAGAAGTAGGAGATGAAAGAGTGAAGGACTATTTCACTCACAATACGATTACAGAGAAAGAGAATATACCAGACATGACCTATCGCGAACATTGGTCAAACTGTCTTACAGAATAGAGCAGCAACGATTAGCTATAGAAAGACATGAGGAGTTGAATTTTATCTACCGCAGTACTTGAATGTAAATAAATATGTAAGCTGAAAGGGAAAAAAAATGTTTCCTAGGCTTAAATTTCGGAAATTACTATTAGTTTTAATTGTAGTGAAGACGCATTTGATTCTATGAAATGTCGCTTTACAATAATGAATATATACAACCCGCGACAAAAAGATAGGTACAAAGGGTATTTTCTTTGATTTTTCATATAATAACATTATCTAAATTGTGCTGATCATTTATTGTCATAAAAATAAATATTATCATATCAAACACATATTAAATATTGGATTCATATTCAAAATAATCATATTAAAAAAAAAAAAAAAACCTTTGTTTCTTTTATTAAAATTTTAGTCTTAAATTTTTTTTAATTAGTCTTAAAACAAAAATTAGTCCTGGAATAGTGTTATTTTATGATAATAATAAATTATAAGCACAATTTACATAATGTTATTTTATGAAAAATCAAAGAAAAATCCGCTGTACCTATCTTTTTGTCGCGGGGTGTATATATCTTCGTAGTTTTCACTCACAGTTCTAAAATTTATTTTAAATTTTACACGCATTTACAAATATATATATATATATTTGTAATATATATATATATATATTTGTAATATATATATATATATATATATAAGAGAATGTATTGTCTTTAGGTCACTTGTTAGAAAGTAGTTTTTTGTATTATTTACAAGTTTTTAAAACTCTTTGATCCAAAAAACGTATTTTTAATAGTTGGTCTATGAATGTGAGACTACATGTATGTGCGAATTACTGTCATCAGCGTATTTCAAGACAACATTGTAGGAAGATTTCAAAATTTTGTATTCTAAATTTGAATCATATAGTGACACAACATTAAACTTTCCACTGGGATCCTGTGAATGGTTCTTGAACAGAGATATCCAATAAAAATTAAATACATTGCATCTAAGCGCAGAATGTTGTGTGTACATTTCTCATAGGCAGTATTCAGAGTTATTAGTAACAAAGCGAGAACTTCCTCTATTGAATGTAATAGGTTGAACTACAGTCGAACCTCGTTAACGTGAACCGCAGGGGGGTTGAAAAATGTGTTCATGTTATCAGTAGTTCATGACATCAGTAACTCAGAAGCTAGTCTTCCTTTTGACGGGGACAGTGGACACAGTTCATGTTAAAAGTAATTCACGTCAACGAGGTTCGACAATACTATACTCTATTATACCATGTCCAGGAAAACTACGCAGAAATAAAAGTTAATTCCTCATGCAATACAGTAAATAAAATTATTTTTACATTAAATTTTTAGCGCTGTTTTATGTATATATATATATATATATATATATATATATAAAGTTTGTTATCGACGTAACTTAAAAACAAATAATTGCAAGTAATTCAAATACTTTGTTTGAAGTTCATATGAGGTTGAAACTTGAAAGACTGATTGAGATTGAAAATTTTTGGAGATTGGTACGGTTGAAACGTCTGTGAATATAATATGCATAACGTTTAGCCCTCTACGCGAGTGTTGAGTGTGTGTGTTCCACTGTGTGTCTGTCTGATTGTCTGTGTTACAAAATCGAACTTTCTCAATTCATAAACTTTATGAACTGAAAGACTTTTCGAACTCTTATTTTTATTACTGTTTATTTCTTATTTTTTATTGGCAACAGCCATGTTTTGTTTTACTTTTGATGTAGATTGAGAAGTGTGTTCGAAAAGATATAATGAAATAATTTGACAGTTATCATAATTAGGCAAGAAATTAAACTAAGAAAAATGAAAACATCTGACCCAAAAAGAAGCATTAAGTAAGAATTTATTTTATGCATTCTATTCTTATATTTGATGCTACGTTTTAGTCTGTGTGTACCTGTTATCAGCATATCTCAGGAAAAAAGTAGTCGCTGAAAATCTAAACTCGGTATTCTGAATCCGTATCATTTTGCATTGCTACATTAATATTTTTGTTGAGATCAAGCAAATGGTTCTCTTACTGGGACATCCAACAAAATACATTACGCATATGAGCGAAAGTTTTAGCAGGTACAGTTTAACATCTATAGTTGAACTAAACATAAGGAAATTAGCATATATTTTTATCTGCTTAGAAGTATTTTCCTTGCAAAATAGGTTATGATATTCATTCACTATACGTTTGCAGTGCTACATAAAGGACCTAGGTAAAGGGACCTACATAAAGGACTACACTTGGAACTTACTGGAATTGCATTTCATCTTGTTCTTTGTGTTATAAGTATGTGATATACATATAATTTTGTACAGCATACAGGTGTACCAATAATAAAGTGAATATATTCTTTTTAATTTAATGTAATTGGTGAAGTTCTTCAAAATATTTTACCATGCCCAGTAAATGCTCAGAAATAACAATTATTCTTCACACCCATATTGTAAATAAGGATTTTCTTGATTAATTTTTCAGGGGCTTATATATATATATATATATATATATAATTACGGACTTTGAGGTTCATTGAATACTAAAGACAAGTTTTCAAATGTTGATATCTGTGTAAGTATGTTATCAGCGTAATGTAAAACCAAATAACTACAGATAATTTGAATGTCGTATTTTGAAGTCATATATATATATATATATATATATATATATATATACGAATCTCTGTACGCGTGTAATTTAAATAAAAAATTGCAGTTCCATATATTAAAGTATATCGTATTTATTAAAGCACCTTATAAAAGACTATTTTAAAACATTTTTATTCAAGAAGATAATTGAAATTTCGTTGGCTAATACTGCGTTTCCACGAATGAGCTCTACGGATTTTAAAATTAAATTACTCCTGAACAAATACAGATAGAAAAATGGCAGAAATGACATGTTTATTTTTAAAACTGTAAGAATCTCATGCATACTTCAACATTTAGTTTCAAATTACTCCCACAGATGGCACTGTAGTCCCGTAATCATGTTACTAAAAGTTACAAGTCAACGTTATTTTGAGATTTTGGAAAAATTTGCTGCTACATTGCAATCGTTTGAAGATAGACCAGAATTTGCATGATTTATAGAAGATGGGGTCCGACCACACCGCGCTGCTCAGGTTTTTCACTTTCACCAGGAATATTTCGACAACAGAGTAAATGCTTTGGACTATTCCTCTTTTATTGGAAAAGACATGATTTGGCTCCCATATTCAGCCTGTCTTACCCCTCGTGACTAACTTTTGTGGGACACATTGAACGACACTGCCTTCCAGAAAAATCCTACAACATCGGAGGAACTCGAATAGTTAATCTGTGAAGCATGTGCGTGCATTTCTGTTCGCACACTACACAAGGTGACTAAAAAATTCATTATTGGCTTACACCACCACTATACAGCGAAATGCGGACATTTTGAAAATATTGTGATGTAAGGCAATAATTCCTTCCAGAGGACAAATTCGAAAATTTCAAAAAGTCTGCTCTATGATTACAGCATGACCTGTTAGCATTGTTTACAAGTAATTTTGATTCTCATGTAAAAGAGTTTAATAGATTTCAATCATACTTCTATCTATCTTTGTTTAGGAGTAAATCAATTTTAAAATCGGGGCCGATTAGTTGATACCTTGTATAATTTGTAAAACTTATAAGTGTTTATTAAAATAAATAATAACAATACTCGATGATGATATGTATTTTTTAAACTAAAAAGAAAATAACATTTTTGAAAAACATTCGCTTCCTCTCAAATATTCAAACTATTCTATGAAATGTGCTTTCAGAACAAAGTAAAAAATGTTTAAAAGTTTACTTATTAATTGAATTTACATTATTTTTGAAAAAACTCAAAGTAACGATATAAGTGGAGGATGTGCCCCCCCCCCCCCAAAAAAAAAAGATAACAATAATAAAATTAAATAAAAAATTAAATTAACGTATATCATTCAAAAATAGGAATTAAAGAGCTATTTTCGATACGTCATCTGTTATTCTCGGAAATAAAATTAATGAAGGAAGAATAACCTTTTTTTTTTTTTTTTTTTTTTTCTTTTTTTTTAAGAAACGTAAAGTAATTTTAAATAGAATTAATAAGAATGTGGCTTTTTTTTTTTTTTTTTTTTTTTAATAACAAAAAGAAAAAGAAATCTCATTAATCGAAAATATATTTTAAGTTATCTGCTTTACGTTTTTTTAAGTTACGTTATTTTCGGTTTACTTCACATTTCGGTTGAATAGGAGATATTGAAAGAAAATAAGAAAATATATTAGAAGACAGCAAACAAACCGTACGTATTTTGTTTAATCATGGCTTTAATTCTCCTTCTTAGAATTCTCTATTTTTTAATAAGTTTTCGAGAAAGAAAAATATGTATGAAAAAAAATTTTATCGAAAAGAAAAATTTCTGAATTTGTTAAAAACCTCTAAAAGTGGTAAATAATAAGCCAATCATAGTTAAAAATAGTGAATGACGCAATTATCTTTTTAAAGAAAAGAAATGTATAGCAGAATTTAATGTGCGTGTGTGTGTATGTATAAAATTAAGAAAAACAAATTCCTTGTCAAATCCTTGTCATCAGAACTCCTTTTCCAATTCTGTAATTTAAAAAAAGAAAAATTCGAGAATGAAAAATATGTGAGAAAAATAATTTTAATACGAAATAAGAAATTTTGAATTTAATGAAAAGCTTTAAAAGCAATAATTAATACGTCAACCTTAGTTAAAAAGTTAAAAATCGTGAGTGGTGCAACTGATTATTTTTTAAAAGTAAAAAAAAAAAAAAAATAAATAAATAAATAAAAATATATAGCGGAATGTAATATGTGCGTGTATGTATAAAAATGAGGGACAAATTCCTTGTTGACTCAGCTTGCATTAATCTTTAAAAAAAAAAGTACGAAATATTGTCAAATGTGGCATATATTATGTCCACAAATATGAACGCTTTCAGATTAATATAAAATAGTAAAGTGAATAATAAATAAATAAATAAATAAATAAAAATAAGATATTTCCTTTTTATTTTTTAATAATACGAGAAATTTATGTATTCGTAAACATTTTTAGCCTCTTTTTTTTTACAATATTCCAAAGAATGAGAATCTACAAAGGGATCATTCAACCCTAAGTGGGAAAAGAGTATCAGGTTAATCGATCGTATTGAACTTTTACCTTTAATTATGCTAGAAAATACGTACTTCGGATTTTTATCTACATTATTTAAACTATTCTAGTAATTGTTAGTTTCCTATGAGCCCGAAGTTACACAAGGCAAACATTCTCCCATTTTTAGGGATTTTGCGTACCACAGTGCTCAAAGTTAAAATAACAACACAACATTGGTTAAATGTATATATTGCTGACGATTCAGCTTCTCCCTTGTCTGAAAGTGGTGAAACTGATAAATTCTAATCTGTACAGTAAAATTCAATTTAATTTTAGATTTTGTTATTTTAAATATTCTTTAAAAATTATAAAAAAAAACGTTTTTACTTGTAAAGTTTTTATATTAGGAAATATTAACAATTTCAGAGTGGATTATAAATTCTGTGTCTTTTGAAAATGTGTAACTCAATCTATGTAATTTTTTTTTTTTTTTTTTTCGATCTGTATGCCATATTATTTTTTAAGAATGTACATACTTTTTGCCTTTCTGAAATTAAAATACTATGAATATAAACTTTTTGATAAGAAAAAAGTATGGTTATAATATACATTCATTTGTAATATAAAATTTAATATAATGTTCACTCGGACCTCTTTTGTCAGAGGTCACAGTAGAATTAAAATTTTATTCAGTCCTACAGCATTCACTGTGTATTGGACTTTTCAAGTCAATTAACAACATCTTTTTTTTTTTTTTTTTTTTTGGTCTAGCCATTTATATAATAAAATAGAATCTTAGGGCTGAAAAATCCTTTTATGAACCCTCAAAAATTTAGTTAAACTTTGCTGAAAAAAAAAATGCAATTTGTTTGTATTTTTATTGGAACGTCAGAAAGTTCGTGCTGATTTTCAGTAGGTGCCATAAGTATATGTCTGAATATATCAGAATGATTATAACGTGCGTATACGTATTCTAAAAGTCGATACTTCAGGCATATTTAGAAGAATAAAAAATGTTACGATACATTGATTATGGTCAGTTTTATACACCTTTGAATATGGAAGCAAACAAAGTGCATTTTAGGCATTTATTGCTTTTCTTATACAGGAAAGGCAAAAATGCCACACAAGAGGCAATCAAAATATGTGCTATTTATGGAGAAGGTGCTGTAGCTGAAAGAACTCGGCGAAAGTGGTTTAAAACTGGTGATTTAAACCTTCAATTTCAAGAATGCCCGGGTAGGCCATCCACCAGAGATGAAAAGCCGTTGAAAACACTGATCGAAAATAATTCACTCTATACGACACGTGAATTAAGAGAAATGCTTAATTACTGATGGTACTTTAAAGTACCAATAATTTAAAAAGAGTATAAAATCGAATTTATAGAAGAAATGTCAAAGATATTTATAAGAAGGGAACAGATGTATCTCCCTTTAATCTCACTACAAAGCATTGGACGATACATATAGCCATTTTCGTTCCACAAAGAATTTTGTAGAGTGCACTTGCTGTTTTTGCTTGATATTTTTCACGATCTTCATGTGTGCTACAATTAATTCCTATATTATTTCAAGAATATCCAACTAATCTCAAAAAAGTATATTGAACATAAAAAGTAAATATTTCTTTACACATTTTTCATGTCGAAATACTTTTTTCGACCTCTATGTTCCAGTGGTACACTAAAGTACGACCTCACAAAACTCTCATTAATTATTATGATGAGGTGATACACATAATTTTTAACATATATATCTTTAAATAATGCACTTTAGTAACTAAAAATATATGTTTAAAACACAATTTTTGTCTGAATCATAATGCAGTAGAAAAAGGGTTAAATATCAAAACCCACTATCCTCGAGCAGTTAAATGTGTTACGATTCATTTTTCTTTCGAAATCGGCACGAACATTCCGGACAACTCAATTTCAACTGTTTGTGCTAACTACGATATTGTAGAACAGCGGTTAAAAAAGTCCTATCTCCAATGATTTTGTAAAGATAACATCCAGTTTTTGAACATGTATTACGGATTTGCAAAATAGCGATTATATAGGGTCGCAATATGATACATAAGAACTTTAAATGTTTTGTAATAGGTAATTATCTAAATATTTAAAGTATCTCAAAGTTAATAATTGATCTTAGTCTCGAAATTTTGCGTCTCAGTTGTGTGTGTGCGGCATTGAAGCAATATTAATTTCTTCTATTGTAATAAAACACGAGGGCGAAGCAACTTCTAATTATTATACATTATAAAGTGTAATATGATATAAAATATACATGAAGGCTTAAATGTTGTGTGAACGCGACCACATAAAAAAAGTTAAAATTATAAGAGAAACATTACAATGATTATAGTCAATATATTTCTGATTCTACTACTTCTCACTTGTTGAAAGTAGTCGAAGCTGATGTAATCGAATCTGTGAAATCAATTTCATTTGAAATTAAATTTTTGTTATCTTAAAATTTCTATAAAAAATATTTAAGTTTTCTTTTTTTTTTTCTTTTTTTTTTTTTTTTTTTTTTTTATTCAAAGTATATATCATACAAGAAGAGATTACGGCATTAAAATTTTGTTGGTGCCCCGGTTGCGAGAAATTCAAATATAATATACATCTAACAGTATATTAAAGTAGTAACGCGTACTATCAAGGAAAGAAAAACTGTAAAATTTTAGTGAAAGCTTAAATATAAATTATTTCACCCACATTTTAAAGGATCACCGGCTTGATTAGTAACGTGCATAGTTTCCTTCTGGAGATTCTCATTGAGATTATACCTAATAAGGACTTTTCTTCTATTCTTATACATATTTTTCCTTTCCTTTATTTTTATTTTAGTTCCCCATCATACTATAGTTATGGGGAACGTAGGTAATCGTAAAAATTTTTGGCCTCGGTGTTTTGACTTTTTTACACGTTTTCAGGTGTGAGGAATAAAAAAAAATAAAAATTTTCCGTCTGTAGGATGTTTGTTAGTTTGTTAGTCCGTTAGTATGTAAGTCTGTGTACACGGTATTTCAAGAACAAATATTCGCTGAAAAGTCAGATCAGTTTTAAAATATTACTTTTGACACTGGCAAGAAACCTATTTATTTGCAATATTCGAATTAAAAAGCTTCTTAAGTTATAAAAAATTTACGATTTTCTTAACATGGGGGAATAGGGCGAAATTTCACTTAAACGTGCATTAAATGGAAATTTTTTACTGTCAAAATGTCAGACCAGTTTTAAAATATCAGTTTTTGTACCAGAATGAACACAATTAATTATAAACATACTTCTTTGAAAATTTCGCAAGTTAGTGGAAATTTACGAATTTCTTAATGTGGAAGAATAGGGCAAATTTTTACACAAACGTCAGTCTTGAGGGATATTTTCATTGTAAAGATGTCAGACCTCTTTTGAAATATTATTTAGGATACAGGCATAAATATCATAGACTATGAATTTAAAAAAAAATCGTAAGTTATTTGGAATTTACGATTTACTTAACATAACAGAATAGAGCAAAATTGGGCACAAACATCCACTTTAGGATCATAAATATAAAAGACAACTTAAAAATAACGTTTGTGATACTTGTTTGAACATGATTTACTACAAATATTCTAACAGGAAATTTTCGTAAGTTATTTGTAATTTAAGATTTTAACAACATAGCAAAATCGAAAAAATTTCCATTTAAATATGCATTTTGAGGATTGTTGCATTGTAAATAGTAGCATGAAATCTAAACTACGATATTTATCCTAATAAAATGAATTAATAGGTCAGAATAAGATAAATATATCGACGTGAACGGTGGATAGCCTATTAGACAGGGTTTTCATTATGTCACTGTGTCAATCGTTTTGTCAAATTCCTTTCTCTTAACATGGTTGTAATATGTTTTGAACTAGAAATCTATGAGAACATATATATGCTGGTGAATTGAGAAGAATCTACCAATACCAACTAGTTTTAGATTTAATACGATTTTTTTATTATAAAATTTTAAAAACTGTACAATTGAAAAACATTTTTAGTTCCCCATCGTACTATTGGTATGGGGAACTTAGGTAATCCTGCAGATTTTTGACCTTCGTATTTTTTATCTCAGGTGTGAGAAGTTCAAAAATATCAAAATGGGTATGATGCCCGTATGTAGGGTTTATGTTAGTTTATTTGTCCGTTAGTGTGTTAGTCGTTAGTCCTTTAGTCTGTTAGTATGTTAGCCTGTGTACACGATATCTCACGAACAAATGATCGCAGAGAGGTTGTAATAGTTTTAAAATACTATTTATGACACTGGCAAGAACCCTATTTTTTCGCAACATTCTAATTAAAAAACATCAGAATTTATTCGAAATTTACGATTTTTTTAACATGGGAGAATAGGGCAAAATTTCACTTAAACGTACATTAAAAAAAAATATATATATATATATATAAAGGTGCAAGATCAGCTTTTAAATATCAGTTTTGATGCCGGGATGAACAACAATAACTAGAAACATGCTACTTTGAAAATTTTGAATTTTTTTTCAAAATTTACAAATTTCTTAACATGGCAGAATACTGCAAAATTTCGCATAAATGTCCTTTATGAGGGATATTTCCATCGTGAAGATATCAGACTACTTTTAAAATATTATATAAGATACTCGTATAAAAATCCTTGACTGTGCATTTTCCAATTTAAAAATATCGTAATTCACTGGATATTTACGATTTACTTAATATGGCGGAATAGGGAAAATTTTGCAAAAACGTCCACTTTGAGGGATATTTCCATCGTAAAGTTTTCTGAACACTTTTAAAAATACCATTTCAGATACTGGCATGGATATCCCTGACAATGATTTTTTCAATTTTTCAATTTTGTAATTTATTTGAAATTTACGATTTACTTAACAAGGCAGAATGGGGCAAAACTGAGTATAAACGTCCATTTTGAGAATCATAAATATATCAGACAACTTCAAAATAACATTTATGATACTTGTTTTAACATGGCTGACTACATATATTCTAACGAAAAAAATTCGTAAGTTATTCGAAATTTAAGTTTTTATCAACATAGCAAAATGGGGCGATATTACATATAAATATGCATTTTAGGAATTGTTGCATTGGAAATAATATCACACTAAACTACGAAAGTGACCTTAATAATATAATTTAATAGATTAGAATAAAATAAATGTATCTAACTGAACGGTGGGTAGCCTATTAGGCGGAGATTTCCTGCTCTCACTGTATCAAGCGTTTGGTCAAATTCATTTCTCTTAACATGAATATAATATGTTTTGTACTAGAAATTTGTAAGAACATACATATGATGGGCAACTGAGCAGAGTCCACCTATGCCAACTAGATTTTTTTTGTATATACTATATATAGATAAAACCTATTTTAAAATATAATAAATATTTTTTCTCCAATAAATATAATTTATTCAGGAAATATAGTAGAAGATTACGGATGACTTAAAAAAAATATCAGTTATTTTTCTAGCATGAATATTATGGATGGTCAGCTGACCACATTAAAAAATTCGGAAGTTATTCGAAAATTATTTAGCATGTAGGTATCAGGTGAAATTTAGCATAAATCTGCGTTATAAAGACTATTTTCATGAAAAAATGCCAGTTTAAAATACCAATTTAAAATTATCATTTATGAGGC
Organism: Salticus scenicus; assembly: GCA_963930645.1. Classification (NCBI taxonomy): domain Eukaryota; kingdom Metazoa; phylum Arthropoda; class Arachnida; order Araneae; family Salticidae; genus Salticus; species Salticus scenicus. The sequence goes on from OZ005652.1 coordinate 108,836,677, forward strand.
TAACATAAATACCATTGCAGTGTACAAACTAGAAATAGCCACCATTCTAGTTTAAAATCAATTTAAAAGCTACAGCATTCTTGTGAATAGTCTAGTTTTAAGACTCTTCATGTTAGTCAGAATTTGGAAATTCCGTAACATGGAAGAATACATGTAAATTTCGTAAAAAGGTGAATAATCTGGATTGTTTTCAATTTTTAAGTTGAATCAATTTTGAAATATCACTCATATTAAAATGCAAATTAATGAATGATAATAATATACTTTAAAACCGTCTTACTTTATTTCATGTTAAAGATTTTCGTAACTTGATCAAATAAACAAATTTTCAGATAAATTTTCAGATAAATTTTCAGATGATTATTTCACAACGACTATTTTGAATACCATTTTTTTTCTTTAATAATAATCTTCATTAATTATTTGTCTAAGAATGAATTATACACAAATTAATTTATATAAAATGTGTTATTTGAAATCGAGACTGTTAATAACCATGTTATTGCATTATAAATAATATGAATTTCTATGAAAATTAATTTATTATTCAGATCCTAATACTATTATTGAGTAATTATGCTTAATTAAATGTAAAAGATCGGAGGTAGGTTAGAGAAATAAAAAATGACAATATTTCTCATAAATTTGGGTTTAAGAAATGGAAGGTGTAATGCATTTAAAAAAAAAAAAAAAAAAAAACATTAAATTTCATAGAGGTGAAAATTTGTTATTGACACTACCATAAATAATAATAAATAAATAAATAAATAAAGCTAAACTAATTAGTTAAAAAACGAATATGTTCAAGGCTGGGTAGCCTTGTAGGTTTGTCATATCAATCAGCGAAGGTGATTGGGAATTGGTAGAGTTCATTTCTCTTAACGCATCGCAAGCGTTTCAAGTAAAAATTTTTTTTTTTTTTTTTAAAGAAGAATGCGTCCCGCCTATAGACGTTCTTCTAAAACATTCTTTACTTCAAGAAAAGCATTTTGTATCAAACGATTTTTTCAACTGATATCGCGTATTTAAATATGCCATTGCTATTTAATGCACCGATTGTTAATACAAAATTTAATTTATCTAATCACATAAATTCAAAAATCCCTTTTTCATAAAGCGAAATTTTAGAAAAATAATCAGGAGTGACTCCACTCGACTTTCCGAATATTAAGTAATTAACAATTTTGTAGATAAAGTAAAGAAAGAGGAGTTGTTAAACAAACAAAAGAGAGAAAACCATAATAGAGTGTTTGAGTATTTTTCTCCATAAATTACACGATGTTTTATTTAACGCTACTGAACTTTGAGCCCATAGATCATGATAAAGAATTTTTTGATGTGTCCATGTAAAAACCTATAAATGTTAGATTCACCGAAATGCTTATAGTTAGTGCAACAGTTATTTGTAATATTCATATAAATTTTCAGCCCAACTGAATAAGGCGTTTAGATGCTATCGCACTTGGTCCCCTAGGCCATAATGATAAAACAATTTTCTTTCTGTCCCTATAAAAAAAAAAACTGTAAGTGCTAAATTTACCAAAATCTATACAGTTGGAGCAACTGTCACCTATAACATGTGTACAATTTTTTTTCTCAGATTAATAAGGCGTTTAGACGCTATCACAATTTTTAAAAATTGGCCCCATAGGCCATAATGATAAAGAATTTTTCTTTGTGGGTTCTGTAAAAAAACTGTAAATGCTAAATTCACAAAAATCTATACAGTTCGTGCAACTGTGACCTATAATATGTGTGCATTTTTTTTTTTTTTTGCTCAGATTAATAAAGCGTTAAGACGCTATCGCAGTTTAAAACATTTGGCCTCACAGACCATAATAATAAAGAATTTTTCCTGGTGTCCCTGTAAAAACACTATAAGTGCTAAATTCACCAAAATCAATAGGATCCGTACTATGGTAACTTACAATATACGTACCAAATTTCAGCTTATTCGAACCAAGCGTTTAGACGCTAGAGTGTTCACTCACAGACATACACACATACATACATACACACACACACACACATACATACATACATCATCGTAAAAATTGTGAAAACGGACACAGGGGACCTCGAAACGTATAGAATCATCAAAATCTCAATTTCGGATTTTTGACATGCTTACAATTTTTTTCCTCACTATAGTGTTCGGAAAGTAAAAATGCCCAAATGGCGGGTTTTACTATTTAAAATACACTGCAAATAAAGGCGTCTTAAAGTAAGAAAAAAAAAAAAAAAAAAAACATCTTAAAATGGATTTCAGACACGTAAATATCTTAAAATGAAGCTATGACATAATTGATATCTTAATTTAAGACACTTCTGTGTCTTAATAAACTGGTGATGCAAATGAACTAATGTGAAGTATCTTAAAAAGGGAAGGTGTCTTAAAGTAAGACATTTTCACATTTCATCATTGACTATTAGTAATGGCGCCACCTGTGAATGGAAATCAAAATAATCTTCATTGTCTCGTTTATTATTATTATTTTTTTTTTCATATCAAGATACTGTTTTAATAAAATGATAATTTTATTTAAGAATTTTTTAACTTAGCAGCGAAAAAAAAATTAATTGAAATCATAATCAAATATCAAAAATTTAACTCTCTTTTATCTGAAAAACAAAATAAATAAATAATTTTTTTCTGAAAATCATTTCAAGTGAGTAAGGGCTAGCCGCTCTTCTTTTACTCCTAGTTTGACACTTTTTCAATTCTATTATTAAAATAGTTACTTTTTAATTAAAGCTCGCTCATTTAATAAATGAAATAACATTAAGGTTAACTTGCAGCGAAGAATATTTTATCGCTAAGAAAGCGAATTTCTAACTAATCTTACACACAACTTGTAAATAGCTGCTTTCTTTCTTTCTTTCTTTTTTTTTTTTTTATCTCTTTCGATATAAAACTTTTTTCTTTAACTTTTTTCACCTGGACGTAAAACAAAACTTTTCTAGTATTCATATTCATATATATATATATATATTTATGTTGTTGTTCGTTTTAACTAACAGTTTAATCGTTTCAAATCGTAACTAATCGTTTTCAAAACATTACAATCTTAGATTTTGGTATATTTGTTTATATTTTACAAAATTTATACTTTTACAATTGAAATTTAAAAGAAAAATAATACATATTGAGCTTTAGATTTAATCTCGAAATTTTTAAGGGAAAAAATACAAGTTATATTATAACACTACAATCCATTTCGCAAATATATTACAGTACAAATTATCATTAATTTTCGTGTGAAGTCATGGCGCAAGTGGCAAGAGCGTCCATATACGGTAGCGAAGATTGTGAGTTCGATTCCAGGGGCTGGTGTATATATATGTAATTTGTTTTTTTGTTTTTTTAATTTATTATATTTTATCAATGCTCTAGAATATTATAAAATATGTTTTAAACAGAAAATCAGAATCACCACACCACCACCACTTTTATTTATTTATTTACTAAAAAGCCTTAAAAATGGCAGAACTTTTAAGCCTAACATGGCGGTGTTTCAAAACACAAAAAAGATGGCGGAGTTTTAAGACATCTGCAATGTCTCAATTTCAGATTCGGAAAGTTGTCTAAAAAAGTAAGACATTTTTTTTTTTCGTTTAAAAAATGACCATCCGTTTAAGACACTGTTTTAACTGAATTTAAGACGTTTTCGTTTACAGTGTAGTAAAAAACAGGGTTTTTATAATTAAACTTCCCCTATAAACAACATCCTACAGTGCAAACGTGTGAACGGAATGCAACGAAATTTGGTATATAGACTATACACGAAATGCGCTCACGGAATTTCGAAAAGAAAAAAATAGTTCCATAATGTCCACTAAAAGTCGCATGTTTCCGGAAAAAACAACAACAAAAAAAAAAAAACATTAAATTTAGCACAATAAACGACCAAAACGGAATGCTGAAGCAATAATAACAATCCAGAACAACAATTATGAGTAATAAAATGTAAAACCGGGAAAAGCAGTTAGTTCTAGGAAAGAAAATTTCCCCCTTACCTTTACTTAATGTGGTTCGATGACAAGGTGATCAGAAACTAGTCAAAAAATATTAATATTGTTTTTTTATCCATTTTTGGTCGTTATTGTGTTAAATTTAATTTTTTTCTGAAAAAGATGCCCTCTGGTGGACATTTTGGAACTTTTTTTTATTTCGAAATTCCGTGATCGCATCTCTTGTATAGTCTATATACCAAATTTCGTTGCATTTCGTTCACCCGTTTGCGCTGTGGGAGGCTGTTTATCGAGGAACTTTTATAATAACTACACTGTACCTACTCCGCAGTGGAAATTAATGAAAAGATATATACGGTTGGGAACTTTGCACGTCTGTACCAACTAATTTATTCTAAAATCCAAATTATAATTATTGCAAAAATGTTTCTCAATTTTTAAATGCCTACTAATTTTGAATAGAAATAATAACAACACTGTTTTTTTTTTTTTTTTTTTTTTTTTTAGAAATAATGTGATAAGGAGCAGGAAATTTATTATTTTTTCATTAATAATAAAATTAAAATTTCAAATTTCGAATGAGGAGATTATTTGGATGTAAGTAATTATTTTCGAGACAACAAACAATTCATTCTTCTTTTATTTAACGAATGTTTCTTTCCTCCTTTCTTTTTCTTTCTTTCTTTTTTTTTTTTTTTATTATTATTCCTCTAAACATTTTAGGGGAATGAAAAAAATGAAATAAAATAAAAGATATGCGGATGGTAAAGAACAAATCTTTACATTTGGTAAAACTTTTAAAAGTAACAACACATTTGTCATATTCTGTCAAAAATAACAAATGAAGCATTTACAGAATATTTAAATAAACGTAAAAATGTTTGAAAATGATAAATAAATTATCTATTTAAAATACATTTTCAGAGTACTTAAAAATGTTATTTTAAAATATAATGTAATATAATCAAAATAGGGTACATACAGTTTCATGCCCAATATATTTAAAAAAGTAATTATATGCTTTTTTTTTTTATATATATATATATATATATATATAATTTATATTTGTAATATCTTTATGTCATTTACCGAGAAAAAATTATGTAACTGACATCTAGAATCTAAATTGTGACACTAGAAAAAATAGTTCCATGACATCCTTATAAAATCTAGTCCCCTTGAAAAGCCCATTTTAGAATTCTAGAGCGTTTGCTTATATTTTCGAGGGCAAAGTTATTTAAAAATCTCTGAAAATGAATGAGACTACAAGAGGCAGGTTTCAGAAACAATAATCTAGGTGTATGACCCAATTCTAGAAAATCAAGCGCGAATTTCTCGCAATACAAAAGATTCAGAATATTCGGATTATTCAGAATATTGTTTCACCATCTAGAAATGCCGAAACAAGAAATTCTTGACCATTTGGTCTATTCAGTTTATTGGCGTGCCTTATGCGCATAGTTCGGAAATCTATATTTCTAGGTAAGGGATTTAGAAAATGGTCACATATTCATTCTAGAGGAAGGCGGTATTAATTTTTTTTCTCAGTGTTCAACAGATGTTAATTTCTTATGAACACTTGCATACAAATATAATCATTGTTTCAGTATTTAAAAATATATAGTTTTTGATAAAGTACTAAATTTTAATAAAAGCATCAAATTCATATAAAAGTTTCCAATAACATTTTACATGAATAACAAAACAAAATTCATGCTATACCAAATTTAAAATTTGTGCTGCAAATTTACACGTAGAAAACACTATATATATGTGTGTATTATAATATGTATATATGCACTTAATAATATGTATTATACCTATATATATATACTTAATTATACATATATATATATTTTAAAAAAATCATAAAATTTGTTTTAAAGAATATACATGTAAGCAGATGTTTTACTTTAAATATAGATGTTATTTATTTATGAACGGATTTTCTTACATTTTTTAAAGGACGTGTGACTATTTTAATTAACATAAAACAATCTGGTGTAGAACTCCACGACTTTCTTTTACACTAAAATTTAATGCAATAAATACAGTTTGAAGATAAAGGGTAAAATAACAGATAATGTTATATAGACCTAAGTTAAAAACATTACAAAATATCCTTTGGAACAGTTTTACCCTAACATAACACCTTCTCCAAATGACATTCTCAGGATATTTTACGGATGAAAAAGACATATTTTTGCATCTTCAGAATGTATTATAGACAAGTGTGTTGTAAGAGTATTTGAGAAATACTTCTGTGTAATAAGCTTCAAATATCAGCCCCCTATTTGATTATTGTAGCTTATTTAAATATAATTCAAATTTTTTTGTGAGTATAAAAGTGCATTTAAAATAATTCAAAGAACTTTCACATGCGCAATTCCTTGAAATTTAATAATCCTTATCAAACGTTTTAACCCGTAAGTAGTTGCATATCGGTCTTTTTGCCACCCATCGCTAATAAATTCCTCCTGCAGATCACCCCTTAAATATAGAGTGGGGAAACAGTGTGTACCTGACCTTGGGTGGATATCCTCTAACGTAGTATGTTTTCATGTCATTCCTGCAATTTTTTGAGCAGTTAAAAACACTTTACTTCTCAAATCGGTCTATTTGACCGCGACGCGACAACTAACGTTGATTCATTTATTTCCCCGTTTCCGGTTTTTCAGACAGGTTAGAGTTTTGCGGGGAAAACTTCGCGTGAATTAAAGGCACTTCATCCTTCTCTACTGGCTTTCTTTCGACTTTCCCCCAACACTAAACAGCGGCGGCAAAAAGACCGACACGCGACTACTAGCGTTATAAAAAATGACGCGACAATTCTCGTGTTAAGTAAAAAACTTATATTAATTTCAAAATAGAACAATTGTATTGCCTAAAATTAAGTGCTTTTAAATTTCTCTTATAAGAAACGGAGAAAAAGATCAGACGTTATAAACTTTCACTTCGGTATTCAGGAAGACTGAAAACGTGCAAATATACGCAAAACAAGCAATGAATATTTTAAATAAAATTATAAACGATATTTACTCTATGGGTATATTTCAATTCCGAAGCAGTTTTCCTACATATAGTAAAATATTATCGTATGGCACTTCCACTAATTAAATTTAATGTTTTCGATTAAAAATAATGTTTTCGATTAATTATTGGCAGTCCTGTATATCTTTAAATTCATGTACACACCAAACAGTACCATAAATATAACTCAGTATTAATGAAACACAGCACAATTTAAAATACACAATTGAATCAATTTCCAAGAATTTTCTTATTATATCCGTTCTTTTGTGTCGCCCTGTAAAGGAATGGTGAATTTTATAAAGAGCCCAACAGAACTAGCATTTAAAAGTAATAAGTATAACCACCGTAAAATACTAGAAGTCGCAACAGTTGTTTCGAGTCGAAAGAAGACACGCACTTTCGTCAGGCGAACAAAATGCACAAGTGCTGCAATCAAAGCGAAAACACACAAAATCGTTATCAATGAAGAGCAAAAATACTAAAGTGGAATGTAAATAAGAATACTGGTGTGACCGTAATTACAAACGTAAATTAATAAAATATATAAACAAATGAATTCAAAAAATAAACTAAGAGCTAAAAAAAAAAAATAAATAAATAAAAAATAAACGGAAAACAAAATTACGTGATCAGTTTCATGAATCAGACAAGAACTAAGTGCGTTAAACTAGTATTCTATCATTTTATGCAAAGTGGTAAACTAACGACTTCTAACATTTTATTGTGTTTATTAATAGTGTTATACTTAGAACTGTGAATGATATTAATACAATTTTTGTACAAAAAATGATTTCCATACGAACTACTTTTACGCAAACAAAAAATAAATATTAATTTCATTTGGCTTAATGCAGCCGTTAGGTGTTGAACTCTACTTACCTATAATTTCCCCACGGAAGTAATGCATTTGAATTGTCTTGTGTGACCCTGTACACAAACTCTTTGTTAATCTCAACGAAAACTTAACGCAGCAGCCCTATATGATATAGATGTAGGATACAGAGTTTGAATTTCCTGCTGTTATTTGTTCTTGCGGTATGCTAATAAAAGGCATACACACAGAGAAACCAACCGCTAAAAACACGTACAGGTTTTCAGGGATCTCAAAACGTGTAAATATGACAAAGACTAGATTTTGAAATTTGGACCAAAAACTTAACTTACTCTACCATAGATATGGATAAACGAAAGTAAAAATATATAAACCTGAAATATATATATCATTATATGTAGTTGTGCTAAAAAAAAAAAAAAAAAAAAAAAAACTGTGCTGCTTCATTTGTTTAGTTTTTACTTGTATATTTTACTTTAGAATAGGTAAAAGTTGTATCCTTTATTATTTCTAATATTTTCTGTAATTTTTATACGGAATAATTTATTATCTGTATTATTTATAATAATTGAGAATTTTATTTCGTGAAAACTAAATTTTGTTTAATCATCAATTACTTTTTATTTCTTTTATTAGGGATTAGTAATCGGATTATTTCTTTAAAACTCATAAAAAATAACCTTGCCTTAATTATTCATTTTATTTTCCTGTAGTTTTATAATACTTCAAAGCAAATATATAAAAAATAAAAAAAGCGTTAATGGAATTTTTATGATTTTTTTTTTTTTTTTTGACTAGTATGTAAATTTTAATTAATGTACTAATTTAGATTAAAAATGTCAATTTGGTGCTATTTATTATACTTCCTTCAAGTAAATGCATTACATTTTTTTTTCAACTTAAAAATGAGAATTAATTAAAAATTTACAGCAATAATATTTATTATTACTATTTTTATAATTTATTTTTTTTTTCTTTTTTTAACTTCAACATTTTAGCAAAATGATCTTTATACTCTTCTGTGATAAAATGCTACCAAAATTTTTTTTTGTATATAAGATAAGCAAGTATTGCTCGCATCGGTGTTCACTACAATTGAGCAAATTCTTAAAATTACGTATAACTTATTAATATAAATCATCGCTTTAAAAAAAGTAAGAAAGAATTAAAAAGAAAGGAAGAAAGAAAGAAAAACAGAAATCAGTCAAAACATGAGTCTCCGAAACGGGGAAAATGGTGGATTTCAAAAAATTCCTTTTTGGTGTGTATTCAGTACACATAAAAAAAAAAAAAAAAAAAAAAAAAAAAGTTAATGGGATCATTTTCAACAGAATTACAATCGAGAACCTGCTCTTTACCCCTCTATCTAAGAAGGAAGGTAGAATACTTCGCAAAATTACTCTACAATGTGTGCTGGGCATATATAGCACACTTACATACCAAAGAACTGCTTTCTTCACATACTTTTAAAAGAAGTTGTGCTGTGCTTAATAGAAAAGTATTTTTTAAACCTTCCCCCCTCCAATCACCACCGAATGGAGAAAGAAAAAAAAATCCGAAAATACATTTTAGAGTTTCTTAGGCACGCATAACTAATCCATAATCCGAAAAATCGCCTTTTTGTGATAAATTAGAAAAGACTTACATTTCTACATTACACAAAAAATGTGTTTTTTACCTCCTTGTGACACCAAAGTGGAGTAAAGTTGACACTTCGCTAAACTTTTTTATAGTGTTTGTTGGGTGAGCATAACACACACTGATACCAAATAATTGTCGTTCTGGTATAATTTAGAACAGGATTACGCTTCGAAAAGTGTTTTTTGCCCCCACCCTCACACATCGATTGTTAACAACTGGTTTAACATATTCGAGGGGGAGAATATGTTAAACCTGCACAGAGCAGATTTTTTAAAGGCAGATATAAATCGGAAAATTTTAAGGTGGATCTATAGTGCTCTGGGGAGCTCTTACTGAAGGCTGAATGAATTTAGTATTTTTTTTTCTATTATTACGAACATCGAGAGAATATCCGCAAATTTTAAACGTGTAATTCTCAAATTTTTGTTAGATTTTAGAGAAGGGTGGTGGTGGTAAGAGAAAGAGGGGTGTATTTTTTTTTCTTTTACAATACTTACAATTTTGCTTTCTACATCTAGAGCAACAGAAAGAAAGAATATTCTCTACTATTGCCTTTCCCGTAGCCTAAAAGTTAAAAAAAAAACTTTAACTTATCATATTAGCAATGTGCATGCAAGTGGAAAGCAATTTTAAATAGTTTAAATGTATTCAGAAGATCATCTATGCTGTATGAAATGGTATTGAAACTGAATATTAATATACACACACACACACACACACATATATATATATATATATATATATATACATATCTATCTATCTATCTATCTCTCTCTTTCTCTCTCTCTCTCTCTCTATATATATATATATATACATATATATGTTGCACAAATGTAGGAATGTGGAAAGTTTAATTGTACATACAAAAAGTATCATTAGATGAGCGCAATGCTGCTCCTTGCTAATGTACATTATAAATCTAAATAGAATGAAAAAAAAATAAAAAAATAAACCAACACATGAAAGAAAAAATGGAGATAAAAAGTATCTAATTGGCAGGGGGGAGCTATGACCACCCCACTCCGGTTAAACACGTTTTACGACCGGTCAACACTCCCGGATACCAGATACTGTGTCAAAACTCAGAATAAACTTACATGAAATTGGCAAACTAAGGAATAAATCCCAAATAAACACATTTAAAAAAAAATTGTAAGAAAAACCAAATCATAATTTAAAACAACATACAAGAAAAATCATGAAGCCATATGCCACCCATCCAACTCAATTCAAACGTTGAAACATACAGTTAATGAAAGTTACAGTTAATGAAAGGAGGAAACTTCAAAATCGAATTGAGAAACGATTCAAAAAACGGGATTTGCAAGTAAGATAATCTAATTGGTAATATTGTTTGAGAATATTTAACAGAAAATAAAGAGGATAATTATTATCTATGGCAATTTGTATAAAATTAACTACAAAATAGTCACTGTCATTACTTGAAGTAAAAATTCGACTGAAAAAATCTATGATAAACGTAATGCTTTGAAATTTGAAATTAATCGAATTTCTCCTTGGTCTTCTTGTTTACATAAAAATATATTCAGAAATATTATTATTAACAACTTCTTCGATGCAGTCGAATTTTTACTTATAGTAATGACAGTGACTCTTTTGTAGTTAATTTTATACAAATTGCCATAGATAATAATTATCCTCTTTATTTTCTGTTAAATATTCTGAAACAATATTACCAATTAGATTATCTTACTTGCAAATCCCGTTTTTTGAATCGTTTCTCAATTCGATTTTGAAGTTTCTTCCTTTCATTAACTGTAACTTTCATTAACTGTATGTTTCTACGTTTGAATTAAGTTGGATGGGTGGCATATGGCTTCATGATTTTTCTTGTATGTTGTTTTAAATTATGATTTGGTTTTTCTTATAAAAAATTTTTAAAATGTGTTTATTTGGGAATTATTCCTTATTTTGCCAATTTCATGTAAGTTTATTCTTAGTTTTCACACAGTATCTGGTATTCGGGAGTGTTGACCGGTCGTAAAACAGGTTTAACCGGAGTGGGGTGGTCACAGCTCCCAACTGCCATTTAGATACTTTTGTCTCCATTTTTTCTTTCGCTCCTCTTCAGTTACATATGTTGATGTTTTTTTTTTTTTTTTTTCATTCTATTTAGATTTATATATATATATATATATATATATATATATATACATATACACTAGAGAGAATGTCTGACTGTTTCACCCTAAAAAGATACCCCATAAAATAATAATTTAAATAATAACTGAAAAAAAACGTATTTAAAGTTTTGACCGTATTTAAAGTTTTAAAGTGTATAGAAAAACGATAAAACTTTTTAAATATCGTATATTAATGAAATTCAAATTAATAAAAAATGCATTTGTTTAAATAATAGTGTTCAGTGTATAGTTAATATAGAAAAACGGGTGTCTTTGTAATTATGAGAACCAGTGTAAATCCACCTCTCTCGAAAAATCGAAAATCGTAAAAGACTCAAAATAGATTTTCTTAAACATTCTTCCGAAGACATGCAGCCAACTGAAACTTCAGTGTGTTATTTTTGGTACATATCTACTGAAAAATCTAGATTTTGCACATCACACACACACAAAAAAAAAAAAAAAATTCTTGTACTTTAGTGTAGTCTTACCACATGCAATTTCTTCACTGTGATGCAATTTGGAGTCAAATTATACTATCAAAGGTGTTTTTGCCACCTATCTTCCTGGAAGGTAATGGGTGACTTTTGCGAACCACCGTCTTAATAGGTGTCAGATAGGTTTATAATCTCATACCAGAAATGTAGCATAATATATATCATTTTTTTTATAACAATAATAATAATAATAAATCAAATAATGATCTCAGACAGGTGTGAAAAATTATATTATAAATATTTTTAAAAGCATCATTTTTGAAAGAACTCTATAAAAAGAAATCTATAAAACTAGTAATAATTATTACAGTTTATAAACTTAAATATGTACATATATATATATACACACATAATTGAGATTTTTTACAAAGATTTATAAGAATTAATTTCTTTTCAAGAGTTCTAAATTAAAATGTCTAATTTTGAGGGCGTACCCAGAAACGGAAATTTGGTACAGCTCGTGCACAACTGTTTTTTATATAGTGACCATTTATAATATTTCTCTGTAATTAAGAATTCTTAAATAAAGTAAAATTTTTTGCTCATGAACATATGCGTGAAATCTGCGATGGATTTCAACTCTACGTATATATAGATTTTGTCTCGCATGACTTATCGATATTCCAGAAAACTACATACGTAGAAAAATAAATCTTACAAAAATAAATAAATAAATACATTATAATATAAATATTTTAAAGGATTTCACAAAGCAAAATTTGTACTGAATATACATTTTCATGTAAAATTTGTACCAAAAAAATATTCTTTCTTTATTTCGTGTTTTTTTTCCTTGAAAGAATATATAGAATTATATTTTGTATGTATAAAATACGATATCGATGAATGTCGGATAGTTCTTCGAATTTCTTTATAAATAATTTAAATTTGTATTGTTTTTGAATATCCAATTGTCAAACAAAATGTTACAGTAGACAGCAGATTGCAGAAAAAATCTACTCCAAAGCGACATCTTACGAAAGAAAAAAAAAAAATCATATGAAAAGCAAGTTTTATTTACAAAGTACCTCTTATTTCTTTCTTTGAAGATTTTTCAATGCAAGAGCAAGTACCTTAGTCTTTTTTTTTTCTTTCTTTCTTTCGTTTCTTGTTCGGCCACTTGCTGGCAGAAAAGTTTTTTTTTGAGCTGAGGCACCAGATTGTGAATTGAATCGAATAGTAGGGTTTAGTCAGGCAAAATATATAGAAGGAAAAAATATGAACTGTAGATAAAAGAGTTCCATTTTTAGGCATCTTGGATGTATTGAAAAAGTGTTTTTTATTTAAAATATGCATGTATTTTCTATTATAAATTATTTATATATTTTTAATGCATGTACGTGTATATTTCATTATTTTATTTTATGCAAAAATTATTAAACGTGCATAGTACGATACCTAAAAAAGCTATTTATAGATTTTCAAGGTGCATATTTCAATAAAATAAAATATAGCTGTTAGCTTCTACTTTAGGAAAATAAATAAATAAATAAATAAATAATAATAATAATAATAATAAAATCAATAAGTCTGATAAAATTAAGGAATGAGATCTTAAAAAAATGTTGATGATGTTTTAATCAGAATAATTTTTTCTCCTATGAATTACCTTACCTTGATAAGTAAAATTCCTTATAAAAATATAAAAAATAATATTATAAATAAAAATAAAAATTCTTGTTTTTCTGTTACGTTAGAATACAGCGTGTGATTCCGAGTTATGTTACCAAAAACAAAATATAGTCATATTATTTACTTTTTTAAAATTATTCTTTAAACTATTGCGAAGTGTGTGGAATTCCATGGATTGACATTTATGTCCTTATGTATCACTTTTATAGAATCTAACTGTATATTAATGTTTATACTTGTTTAATAATAAATAACATTTTTCTTTTAAAACGTCTTTTTTTTTTTTTTCGATATACAAAGTAGATATTCCATTTAATTACATAATATAATATAATTTTTCTAAGATTTCCACATTTGAAATACTACTTTCATTTATTTATAGGTTCCATATTGTACTTTTTTTTTCAAACAAAACAAATAAATAAATAAATAAGTAAACAGAATTTTTTAACAAAAATCTTTTTTTATTTTTATAGCAGTGTACCGTGATTTTATGAGATGAAATTAAGAAGAAAATTTAAGAAGAAAAATTAATGTTAAACTAGTTGGTAAACGTGAACTCTGCTCAGTTCCCCATCATATATATATATATTCATATATTTCTAGAACAGGGCATTATCTTAACATAGTTATCATGTTAAGAGAAATGAATTTGAAAAAACGCTTGACGCAGTGACGGAATGAAATATCCGCGTAATAGGCTATCCACCGTTCACTTCGATATATTTATGTTATTCTAATCAATTAATTTATTTTATTAGGGTAAATTTCGTAGTTTAGTTTTTGAGCTATTATTTACACTGCAACAATCCTCAAAATGCATAATTATATGGATTTTTTTCAATTTTGTTTTGTTGACAAAATCTTAAATAACGAATAGCTTACGAAATTTTCCTATTAGATTATTTGTAATCAGTCATGTTCATTCAAGTATTCTAAATGTTATTTTGAAGTTGTCTGATATATTTATGATCCTGAAAATGGCCGTTTATGCTCAATTTTGTATTCTTCTGCCATTTTAAGAGGATCGTAAATTCCAAATTACTTACGAATTTCTTAAATTAGAAAAATCATACTCTATGGTATTCATGTCAGTATCATAAATAATATTTCAAAAGTGGTCTGACACCTTTACGATAAAAATAGACCTCAAGATTGACGCTTGTGGGAAATTTTGCCCTATACTGCCATGTTAAGAAATTCGTAAATTTCTAATAACATACGAAATTTTTATATTGGAAAATTCATAGTCAGTGATATTCATGCCAGTATCCTAAACAATATTTCAAAAGTAGTCTGACATCTTTACGATGAAAATATCTCTCAAAATTGACGTTTATGTGAAATTTTGCCCTATACTGCCATGTTAAGAAATTCGTAAATTTACAATAACTTGCGAAATTTTCAAAGTAGCCTATTTATTGTTAGTGATGTTCATTTCGTCATCAAAACTGATATTTTAAAACCGGTCTGATATTTTTACAGTAAAAGTTTCCATTTAATGCACGTTTAAGAGAAATTTTGTCGTATTCTGCCATGTTAAGAAAATCGTAAATTTCTAATAACTTTCGAAGTTTATTAATTCGAAAGTTCGAAATGAATAGGGTTCTTGCCAGTATCGAAAGTAATATTTTTAAACTGGTCTAACCTGTCTGCAATGATTTGTTCGTGAGATATCGTGTAAACAGACTGACACACTAACGGACTAACACACTAACGGACTGACACACTAACAGACACCCTACAGACAAACACCATACAAATTTTTTCATTTTCGGATTCCTCGCACCTGAAAACGTGTAAAAAAGTCAAAAAACCGAATTCAAAAATTTTCACGATTACCTAAGTTCCCCATACCTATAGTATGATGGGGAACTAATTTCACAGTTACCTAAGTTCCCCATACCAATAGTATGACAGGGAACTAAAAAATATACCAGTTGTCACTTTTTTTTTTTTTTTTTTTTTTTTTTTTTTTCGTTTTTTTTTTAGGACTGAGTGCTGTTAGTCTCAATCTGAGAATTTTTACGATACCAGTTTTACGAGAGTTGGACAGTTATCGAAATCTAAAATTTATCGAAAAAATAATTGAATAACTTGAATGCGATGTTATAATTTGAAAAAAAAAAAATCTAATAGTCCTCCATATTAAACTAAATTCTGTTTTTGCCAGAATTTCATCAAAACCACCTTTTTTTTTTTTTTTTTTTTTTTTAAGAATAAGTAAAAGAAAAGAAAAGAAAATTAATAATAATCAGTATCGAAAGAAGCACTATCGAGAAAGTTTTCTTCTTATCTTTTATTTATTTATTTATTTATTTATTTATTTTATAATTTTTAATTAGGAAAGAAAAAGCGCACGTGCAATGTGAAATAAATAATAATAATAATAATAATAATAAAACAAGATAATTAAGTTTGAATTTAAGTTGGTAATTTAAGGATGTCATTGGTATAGTAACTTTTTTGTTGTAAATTGTTTTTTATAAATTAAAACTCAGATATCATAATTTCGTTAGTAAAGACCTTTGCGAGCGTCCGAATTACTTCGGTGTCAAATTTCAAATTTTGCCAAAGGAATCCTATAATACAGATTTTTTTCCCCTTTTTATTTATCAGAAGATTGTTTCTAGTTCTTATACTGAAATAACCAAGAAGCAAAAGATTTAAACAGATTTTTTTTTTTTTTTTCTTTTTTAATTAAATGAAAAGCCTGAAATTTTGGCAAAAGTTTTCCAAAGTTAGGATAAACTTAACAGAGATTTATAAATAATCTCAAGCTGAGAGTTAAATTGTAAACACGTGTCATTTTTTTAATATAATTAAAAAACCCTTTTAAAAATACGTCTAAAATACATTTATTAAAAAGGTTAAAATATTCCCTAGGGAGATTTTAACCTTTTCAATAAATGTATTTTAGACGTATTTTTAAAAGTGTTTTTTAATTATATTAACGAATATTTGTTTCAAAATGTTGAGATTGACGAAAACGGTGGCTAAAATGATTTGCATTGAAAGCATAGAACAATCCCAGCTTCAAATAGTTGAAGATTTACAACTTTGAACCAAGACTTTGAGTAAAGATCAAAACTGAGTAAGGCAAGGAGTGGAACCCTGAAACAATGGATAATAAAGCATTCCATATACTCAATTTGAAAAAATGCGGACAGTATTACATATATTTATTTATATATTTATTTATTTTTAATAAGATGTTGAGAAGTTGATTACATTTGTATTGCCAACCGAACGTATATAGTTAAAAATAGGAAAAGTTTATATGTTTATTGAAAATAGACGTGTTCTCTATTAAAAATGGGGTAAATGCCTCCCCTGATTTGTGTTATACGGACACCCGAAATATTTCCAAAGTACTGCATTTTATGAAAGGTATTTGTATCAACCAGATTTTAATACCTTTATTTTATTTATTTATTTATTTATTTATTTTTAACTGGATGTAGTTCCCTGTGTTTAATTAATTTGAATGTAATTCATTTTTTATACATTGTTGGATTAGTCCAACGTAAGGCGGCATTAAAAAAAATGAAAACACGAGAAACGGAGAGGGGAATGATGAAAATTTAAGAATAAAACTAACAGTAAGCCTTGATTGCTTTTTCTTTTTTCTTTTTTTTTTTTTTTTTTTTTTTTTTTGCTTTATTTAAAGACTGAATTTCTTGAATTAAATTGGACAATGAAAGCTATTTTCATAAAATAGTGTTTATAATGCGTAAATGTCGGTAATTATGCAATGCATTTATAAAATGTTAAAATAAAAACAAGTCATATTTTCAACCCAGAAAAATGTTTTAGCTGTATGAATAGATAACATTATATTTTCAATTGCCCAACATTAAATGTAATACAATAGAGGGTTGCTATTTATATTTCTGGCCTTGGCAACAGTAAGTGTTGCTAGGCGACCGCAGACGATTTTAATCGAAAGTTTGATATTTTTAAACGTAAATTCAGCAGACGATTTACCATTATAGCTTTATTTGTGTTGTTGACAGTAAATTGAAAAGTTCATCTCTTTCAAAAAATGGAATTGAATCGTGAAAATTTTCGTGCGATTATTTTTCATAACTTTCGACGTGGATTGTCAAGACAAGAGTGCTTTGATGAACTTAATTCTTTATACAGCGATAAAGCGCCATCCTACAGCACTGTAAAAAATTGGTATAACGAATTTAATCGTGGTCGATGTTCGATCCAGGACGAATCCCGTGCAGGTCGTCCAAAATCCGTTGTTGTGCCAGAAAAGATCGATGCTGTGCGTGAACTGATAAAGCAAGATCGTCATGTGACATACCGTGAGATTGAGGCGTCTTTGGACATTAGTATGACTAGCATCAATAAAATATTGCATGAACATTTGAGCGTAAAAAAAAAAAATTGTTCGCGTTGGATCCCGCATAATCTGACAAACGCTCAAAAAAAGGCTCGTGTCGATTGGTGCAAGGAAATGTTGGAAAAATACGTTCAAGGTACATCAAAGGCTGTGTATAACATCTACACAGGTGACGAATCATGGATCTATGCATATGAGCCGGAAACAAAACAGCAATCAACTGTATGGGTCTTCCAAGGCGAGGCAAAACCAACAAAAGTTGTTCGAGGAAGAAGCACATCGAAACAAATGATTGCCTGTTTCTTCGGCATTAACGGTCATGTGGCAACAGTGGCGTTAGAGCAACGCAGTACGGTCAATTCTGAATGGTACACGACCATTTGTTTGCCAGAAGTCATCGGAGAAATTCGAAAAAAGCAGAAGAACAGGCGAATCATTCTTCATCATGACAATGCGAGCTCTCACACATCGACTCAAACAAATGCATTTCTGACTGAGCGAAAGATCGAACTGATGGGTCATCCGCCGTACAGCCCTGATTTGGCACCCAATGACTTCTTCTTATTCCCACACATCAAAAATAAATTACGTGGACAACGATTTTCGACCCCCGAAGAAGTGGTAGATGCATTCAAAACGCCTGTTTTGGAGTTACCTCAATCGGACTGGAAAAAGTGCTTTGAAAATTGGTTCAAACGCATGCAAAAGTGTATTGATCATCATGGAGAATATTTTGAAAAACAATAAAACCAATTTCGATCCTACATATTTGTTTTTTCATTATTAGGCCAGAAATATAAATAGCAACCCTCGTATATGGTATATAGACAGCGTGTTTCTTGATATACATTTTACAAGTGCATTAAGTTTCTAATGATAATTATGCATGTACCATCCGCTGATTGGATATTAAATTGTTAATAATGTAATTTTTATCTTAATTTCACTTATTAAGTGACTTTTCGGGACCGATAATTCTTTGTTTTTATTCATGAAAAGATTAAAAAAGAATCAGAGTTTTTTTAAAACCTCTCCTGAAAAATCAATTTAAAAATTACTAACAAAAGAAAGAGGAGGGTAAAATTATTAAGGACTTTAAACTTTTAATTCAAAGCTTTGATAGTAATTTCAAAAGAGTTTTTGCTAGATATTGGGGAATTTTTTTTTAAATTATTGTTTATGCATTGCGTTTAATAATTCTTTGACTTAATTACAGCATTTCATTGTCTTTGTAAAAAAAAAAAAAATGCCGGGGAAGTTTCGTAAAATATCTTTATAATTTAATGAACGAGGGTATTTACCATAAATTTATCGACTTTACGGCGTCGCTCTACGGAATTGTTTTGTACAAGGTGTCTCATAAAACCGGGACTAACGGCTTAAAGTGGATTCTGAACCCCTATGAATATCTAACAGGTATACGAACCAAACAACTGGAACATAAAAAAAAAAAAAAAAAAAAAAAAAAAAAAAAAAAAGCCATTAAGATACCAGGTGAGAAAAATCCTTGGAGAAAACCCAATGGGAAAAAATGTGTAACCAAAGATTACGGAATTTAATGTATATAGGCTAAAATTTAATATTTAAACGGGTTAAAATAAATAGCGGTGTGATATATTATTAAAATCTATTGTTTACTTATGGGTCCATCGTCTAGATGAGTTGCTCTGCGGTGTACTCTATATATTAATGAATAACTAGTTATTATAAAGTATTTTAATTGTCATTTATTCAATATTTAGAACTTAAAATTTTTCAAGAAAGATATTTTTAATTATCTCCTATTATTTTTAGCATTCATGCTTTTCTACACTTTTAAATTACATTTAAATATATATATATATATCTGAGACAAAGGAGATTGCAATTCACAGAAATATATTCTAAAAATCAGTATGATGTGGCCATCACAGAACTTTCTTCTATATTATTCTATAATCTATATAACAGCGCCACTTACTGTTAAACATGAATCAAAGCTTAATCAAATCGTCTCAAAATAAAGACTTTGCAAATGGAATTTTTACAATTTTAATCACATATGCTAAGATACAGCCGTTTAAATTGAAGAAGGTAATATGTATATCCCCTCCTGTCGACCAGCATACATCAAATTTATGTCAGAATTCGTTCTCATAAAGAATTTTTCCCTTTTGTTACAAATATAAACCATAGAAGTTGATATTTAGCATTCCTACACACTAAGTGAATTGCATCAAAGCAGCGCTACTTATGCTACTTATGTAACCACCCAACCCATTAGAATAAAAATATAATTTTATAATAGCCCTCTCCTATAACAATTTTTGTGATATTATATACAATAAAATCTAATATGTGGCCTTTCCCGTTCATGTGAAAAATTGCAGCATAACAGAGACACCTATCGACGGATGTGCACCCGAACTGAGACGAAATATTGTTTCATAATGGACTTATACATCAAGGTTATTATTATTATTATTATTATACCAATAGAACGTGAGGTCTGACCTTACATTAAATTGGGAAAATATATCACCACCAACTTTTGAAGAGATTTTTGCCAACTGTTGATAGCCACTAATTTATATCAAGGTACTACCACGTATAAATTTATATGAGTTTCTGTAATGTAAACCCTAAAATACAATTGTCACAAAATTTTTGTCACACACAGACAGACGCTTTCTAAAAATAGTCAAATTGGGCTCTGGATATCTCAAATGGGGTAAATTTATCAAAATCTGTAGGTCGGAAATTACTATGAATCCAATACTTTCCCCTACTGACTATAGAAAAATATAATATTAATTATAAATATGTCATAGCATAACAGTTTTACTGAAGCACATTCTGTAAAATTGAATATATGTACAGAGTTTG